>QLYP01000933.1:18364-36495 GCA_016647725.1 Nasonia giraulti | reverse complement strand
CAGTTATTTTGTGTTAGGGGTGGTTTACCCCCTTAGGGATAATATTTTTGAAAACACCGAAAAACGTCAACTAAATTTTCTTATTAAGGATGTTTAAACATTTTTTCCAATTTTTTTTAGTCGGTTTAAACATTTTTATTATAAAATTATGCCAAAAAATATGTTTTCAACCCCTAAAAAATAGGGGATGCTACCCTTACTCTTCAAATCACCATGAAATACTTGCTCTTTTTGTAAGAAATAACCTCCAATTTGTTTCATTGAAAAATATTAATTTTAAGCCGAGATATTTAAAAAAAACGCTTTTTGGGGGTTAACTTTAGGGGAGGTTTTTACCCCTTAAAAGTGAAAATTAGCCGATAAAAAAAAATACGTGTCTCTTATTTTTTTATGTTCTACAACATATATGAAAATCATCAAAATCGGTGAGTTCGGGTTGGGTACCTTTCCTTGTTAGTCATGACATATTTATACACGGCGTGTGGAGATCATGGTACATTCCCCCGCGAGCGGTAACGGCTCAGTAGGGAGAGTTTCGGGCTAGTAATCCAGAGGTTTAATCCTGACTCTCGGCATTACTGACATCAGAAAACCTATAAATTTACATGCATTTGTATATTATATATACATAAGTGTTTTTAACATCAAAGCTTTAGTGGTTCAGATCCCACTATATACAGTTTTGTACTGTATAATTAAACTGTATTTCGGCCCCTAATAGTATATAGGGGACCTTTCTAGTTAGAACTATTGTATGGTATCGGGTAGGCTATAATAAACAAAAAATAAAACATTTCCCCCACCATTAGTATTCCCGATACACAAAACGTAGTGACACCCCTCGACACGTGAAACCTTGCATATGTTCCACGTTTGAGATGCGTTAGACGGAAAAGTTGTGACGTGACAAAACCCGATAGACAAATTTGCTCTATCGTCTCCTTGACCCTAAATCTCTAAAACTGTAATTTTCACGCGTTCTAAAAAGGTGAAATGTTGGCAACTATAAGTTTGGTCTGCACCCTGGCAGCAAATAACCGAACAGTTGATTATGGTTGGCCAATGAACCTGCTAAAACCGTCACTTTAAACAAAAGTTTACCGTTGGTTAGCATTTCTACCAGGGCATAAATATACGCAAATGAATGTAGTGAAATCAATTTTATATATGTCAAGCATCAAGCATTAAAGTTCAGCAAATGAGATAAAATCAGCTGACTAGTGGTTATTAAAAAAAAGGTTACAATTTTCAAAAATATTATTTTAATGCACACTTGCCGTCCCGTCGTCTTATAATCTAAGATGTGTACTGACTTAAAACAACTTATTGATTACTTAACAATCCTTCCTCAAACAAATATGCATATTTATCGCCTTTTTATGAAAACAGAGACATTCAATAAAACACTTCATCCATACGCAATAGTTTATGGTAATAAAAATATTTTTGAAAATTGTAACCTTTTTTTTAATAACCACTAGTCAACAGATCTTATCTCACCTGCTGAACTTTAATGCTTGATTTCACTACATTCATTAGCGTATATTCATGCCCTTCTCGTCTCACACTTACGGCTCTCTCTCACTAGTGTGCCCGCACCACACTCTTTTCACTCTCGCATCTCTCTCTCTCCGCACACATGACTGTCACAAAAAAGACGAAAATACCGACACTACTTAGCGTAACGGACCTGAGCCGGACCTGACAAGCAAATCGGCAGCCACTTCGCCAACATCGTCACTATCGTTGGCGTCTGCAATATCTGCACCATCATCCTTGCAGCCGTCATCATCATTATCATCAACATCGCCCTCGCCGTCAACTGCGTACTCTACATGACTGGCGGGGCCTCTCGACAATGCGCTGGGGGCTAGGAGATGTTTAAAGGCGAGCTTTCTCAATGTGAACTCAATTAGGGCTCGCATTGGGATGGTCCGAGATTTTTTGATGGAGCATCCGTCGTACGACGTCTTTGGCTTCGCGGAGACATGGCTGGGTCCAATTGTGGACGACAGCCTCGTTATAACGGATATTACCGTTACAACGGATTGAAAATTAAAAAGCTCGCTTCATCTGATACCTTGGGTATAGGTAAACCTGGAATTCTAGAGTACCTTTTCTGTAGTGTACAGAGGGGCGACTCACCTCCAGTGTTGCTCGGAATTATCGACAGACCTCCGAAAATTCCGATGCAAAAGGACTCGGACCTTTTTAGTGTCCTGCGGGACCTATGCGACGATTTCAGTCATAAAATCATAATGGGTGATCTAAACTCAGACCTGCTATCTGGTTCATATGACGCTGCCACCATCAAGCGTCTATCTGAGGAGTTATCTCTTCAGATAATCCAGCATGGTCCCATGCATCATACCTCATCTTCGATCCTGGACTCTAGGAATAAGTAGCTGCCTAGTTTCGGGAAGCACTGTGTCATAGATGTCTCGCTCGACATCTACTCTCCCACTCCAGTGAAAGAGACTTTTTGTTACCGTGACTACAAGAGCATTGATACATCTACTCTTGTCGACCTCTTGTCTTGTTGCGACTGGAAAGCCATGAAGTCCATTGAAACCGATCTGGAGGGCGCTTTAAGTGCCCTTAACAATAATCTAAAACTAGCTATTGATGAATTGGCGCAGTTGAAAACGGTTTGCCTGCGTAAAAAGTATGCTCCTTGGTCTGGACCAGGGTTGAGGATTCTCATCGATAAACGCAATGCAACACTCAGGCGCTATGAACGCACAGGGAGAGCGGAGCTTTTCGATGAGGTTCTTCGACTCACCAATGAGGTCGACATGCGTTCTGCCCAAGAGCGTGAATCATTCCTTCGCCAACAGCTATCAGACGCTCTTGATGAGAACAGAAATATTTGGAAGGTAATGCGTCATCTACCTAGGCGTAAGGAGGAGTTTTTCGGTTTCACGCCGAATATAGATAATGCAATGGACACTATTTTACTTGTAAGTGAGGAGGGCTTTACCTTAAGTCCAGTCAATATAAGCGACGTCGTCCTAGCTATTTCACACTTTTCCTCGCAAGCGAGGGGTGTCGACGGTGTTCCATGCGGGGTGGTCGTCAAGGCCCTCCCAATCATTGGTGAGTCTATTCTTAATCTATTTAACTGCTCCTTCGCTCAGGGAGTCTTTCCGAGTATCTGGAAGCAGGCACAATTAATTGCTCTAAGGAAGACCAGCGCTTCTTCCAATGTCACCGACTTTCGTCCAATTGCGCTGCTCTGCTTCCTCTCAAAGGTACTTGAGGAGATCGCTCACACCCAAATCACGGAGTATCTTAATAAAAGTCAAATATTGGATCCCTTCCAGACAGGTTTTCGTAAACACTACAGTACACAAACAGCGTTACTAAAACTGACCGACGACATACGAATGGCCGTTGACAAGAAGAAGGTGACGATTAATGCTGCTATTTGATTTCAGCAAAGCTTTTGACACCATCTCACCTTCCAAATTACTATCTAAGCTGAATAGGCTGGGGTTCTCACGGTCGACTCTCCTGTGGATCAAATCATATTTACAGGGGCGATCTCTGATCGTAATTTCAAAAAAGAACGGTACCTCCGAATGGCTTGAAACCAATCTGGGAATTCCACATGGATCTGCCCTGGGACCCCTACTATTCAGTCTTTATGTTAACGACCTACAGAGTATACTTGACGGTAGAACAATTAAACATCTTTTTTACGCGGACGACCTTCAGATTTATCTACACGCCAGCAAAGATAATTTTCAGGAAGGCGTGGCTCGATTGGCTGAAGCGACGCGGCTGGTTTCTGACTGGGCGGGGAGCTCCGACCTGCGACTTAAGTTCGGTAAAACTAAGTCTATTTTTTTTGGTTCCACGAGAAATGTTAATGATATTAAGTCGTGGAAACTGCCTGGGGTTCCTTTGCGGACGGAGTGATCATCCCTTTCAGTGAAACAGTCGTGAATCTTGGTGTTTTATTAGACTGTAAACTTGGAAACCGCAAGTGGATGCCATTACGAAAAAAGTCAACAAAGCCCTATATAGCTTGCGGTTTATCAGAGGCTGTACTACTGAGACTCTCCGCAGAAGGCTAGTCGAGAAACTCATACAACCACACTTGGACTACTGTACTGTGACCATCCTGGACACGCCTAACGAACAACGAATACGGTTACAGAGACTGAGCTGAATGGCTACGCACCGATTCCAGAAGGCTCTACTTTGAGGCCATTTTATTATACAAGGTGATTCGAATCGGTGATTCTGGGTACTTGGCCTCATTTTTCGTTAAATACAACAATACCGAGACCCTCCGGCAGAGGAGTTCCTCCGGAACTAAGCATACCTACTGTGAACACCGAGATCGGGGCTAGAGCCTTCCAGGTCCAGGGTGCTCGGTTCTGGAACTCTCTCCCTTCTACGCTGCGAAATCTACCATCCTTCGCCTCCTTCAAGGGGGCACTGCGGCGACATCTGCTGGCCATCGAATCGTGATGACTCTGAACCATCTGGCGCTGCGTTTTTAATCTGACTCGGCCTATAGGCCGTAATAATTTTTCAGTATTATGTACTCTGATACTAAAGGTGCAATACAGATAGGTCTATGACCAAACCTCACGGATACAGCGTAAAGTTAGAAAGGTTTATTGTGATAATTTATACTGTGATATTTAACATGACTAAATGTGATTTTTTTGTAATGGTATTTTTACCAAAGTATTATTTTAATCTGTGTAGGACAAACAATTTTAGCTTCATATATTTTTATATTCTCTCTTTGTTAGTTTGTATGAGACACAGTCTTATGTGATCTCAACGAATTGTATTGTTTTTTGCTTTGAGCAAAATAAAGATATCTCTCTCTCTCTCTCTCTCTCTCTCTCTCTCTCTCTCTCTCTCTCTCTCTCCTAGCCAAGATTTTAAATACTACGACACCAGCCTATTTGTACGTATAATTTCATTTTGTGGTCACCAGCAAGCTAGGGTCGTAATCTTATTTTTGTTTTTGACTGCACCCTGGCACCCTGGTTTTTTAATTTTAGGTTACACGTAGTGTAGAATATATATATATATATATATATATATATATATATATATATATATATATATATATATATATATATGGGTCATTCTTTTTGATACCAACCGCCCCCCCTGTCCAAAAATCAGAGGGTCGAAATGATTCCTGCCCGGGCTTAAAATTTAGCTTATTGTATCTAGTTTCCATTACTGAGTGGCCTTTTTGCGAAATTCAAAATGGTGGACCGGTGCAGCTCCGACAGTACACGAATATGACTACGGAATAGCAGTTATATGTCCTTAAAACTTGCAGGGGCAGAAAAAAAATTAATAACAAAACTTATTCGCATGTATTTTTTCCCGCTGAACACGAATCCACCCTTAGTTTTGGCCTCTGGGGCCACCTTTCATCAATAACCTTAAAAAAACAGTCCAAAAATGCATTATTACGTGTCTGAGACCCGCAAAAGTGTTCAAAAAATTTAAGGAGAAACTTATTCTTTTAGATTTTTATCTGCTAAACTAGTATATTGTGTACCAAGGGCGTAAAGTGGCTTTTTTAGGCCGTGTGTGGAGTTTGCAGTACGAGGCAAGGCGAGTTAGCCCGAGCCGAAGGCGAGGGCCTTTACGAGACGCAGACGAGTACTGCAACCACACGAGACACGAGGCCAAAAAGCCCACTTAGCCCTTGATGCACACCATATTTTTTGTAACACAAGTATGGATTTTTGCGTTTTTTTGACATATTGAGTGGGACTAATGCAACTTTTTTTCAGATGCGGCGATCACACACTTAGTAGATTAATTTTTAAATTTCTTTACTATTTTTAATTTGTTGTATACAGAAAAAAGGGTGTATAAGTATTTTTGATCATAGAATTTATTACAAATACATATAGAAAATTTTCCGAAAAATTTTAGCCGGCGTTTTTCATTTTTTTTTCCCGCAAATGCGGCATATGCGGGCAAAAAAAATGAAAAACGCCCGCCGATCTGAAAACAGTTACTTTAGTCCCGCTTAATAGGTCGGAAAACGCGAAAATCGTGCTTGTGTTACAAAAACAAATTTATGGTCACTTTCTCTGTTTTTTTAGTTCTGCTATCGTTAAAAGAAAGCTTTTTTGATTCTATTCAAAGATTATATTATATACTTACTATTAAATATAATTGCGTGCTTTTGAAACAGAAAAATGATTATTATCTTAATATCCGTGGTCATTTTCGTATTGTCGTAAAATACCTTGTGTATATCTCGTAAATATACAGTTAAATATATTTTGACTTTAGTTACGTTCTTAATGAATATAGCACACAGTTTTAGAATTAATGACTTGAAAGACGCAAGAAATGTAATCTAGAATTTTTATATTTTGAAAATGTTCATACTTATAACACGCAAAAATTAAAAGGGATCTCTAGCGTAATTTAGATTGACTTTTGAATATATCTAAGCAATTATTTTGTATACAATTATATTGTATATATCTAAGCAGTAAAAATTGAGAAAATGCAAACAATTATTTTGCAAAATTTTCCAGAAAAACTTACTGTTTATGTCATTTTCTTCCTTTTATTATTATTGAATGTTTTAACTATACCTATTAAATTGAATGAAGTTTTGCTTATCGTAATTAAAAAATTGTAAACAATGTCACAAATATTAATTTGCACAAATACTAATTTTAAATACATTATTTCTGTAGCTTACTGCAATACTGCTGTAAGTATTATTTTAATAAAATGATGTCAAGTTTTGATAAAATGATTGAAATTTTTTCATCGCTGCATTTTTCATTGTAGCACGTTAAATAATATTTTTAAATAGTTAATACAGGCTGTGTGTAGAAATACATAATTCAAGAGCTTAGATTAAATGATTTGTTTATAAAATAGTATATCATATTAAATCTGTATTAATGCTAGATTTTAAACCTTAACTGTTTTGAAAGCTTTCTGCTACTATACTCAATATGCAATAAGAACTGAAAGTATATACTCAGTCACAACATTCATCTACCGGAATAGTTTTTAAGTATTGTTTATTTTCTTAAGGTCTAATTAAAAAATATTTCTCGTACAAACCGACTGAGAAATATTTCTATATAAACGCAGGTATTTTGATTTTCAAGGCATAAAATAGTTTTTATATCGTAATAATTGGTAAATATGTGGTGGAAATTTAAAGCAAAAAAGTATATAAAATCGAAAAAATCTGTAAATTTAATAATTATTACATATACAAAGAAAATTCTTAGTTACTTTAAAAAATTTTCAGTGTTTTTCATATATTTTCAGTTTTTTTTTGACAATTTCAACGGATTATCAATAATTTACTGTGATTACTCGAGGAATTTTTCATCAGTATTATTATTTAATATGTGACTTATTTTAGTTAATTTTGATCTAAAGAGGTTGGGAACCATGCCAAACGAAAAGTTATCGGAAAATATGGATTAATTTGAATTTATTTATTTACCTGGGCTAACTCTCTCACCTTCGTTTATATCTATTTATTTTGTGCAATATGGAGAGTGACTAATTTTATTAATATTATTTACTTTTTTACTGTTGCATGACTAATCATCTATGTCGTTTTAATAAACTAAATACAAATTTTTAAAGCGTATAATTTCGCTGCCGTTTTCGTTTTCGATAAATATTCGTTAAAGCTCGATTAAAAATAAATTATAAAATGGAAAACAAAAAGAATAGCTTGGAAAGTCTGAACAATTTTTTTAGAAAATATACATTTTTATTGCAAATAATAACGTTATTAAAGAACTTTATTATTTTCAAGGAACCCTAAGAGTTTTCTTTATTTTTATCTGCTTTTTAAATAATTATCAAGTTTGCTTAATCTTTTGGCTTGTTTGAATTTTCATTCAAATTTTTTAAAACTAGTTACCCACACAGCCTGAAAATTCGCATAGAAATATTTCATAAAATATATCACAGTATATATAGTATCATCTCATAAAGAATGTGTTTTTATTATGTATTAAAAGTAAATTAATTAAAAATAAATAATAATCTCTTATGAAATACGAATTATAATGTATAATTTTATCTAAATGTTTTGTTCCTGCTAAAAAACCTGGATTAAAATCGATAAAAAAAAGGAATTGATTCTGAAACTATATCTTAATCCTCATATATTTTTTTTTATCCGGAGAGTTGGAGAAATGCTTAATGCAGTATGACAGGAGCCGTGCGAGACTCTCCTGACGCGGGACAGACGTCAGGCATACCCACTAAAACTCCACCTCTCAATGGCCGCGAACCCCCCCCCCCCCGGTAGCCGCCTTCGCATTCCTTCGGGGGGGTCGCCTGTCTTATGCTATTCTAGCCGTCAACTAGTCTTTCAGACACCTGTCATTGTTTTTCGCGCGGAGAATCGCCTCCATGTACGCCGTTATCTCATCCCATTTCTGCTTGCTTTCAAGCACCGTTCCCACTACTGTCTCAGGCGTGAGCGCCCCTATCGTCAACTCTAGCTCTCTACGTCTTTCGGCCCAGCTAGGGCAGTCAAAGAACGTGTGTCTCACGTCGTCCCGTTCGTCACCGCAGTATTTACACCCCGGTGTTGCGACTCTGTTCATCGCAAACAGGTAACTCCTAAAGTATCCGTGTCCGGAGAGGAACTGGGTAAGGTAGAAATTGACCTCGCCCCACCTCCGCTTCATCCACGGATCTACCTCCTTTATCATTGTTTTGGTCCATTTCGCTTGGTGGCACTCGTTCCATCGCTCCTGCCACTTTCGCATCGTCCGATCGCGTTCTTCGGTGGCAATGGTTACCTTATTTGCCTCGTTACGTCTCTCGTAGATCCGCTTTCGCTCAATCCCAAGCAGATCCACGGGGATCACTCCCGCGATTATCATTACTGCCTCTCCCGAAATCGTTCGGTAGGAGCAAGCAACTCACAGTGCGCCTCTGCGCTGTACCGCCGTTATTTGCTTCCTATATTTCTTTACTTCCATAGCGTCGGCCCACACCTCCACTCCATAAAGCAGGATGGAGTTTGTGGTCGCCATCAGCAGAGCATCTAGTATATCTACCCATCTAGCCGAGTTGAACGCGTTTTTAACGTCCAGCGTCACGAGTAGAATGATTGATCTTGCCGCGTGGCAGGCTCTAATGGCTCCGATCGTTGACCGACCCTTTCTGAAGCCATGCTGCTTGTCAGAAAGGTCCCCTGATTCTCTAACAACTCCTAGTATCCGCGGCTTGAGCAGTGCTTCGCCCGTCTTCCCCATTGTGTCCAGCAGACTCAACGGCCTATAAGAAGAATCTGCGCTGGCCTCTCCCTTCGATTTCTCGATGAGAACTAGTCTCGCCCTTTTCCATCGTGTGCTAAATACGCCCTACACGAGGCACTGATTGTACATTTCCAGGAGCAACTCAGGCTGCTGTGTAGCAACAGCCTTGAGTATTTCCGCGGGAATGCCATCCAGCCCCGGTGCTCTACCGCTTTTCAGGGAAGAAGTTGCCGCGATGAGCTCACCTTCGGTAAACAGGGGGATCTCGTCAGTCGGCCGTTCGTCTCGTCTTTTTCGAATCTGATGGGGTGGGTGGGGAACAGTTTGTCAATTATTTTCTCAATCGCAACTGTCTCCATCGGTTCCATTCGCCGCATTTCGCCTATCTTCCTCGTTACGATAACGTATCCCTTTCCAAATGGGTCATTCTCTGCCTCGTCGATAATCCTGCTCCAGCACCTACGTTTGCTTGCTTTGATCGCGTCTCTGAGTTCTTTGCGCGCCTCTTCGTGCTTCTTATCCAGATCTGGAGCTTCAGGACGGTTATGTTTCCTTTGGGCTCTTCTTCTGGCTTTGAAGCTTTCTCTTCTTAGCTCCGCGATTTCATCCGTGCACCAGTAAACTGGTCGCCTCTGGTGGCTGGTGGACACCCTAGGCATAGTTGCGTCGCAGATCTCGGTTACCAGTTTAGTAGTTCTTTCTACTAGCGTCATAGCTCTTTCTCGTCCAATTAATTCGTGCGGTAGTCCGCTGGATGGGAGTTCCGCACTTTGGATCACCTCCTGGAGTACTTCTCGGTCCATCCGCCTTGTGTTCCATCTTGGCATCCGGTCTTGATTCCTACTTGCTGTGCTCGCGGATTCTTCGTTGATGTTAAAGAGAATATACTGGTGGTCGCTTGCTGTATATTCCTCCGTGACGCGCCAGTCTCTTATTTTGTGTATCGTCATTTCGCTCACGAAGGTTATATCCGGTATGGATTCCCCATAACCTGGTCTACGGTAGGTAGTGGTGTTACCCTCGTTCGCTTCTACCAAATTTAGCCTAGCTACCATTTCAACGATGGCCCTGCCTCTCCTATTTGTAGCTGACATGCCCCATTCTACGGCCCTTGCGTTGAAATCACCTCCGATCACGAGTTCATCTGACACGTCTCTAATGGCGTCCTCGAGCGCCCCTAATCTTGCTGTAAAATCGGCCGCGGTTAGGTTCGGTGACAGATACACGCTGAAGTAAGTGATGCGACCCACCCTTACCCGCACGTAATCGTCCCCTTTTTCCGTGTCCGCGATTTTACGCCTGGGCACCCAGACGGCGGCAGTTTTTGCGTCGTTCGACACCCAACTTGGTGTGTCGCGATCCCTATACTGCTCACTTATCAAGAGGATATCCACTTTCTCCTCCGCGACGAATTGCGGTAGAAGATCGTGGGCCAACCTGCTCCTGTGCAGATTGCCTTGCAGTATTCGCGCCATTATTTTTGGGTCCTAGCCGCGTTTAGAGCCCTGCGGAAGACCGCGCACGCTCCGGTTCCTGGAGCATGCGCCGTCTTATCACAGGGCATCTTTGCCTCTCTGCACAAGAAACACTTCATTTCCAGCACAGAGCATTGCATTGCCTTGTGCCCGGCTGCACCGCACTTCCAGCAGTTGGTGCTTCTGTCGGTACCCTTGCATTGCACTTTAACGTGACCGTAGCCGAGGCATCGGTAGCATCGCGTAACGCTCGCTCGAACACGCACCCGGCAGTTAACCCACCCGATACGGATCTTCCCTTTTTTGAGCCGTGCGGCAGCCTTGGTCTGATCCATCTCGACCACTACCACCCTCTGTTCCCTCGTGTTCGGCTTGAATAGATGCATTTTTGCATCTTCGTTGTCGGAACCCGTCTCAGCTGCGATTGCGTCAGCAACCTCCTCCTTCGTTGTGAGGCTGTCAATGTCCCGGATCTCCAATGTGGTTTTGGGGATCTTGCCACTGACTGTGCCTGCTTCTCCGATTGCGCTTTGGATAGCCGTCTTGAGCGATTCCATTTTGTCATCGCTCTTGCCTACAACCACCAGCACGCCGCCGTCTCTTGTCTTACGGACGGACTTCACCTCCGCATTCAGTTGCTCCGGATTTACCGTTGCCTTGATCTGTCCCAATCTCGGCGTAGGTCTTCCCCGTTTCTGGTCTGATGAGAATCGCGTCCCTCCTTTGTCGCGGTGCCTTCTCATCTTTCTTCTTCCTTGGTTGCTGGCTTTTTTCCTGCTATCTTCCTCATATATTACAATTAAAAGGAATAAAGTCATTTAAATCGATTAAAGTGTAAAATGTATGATATTGAAGTCGATTGAAAATGATTAAAAAATATCGATTAAAATCAATTTAATTAAATAAGTATCATTATTTTATACATTGAATTAATTTGAAATGTTAAAAAAAAAATTAAGATATAAACTTGAAATCGATTCAATGCTTTTATGAATCAAACCTCATTGTTTAAATGGTTTTTTATCAATTAATTTACGAATTTGTTACTTAGCTCGCGCTAATTTACAAATTTACCTCAAACGCATTTTGCAGCTAACGTTAACTGAATTAAAAAAATTAACTAAAAAAACCTAGCTGTCGTGGGGGATCGAACCGGGAACCTTTAGATTGAAAAGCAGACATGTTACCGACTACACTATCACAACTTCAATACACAAGTTCAATATTAGTACGTTGGGAGAATATTCAGATCTTTATCTGAAAACCGATGTTTTACTATTGGCCGACGTTTTCGAGAGTTTTCGAGAAACATCTCTTAAAGCCTATGATTTATGTCCTGCTCACTTTTATACGACTCCTGGACTAACTTTTTCAGCAGCTTTAAAAGTGACAAAGGTAGAATTGGAGCTTCTTACAGATATTGACATGCTAATGTTTATCGAATCGGGCATTCAAGGTGGAATAAGTCAGTGTTGTAATCGATATGCCAAGGCAAACAATCCATATATGGGTTCTTCATACGATAAAGATCAGAAAACAAAGACTCTCTTATATTTTGATATCAACAATCTTTATGGATGGGCAATGCAGCCTTTACCAGTTGGAAAATTTGAATGGATTGATTATGAGACAAATCCAAGTTTTTTCAATACACCGTCAGATTCTGATATAGGCTATTTTGCTGAAGTTGACTTGGAGTATCCTGAAGAAATACATGATGATCATAGGGATTTACCTTTTTGCGCAGAACATCTTGCACCACCTGGTTCAAAGCAGAAGAAACTTCTCACGACTTTGAATGACAAGAAAAGGTATGTCATTCATTATCGAGCACTTAAGCAGGTCTTAGATAATGGACTTCGATTAAAAAAGGTGCATAGGATTTTGAGTTTTGAGCAGAGGGCGTGGCTCAAACCATATGTTGAATTTAACACAGAAAAGCGAAAGCAGGCAAAGAATGAGTTTGAAAAACTCTTCTACAAATTGTTAATTAATGCAGTCTATGGAAAGTGTATTGAACGAGAGCGGAAATGTGTAGATGTACGATTAGTAAATAAATTTACAGACAGATACGGAGCAGAAGCACGCATAGCTCTGCCAAATTTTCACAGTTGTGCAATCTTCGATGAAAATTTGGTTGCCATACAGCTGAAGAGGACAAGTATTACAATCAAAAAACCAATATACGTTGGTCTCTCAATTCTAGATTTGTCAAAAACATTAGTATATGATTTTCATTATTCATATATGAAAAAGCGAGTTGGAGAAACATGCAAACTCCTGTATACGGACACTGATAGTTTAATATATGAAGTTGAGGGTGTAGATATGTATCAAGTAATGAAAGAAGATGTACATAAATTTGATACTTCTGATTACGATGAAAATAATCAGTTTGGAATTCCACGTGTTAATAAAAAAGTTCCTGGATTGATGAAAGACGAATGCTATGGCAAGATTATGACAGAATTCATTAGTTTAAGAAGCAAAATGTACAGTATTTTGATTAATGGAGCCGCGACAGTAAAAAAAGCTAAAGGTATAAAATCTAGCGTTGTAAAGAAATCAATCACGTTTGAAGATTATCGAAAATGCCTTCAGGATCTTGTTATTATAAAACGTGAGCAGTATAATATTCGTTCAAAATTACACATTGTGCATACTGAAAAACAGGAAAAAATTGCTCTAAGTCCACACGATGATAAAAGATTCTTATTGCCTCATAGTACTGACATTTGCCTTGGGGACATTACAGAATTATGGAAAAACAGATGGCGTAAGCTGCAATGCAAGTAGAGGGAGATGCGGTGGAGGGGATTGTGGTAGAAGAGAGGGGCAACAATGGCGAAGGACGAAAAAGAGAGGGAGAAAGTGAGTGGGGGCATGAAGCAACCAATGTGAATGCTTCGCGGGTGGGGATGACACTTTATGCTGATGGAGGGGAACCAATCAAGATTGAATATGATGTTTTAGAGGAGTTTATGCACGACTGGGATCCATCATTGGATAGGTTATGAACTGAACAAGGAGAGAGAAATGATATATTACTAGAGGCTATGGAAGGGGCAGAAATTGTGGTGGGAAACGGGTCATATGAACGGACGAAACACGATGAAGAGCACATTCGAGAAATCGAAGCGAACAATCAACCTTGTGCAAAGAGACCAAGACTCACCTATCTCTAAAATAAGTAAGTTCTATTTCTTAGTTCTCTCTCTCTCTCTCTCTCTCTCTCTCTAAATTCTCACCTATAAGACATTTTTCACTAACTTTCATTCTTATTTTCACTTTTCAGAATGGATCTATCTACACTCAACAAGATTGCTGAGCGCGAGTTCTTGCCTAAGAAGAAAGTCACGGACATGAGTACATGGTGACTGCACTCAAGGAAGTAAAGACGAAATTTGGCACAAAGATTGTGGCTGAGATCGATGACAGCTTTCAGATATTTCTGCCAGGAAAGATCTCATCGGCAATCATGAAAGATCAAGAACTTTTCAATAATCTCTCTAACACAGCAAATAAACTTAGTTTATTCATATCATATCAGGGAGGAACTTCTTTTAAGTTCAGCACATGCTGAAATAATGAAATACAAAAACTTATTATTGTTAAATACTATTTCTTTGTTTAAACTTGTATGTAATCTACATGAATAAATTCATTATTAAATAATAACATTTGCTTTCTTATTTATTTGAACCTTAAGAAATTCATACAATCTCATTTTTCTTTATCCAACTATTGTGATCGCCACTGAATCCTAATCATTTAACATATACGCGTTTACCACTTTTCTTTAAAACTTTTTCTACTAAATAAATTTCCGGATACATAGTTTTGTGAATTTCCGTTTCATAAAAGCCGCCAGAGACGGGTTTATTATAATAATCTTTGAGGTGGTAAGTTACTGGACCTGTTTTTACAACTCGTATTATTGTGAAAATTTCCGTAGACCAATTTGGCGTGTAACCTTTTTCAAAAACATTTTTTATCCTACTTATTCGTACTTTATCTCCTACTTTGAATTTCGGTTTTTTCATTGGCAACTTTTCATTTGGAAAACGTCTCTTGACTTCTCGCTCATTTGCCAGTGTAACATTTTCAGGCTCGATTCCTTTTGTCCGATGTTTTCTCGAATTGTATGCTTTGAGCAAGTTAGGTAAAATACCCAACCATTTATAGATTTCTTGTTTGCTGAATTCTGTCCACATTGCATTTTTCAACGTTCTATTAAATCGTTCGCATATGCTTGCATGAAGATTACTATGTGAAGAGTATAAGTGTATATTGTGCTTTTTCATAAGTTTTTGAAAAATTTAATTGTAAAATTCTTTTCCTTGGTCAGTTTGTAGATTCTTCGGTACTCGTCCTTCTTTTAGTATTGACTTCATAGCTGCTGTAACATCATTACCACTCTTTGACTTGACTGGCACGGCCCATGCGTACTTTGAAAATATATCTATGACAGTGAGTAAGTAATGAAAACTTTGTTAATGAAAAAAGATCCGCTTGCCAAGTCTCATCTATTCCACGTATGTCATATTTTCTTCTCTTGTATCGCCGACGTGCTGGCTTGTGCAGCTCTTCAGCTACTCTTTGACGTTCCATCATCGGTTACAGTAGATGAAATTCCATCTGGAAATTCGTCTATACGAACTTTTAATTGTTTATTCACTTCTTCAATGATATAATCAATGCCAGAGTAATTGCGAAGAGTTGTACTATAAAGATAACGCAATTCTGTATTCACTTCCAATTGCTGTTTTTCAACTTGCTGCTTATATTCTTCTATAACTTCACCAATTCCAGCAATTTTAGCAGCTATATAATTTATTTCAGTTTGTAGAATAACTTGCAGTGAGTGCAAGGTGATTGCATCGTTTGGATGATTGGGCTGTCCTAGGTTGCAAAGTCGCTTATTTTCTAAATCAAAATCACCGTCCGGTGTAAAATTGAAACCAATGCCTGGAGGATCGCGACTCACTTACGAGCCCTCAAGTTTTCTTCCAAACACATCGAGACTCATGGTAGTACTGATGCAAAGAAGAAAGTTGCATGTCAATATATATGCCCAGCTTCGCGTAATTCCTCAATAATCGACTGGATTTCATTGACGTGATTATTATTTCCAGCTGATCGTTCGGCAATCAATAATCGAAGTCTCTCAGTAAGCTCGTTTCATGCTCACTGAACGGAAGATATGATACTCCTTCAATCGGATCCAGGGCACTTTTGAGAAATTGATACTTTGGCTGATTCAAGGATTTAGAGTATACATACAAATTTTCAAACCTAAGACCATTGGGATGTGTCATTAAAGCCAATAAACTATTTGTTTTTCCACAGTTCGATGGCCCACAGAAAACTGCTCGTATACTATCTGGTAGTAATTCCCCATGACGCTTTTTTCTCTTCTCTTTTCCAAAATCGAAATTTGTCACGGGGAGTTTGACGTTCTGCTCGGTAAAATCCATGTTCACTCAACAGAGTCAAATATAACATTGAGCTATCGAAATATAAACGCTCGTTTTATATCATGAACGACAGTTGTGAATCAACACTCGAAGAGAGATGATCATACACAAATCTCAGAAACAGCCGAAAGACTATGGATTGCTTGATAAAGTTATCAATAACTTACCTGTTGAAATGCATCTTCCTGGATATCAATACTGCGATCCCGGAACCAAATTGAAAAAGCGAATGAAAAGAGGAGATCCTGGCATTAATCCGCTTGATCAGGCTTGTAAAAAACACAACATAGCTTACTCCGATAAAAACGGAGATCGTAAAGCTGCTGACAAGATGCTTGCTGAGGAAGCTATGCAACGTGTCAGAGCCAAGGATGCTAGTCTTGGTGAAATAGCTTTTGCTTTTGCTGTTAGCAATGCTATGAAATTAAAAGGAAAAACTGGAATGGGACTGAAATTTAATAAGTTAGTGACTGCGGCTAAAAAATCAATGTCAACAAATAAAATTTCTCGCAAGGTTATTCAATCAGCCTTGAAGGGTGCACGTCAAGCTGTTAAAAGTGTAGGTGGAAAGAAAAAAGTTATCATTACACGTGTTCTGCCGCTTCCATCAAAAATTGGTGGAGTTCTTCCTTTTCTCATTCCATTGTTCGCAGGACTAAGTGCCACCGGTGCTCTAGCAGGAGGTGCTGCTGGAATAGCTAAAGCAGTTAATGATGCTAAAGCTGCGCAGAAAAATTATGAAGAAAGTAAGAGGCATAAAGAGACCATGGAAGCTATTGCTTTAGGCAAAGGTCTTCATCTTAAGCCCTATAAAAGTAGAATGGGATTATTTATGAAACCTCATATCGGTCGTGGTCATCAAGTCAGTAGAAAAAAAAAACTTCGATTTAACTTTGCCAAATCGTGCACTGACTGACTACGATATAAAAAAATATGCTCATATGATGAAAATTTCAGATTTCCGTGGTGTTTTCATGAGAAATAATCTACCACCCGATGGTCCATGGCGTAATGAAACAGCAGTGGTAAACTTGGACGATTTTCAAAATAGAGGTACTCACTGGGTTTGCTATCGCAAACGTGGTCCTGAAGTACTTTATTTCGATAGTTTTGGTGATCTCAAACCTCCCAAGGATCTCATGATGTATTTTAACGTGAAAGAAGTGAAATACAATTACAAAAGATATCAAAATTTTGACTCATTTATATGTGGACATCTGTCTCTACTTCTTAGCTGGGGAGACTATAAAAGAGATGTTTGCAGACGAATAGATTCATTAGCATCCGATCAGTCATGGAGGATAGCTTCACTCTGAGTCTCTCAGGAAACTCAATGTCTTAGAAGCGCAATATTTTCCTTCGATTGAACTACCACAGCATAAAAATTTTGTCTTGGGATTAATTGAACTTTTAACATTCTATTCCCAATGTTGACCATTCAAATAATAAACTTCATTTGAGCAAAGATAATATTATCACTATCCCTACGGGCAGCTATGAAATTGATGCTATAAATCAATTTTTACAAGAAACTTTGAAAACCAAAGGAATTGAATTTTCTTTGAAAGCTAACAACAATACTCTCAGAAGTGAAATTCTCTGCAGTCATCAGATAGATCTCAAACCTCACGATTCAATAGGCCGTCTCCTTGGCTTCGCTCCTCGCATTCTCAAAGAGAACATTCAACACAGCTCTGATTTACCTGTGAAAATATTGAGAATCAATGCACTCAGAGTAGAGTGCAACATTACTGCAGGTGCTTACATCAATAATAAGAAAGTTCATACTATCCATGAGTTCTTTCCCAGAGTGCCTCCAGGATATAAAATCTTAAAAGTTCCGTCTCATGTGATATATCTACCACTCACAAGGTACCCAACCCGAACTCACCGATTTTGATGATTTTCATATATGT
>QLYP01000933.1:377-13364 GCA_016647725.1 Nasonia giraulti | reverse complement strand
ACATATATGAAAATCATCAAAATCGGTGAGTTCGGGTTGGGTACCTTTCCTTGTCAGTGTCAAGTGCATAGATGATCTACAAATTCGAATTGTAGATCAGGACGGAAATTTGATGAATTTTCGAGGAGAGGAAATTACTATTAGACTTCACATCAAATCTGTATAATGGGTATCGTTTACAATTCTGGAACATATATAAGTCAGCATCAGTCGACCAAAGAAACTCAAACCGTTAACACGGAAGAGCATTCAGTTTCTGAAAAGCCTAGGACTAAAAGTTCGTGGAAAAAATTCACGTGTATAATTCTTTGTTGCTTCCAGAAAAATGGACGAAATTCTAAGCATTCAATCAGGTGTCGTCTTCGATGAGTCTATTGCTCATTACGAGGTACACGCCCATCAACCATACTCATCATTAAGCTTTGATAATAGCGATGAAATTCGTATTTCTATACAACATCAAGATCTATGCCTCTTACCATCGCGTAGTTCTATCCACGTATGTGGAAAATTGAAACTAAAAGATGGTTTAACAACACCAACTAAAACTAAATTCGTGAACAATGGCATTTGTCATCTGTTTGATGAAATTCGTTATGAAATTAATGCTGTGGAGATAGATAAAAGCAAAAATGTTGGTTTGAGCAGTCTCATGAAAGGATGGACTTCATTTAATTCGAATCAGAATAACATGCTCGAAAACGCAGGCTGGCTTGGTGATGAAGAAGATACCAAAACGTTTGTCGATGATAAGGGAAACTTTGACGTAGCGATTCCGCTGAGTATGATCTTGGGCTTTGCAGAAAACTATAAAAAAATTATAGTTAATATGAAGCATGAGCTCATTCTTACAAGATCGAGAAGCGACTTAAATGCAATAATCCAGAATGGAACTACATCATCTGGCGTAACTACTTATGAAGATTGTGAAGTAAAAATAACGAAGATAGAATGGTTAATGCCATATGTTATTGCATCAGATAAACAAAAAATCCAGCTATTGAATTTCATTGGTAAGGATAACCCCATCTCTATGTGTTTTCGTTCTTGGGAGATATTTGAATATCCTCTTCTTCCAAGCACGAATAAACACGTCTGGACAGTGAAAACTTTAAATCAATTGGAGAAACCTCGTTTTGTAATTCTCGGACTACAAACAAAGAGAAAAGCTGCAAGAACTGCAAATGCCAGTAGATTTGATCATTGTGAGACAAGTAATGTGAAACCTAATTTTCAAAAATCTATCGCGTTTTATAAAGTTCTAATGCAAAAAATGGTATTAAAAGTTAGACTCAAAGCCGATAAAAAATCCTACTGATTTCTATTAACTTCTATTAACTTTTTTGAACAAAGACTATACATATTACATAATGTATAAAATATACACATAATACAGTTATGCTGATCAATTTAACATCTGTGGCAAAGTGTAAATAACAAACATATAACAGATATTTTGAAGAAATTTTATGTTAAATTTTACCACTTCTTGAATTTATTTATTTCATAATATTTATTAATTATGCATCATGCGGAAATACAAGTATTTATTATTATTAATAATTAAATGAATTTATCCCTGGCGCAAAAAATCATTCGATTAATTATTTGATTAAACACATGATTAAGCAACTAATTTGTCAAGTGATTTATCGAATGATTTATCAAGTGATGATTTGGCGCAATTGATAAATCACTTGATAAATCACTTGTAGATACTCTGTATATTATTTAATTGGCAAAAATTAGTATTTTATTACAAGAATAGTTATAAAAGAGTTTATTTATTGAAATTTTAAACACCATTAAGCAGTAAAAATAATTAAAATTTTTTTCCTGACCGAAATTAGAACTTGGGTCCTCAGCGTGGTAATCCGCTATCCTACTGCCCCAGCTATTTTTACTTATGAGTATAGTAGAGTTTCTATTTGATTTGTATCTTGAAATACATACGACAACTTATATTTCGTTTATTAAACTTATATTGATTTATCTTTTATAAAAAAAAACGTTAAGATAAACTGTATGTTAATAAAAAAGCGAATAGAATCGTTATATGAGGCATATGAGCTAATCGCATTTTCTATTGATATTGCGTATGAAAATCACTTACTTATGATTTGTATGTCTGACAAAATTACTTTAAAAAAGGAAATACAAGTTGTCCCATGTATTTTGTTATTTTATAACTCATTTAATATTATAATACATTATGTCGACTATAAATGTAGATCGCGAGCGAAGCGAGAGCTTTAAGCTAGTTTTTAATTTAAAATTACTTTAGATTTACTAGGTTATTTATTAGGTTCGTAATTTCTGATTTTCATTTTTGTTTTATTTTTTAATGCCTGTGTGTAGAAAATGTGCTCGAAATATAGCCACAACATGTATTTCGTGTAAATCGTGTGGACTAGACTTCCATCAGGGCTGCTTAGCGCGATTTATTCGCACGAAAGTTTGTAATTCTTGCTGTATCAAGACGTACAAATCTACGTTAGATATCTCTAATCCGACGGTGCGAGCAGGGATTACCAGCAGTAGTGAGAGGGACATTAATTTCGACGCTGGTCGTAATTTTAATACGAGTTCGTTTCTGAACATTAGGGATTTTAGTGAGGCTAGTCATAGCTCAACTGTAGCAGCAAATCTTAACGCTACGTTCTCGACCCCTAGGCAACCGGATTTGGCTATGGCGCTATCGCTGCCGCAAAATTGGCGCACGCTTTCACTCGACGATAAGATAGGGGAGTTATTTACTCAAATTACAACAGGCAACAATCAAATAAATCAAAAATTAGATGCGCTGATGACAAAAGTAGATGATCATGATAAAAGAATTACTGCATTAGAACAGGATACCAAGGCAAATTCTAAAGATTTAGCTAGTCTTAAAGAGCGCTGTGCCAAGGGGACTAAATATGCTGAAATAAAAGTTTCAGGTATTCTGAGAACGTGTACACTATCGTCGGCTGAATTAGTACAAAAGATTTTTGCGAAGTTGAATGTTACTAATGATTTATCAGATGTCCGTAGTGTTCGTGATTTTGACAATACTGGACGCTCAAACAGTGTTGCCAACTCGCAGTCACAAGCACAGCGTGTGCGTTCCGCACAAACACGCGTAGTTTGTATTAGATTTAAGAGTATTTGTGCGCGGAATGATATCTTGCGGATTAAACGTCAGTACGGACCATTAAAACTAAACGATATTCGGTAATCGAAATGCACGAAATGCTGTCACCGTTTATGCACAATCTATATCTTACAGCTAAAACTCGTGCAAATTTGTTAGGCTACAAGTATGTATGCGATGGATATGAGATTATATCTATTGTGACCTATAGCGACCTTGAACGCATTATATGAGGCCAGACGCCGTGTAGTACTAATGCCATCGATATTTCTTCGACTTCATGCGTTGATCTGCCAATTAACTCGATGGCAAAGAGCATTCGGATCGCTCACGTTAATGCCAGCTCGGTCAAAACACATTTAGCTGAAATAGAATAATTGTTGTTTGATAAGTACATTGATGTTTTAGTTATTTCCGAGTCTTGGTTTACCCCTCTCTTACAATCATCGCTCTTCGCCATAAATGGCTATAAGAAATCTGATCAATGAGTATAATTTTTTCCTTGTACCTTTTGGAGCTACGCATCATACCGATGACTCCGACACTTGGCTGGATGTTATATTGTCTGACTCTAGTGATAAGATTATCTCTCACGAAAAATCAAGTGTACCATTTATTAATGGCCATGACTATATTCAAATAGACTTCTCATTTGACTTGCCCCCCCCCCCCCCCCCCCCCCGACAAGAAGTCGAATTTACTTCCAGAGATTTCTGCAACTATTCTTCCTCAGCGTTCCTAGATCTACTGATGCCTAACTCAATGAGTTAACCGTCGACTCGAGCCTGACAGTTGACTATCGGTTAAAAAATTTTCAGGCTATTGCCAGTACAGCATTGGACTTGGTGGCACCGCTTACCACTCGAAAGTTTCATAGCAAAACAATCTGGCAGTGAGTTGGCCAAAAATAACTATAAAAGTGCTCGTCGGGAGGTCAAACTTGCGATAGAGAAAGCACGCACCGACTATTTACTAGATGGCTGTCGTAATAAAATTAATTGTTGGGCTTTTCTACGCAAATATGGCTTGATTCCAACCAAGAGAAAATCGCCTTTACACTTCTTTGATAAAGAAGACTTGATCGAATTTTATTCGTCAGTAACTTGCGCACATCCTACATGTACGACCAGTGTTCTAAAATTGGTGCTTGAAATTCATAGCACCGTGCCGCTAGATAGGCCAGAATTTAGTTTTAAACCCTTGGACCATATTGAGGTGCTGCAAGCTATGCATCCAAATCTACCGAATGCTAAAAGTCGTAGTTGTGATGGGCTGTCCTTATCTTACTTCAAAGATTCTTTCTCAAAACTAGCTCCATTTTTCACTGATCTGTACAGCCAGTCCATTTCCAGCGGTGTTTATCCATCCACATGGAAACAATCGGTTATCGTGCCATTAAATAATTCGCCCGTACCCAGTTCGCCTGGGGATACACGCCCGGTGGCGAATATTCCACATTTTGCTAAAGTATTCGATGGGCTATTAACGAACCAAGTGGTCGATTATCTTGAGACGTATCGTATTATTACTCCATATTAATCTGGTTTTCGCAGTAATTACAGCACGCAAACAGCAATTCTAAAGGTGACTGACGACGTTAGATTGGGAGCAGATACTGGGCTGATCACCTTACTACTGCTCTTTGACTTCAAACGTGCATTTGACACTATTGATCATGCAAAACTGTTAATGAAACTGAAATTTATTGGATTTTCAAATGAGGCGATTGTCTGATTTCTTTCGTATCTGTCAGGGCGTTCACAAGCAGTAGTTGGTTTGGATGGAACACTTTCACGTTTCTTACCAAGCACTTCAGGAGTACCTCAAGGTTCCTCACCAGGTCCGATCATCTTCCTGATATATATTAACGAGATAGTATCTGTACTGCATCACTGTAAGTTGAAATGCATGTTATTTGCAGATGATTTGCAAATATATGTTCAGTGCTCGCCTCCTGATCTGAACTCTGCTGTTGCCCAATTAAATGATGATGCTACTCGCATATTAAACGGTGGTGGTCGGCGGGAGCCCCTACATATGCTTGATCGCCGCGAAGTCTGCCAGGAGCTCGCGGTCGTAGATGCTGTAGTTCCGCTCTGCGTTGGACAGCTTCCTGGAAAGAAGCCCAGAGGCTTCCATGTGCTATGGGGGTCCTGCTGCTCCAGCGCCGCGCCGATTGCGTGGTCGGAGGCGACGGTGGGCAGTCTCCTGGGCCCGTCGTCGCGCAAGAATGTTGTGCTGGCGGCGTCGGCGAGTGCGCGCTTGCATGCGCTAAAGGCTTCCTCCGCAGCAGGCGTCCAGGTGAGCGGAATGGCCTTCTTTTTTGGTGGAATGTGCCGCAGGAGGTCGTTGAGCGGTGCGAGGAGACATGCTGCGCCCGGAATGCAGC
The DNA here is from genome assembly GCA_016647725.1 of Nasonia giraulti. Taxonomy (NCBI): domain Eukaryota; kingdom Metazoa; phylum Arthropoda; class Insecta; order Hymenoptera; family Pteromalidae; genus Nasonia; species Nasonia giraulti. The sequence continues at coordinate 7,842 of QLYP01000933.1, read as the reverse complement.
GCCGGTAGTAGTTCATGAGACCAAGCAGTCAGCGAAGCTGTGCGGAGTTGCTGGGTTTGGGAAACACTTGGATGGCGTCAATGCGGTCTTGTGGAGGTCTTGAGCTCTTGGCAGAGACCGAATATCCCAGGTACATGACTTGCTTCTTTCCCAGGACGCATTTCTCCGGATTAACCTTGATGTTAGCCGCTCGCAGGACGTCGAATAATATTGAGATGGCTCATGTGCTCCTTTTCGTTGCTGGAGGCGACGATTATATCGTCTAGATAGGCGCGAGCAAAGGGCAGATCGCACAGCAACTGGTCCATTGCTCTCTGCAGCGATAGGGCGGCGTTGCGCAGACCCAGGGATGATCGTATGAATTTGAACAAGCCAAACGGGGTGATGATGGCTGTCTTGTGCGCGTCCTCGGAGGCGATAGGCAGCTGATAGAAGGCCTTCTTGAGGTCGACCACCGAGAAAATGCTGCCTCCCAGTGCGAGCAGCAGATCTTCAATTATTGGCAGCGGGTAGCGATCCGGTATGGTGCGGCTATTCAGCTGTCTGTAGTCACCGGTGATGCGGTACGTGCCGTCTGGTTTCAGGACGGGACGAAGCGGGCTGGCCCAGGAGCTATCTGAAAGACGGACAATCCCCATTTCTAGCAGAACTCGGAACTCCGCTCTGGCAGCTTCGAGGCGAGGTCCAAGGAGGCGACGAGCCTTGGCTGCTGCTGGGGGGCCGGTTGTGAGAATGTGGTGTTGTGCGTTGAGGATCAGGAGGGTGATGGTCGTACTTCCTGGGGTAGCGAGGTCGGAGTATTGCCGCATCAGGTTGGCGAAGATGCCTTCCGCTACGTCTGCGGATATCACTACTTCTACGGAGTGGACTTCTGACGGTCTGAGTGAGCCAGCGGTGTGTATCGAAGTGTCGGTGTCCAGGATGCGTCTCTTCTGTATATCGACGACGAGCCCGTAGTGGGCGAGGAAGTCTGCGCCAAGTATTGGATTGCTTAGGTCGAGGACGTGCAGGCGTTGTTTGCTGGATGCGCCGACCGCGGCTGCCTGCGGGGGCGGCGGCGCTACTAGTTTTCCTGAGCCGGGTATGTGCAAGGAGGCCGGCATTGCGTTGCCTCGCTCGCAAAGCGCTGATGGTACCAGCACCATGCTGGATTCACCACGCGCGACGCCGGCGATGCGGGGCGGGATTGGCGCTGACTAGAGGGCGTGCGTGAGGATGAGCGGCCTCGCCGCTGTTGCTGCTGCTGCTGTTGTTGGCTAGAGGCGGGGGTCGTGGCGATGGTTTGGAGTACGAGCGACTGCTGCTGGAGCATGGTCTTGAATTGCGTCATGGCGAGGCGGAGCGACGCCATCTACTGCTGGGGCAGCGGTGTGTTGTTCCCTGATGCGATGCCGCTCGACGTAGGGGAGCTGGGGCGCGAAACTGCGCTGACTGGCATGCATTCGCTCTTAGCACGCGACACATGCGGCTGGCTGGGCTGGCAGAAGGTCGAGCCATTTGACCCGCAGAGCCTCGTCGGTGATAGCTGTTCCTGCTAGGCGCCGCATATAGCGCAGCAGCTGAGATGGAGTGCGGTTGCCGAGTTGTACCTCGTTTAGCAGCTGATGGAGTTGCTGGTCGGCCGAGGTGGCGAGCCGCTACAGGACCGACGCACAGTAGTCTAAAAATAAAAAAAAAATGGGACAAATTCAGTCTTAGATCATTGTATTCAGTAAAATTCATTTAAAAAAATTGAAAACATATCTTGATGTACCCAGGAATGAAATAGGATACCGCTTTTTTATTATAAACCCGCGTATAAGGTTAAAAAATCGATAAAGTTAATAAAAAATGTAATTATTATTTCCGCAATTTATAAAATGATTGAAAACAAAAATAACTCTCCAAATAAGTGCAGATATATGTTTTCGATGTATTTTTCGATTCTGAATCCGAATTTGATGTCGGAAATGCAGTAAATAAAAAATCAGCCCCTAAAATACGGCAAAAACCGCCCTAATTTCATGTAATATCGACTTATTTTCGAGAGGTGAGTAAAGATACGGTTTTTCGATGTATTTTTCGATTCTGAATTTGAAAATGCAATAAATTCACAATCAGCCCATTAAATAGAAAGCTTACTGCTAAATTATTTAATAGTTGTTTCAGTATGCAGTATTTATTATAATTTTTGTTATCACGAATCAATTAAATTAATTTTATGCAGTGATCATTCAATTTTAGGGAATTTGTTGATTTTACAAAAGATTTAGAAAAATTATTTTTTATAACATTTAATAGAAAACCAATATATACATTTTTAACATGACTCATTCTCTGATTCCTCATCTTCGCTATCGTACACCAATAAACTTTTCATCTCAGCAGATAATTTGATGATATTTTTGGTAGTTTTCGACTTACAATTAGCGAAATCAGCGGATCGGAACTCAATAACAGTCTTTTAAATGTACCCATGTTCGTCTCCGTTCTGTAAATATTCATACATTAGTAAATGTATTTTGTTATTTGATTAGGTGTTATGTTGAGGGCAATTATACTCTATTATACCATCATAAAAATTATTTGACTATGTAAGTAAAAATTTATTTTAAAAATATCATTGTTTATATTCTACTCTTATCTTATTTAAAACAATCAGATTTTGATGAGTGTATACACTTACGAAAATTGTAGAATTACTATTCTAGATGTTAATTATGAAAAAGACCTATTCTTAAACTTTCTTTTTCACTAGCTATATGACAAATTTGTTTAATATAGTATTATTAGGTTATAAAATTACTAAACTTTATGTTATTTTTACTTTTTTGCCCTGGTAGAAATCGACTTCATTTAAAAGCTAGTAAATGCTATATATGGGAAGAAATAGGCGAAAAATGGACCATTTTTGTCTTCGTGATAAATCGCTTTTTCAAACCTTTGTTAAGCATTTCCAAGCTTGTAAACATAGATTGGATTGGCTAAAGCAAAATATAAATAATAGCCAGTTAATGGCTGTAAAAGCGCTATGCAAAATGTACTTGGCCGAAAAGGTGAAAAAATGAGAAATCATGAATATCTCTGGAAGTTGTACGTATACGTCTTTAATTGACTGTAAGTTGTATAAACAGTTTAATAACCGATCGAAATTTGCATGTCTCTTTGTATTTAGTGTACAATGCAAGAGTTACATCAATACGATGGTTTTGAGGTTATGTTGATTCCATAAAATACTAAAAAAATGCGAGAAAAAGCGTTTTATCGCAAACTAGTTTCGGGGTACTTTTTATATAGTCATTTATTAGTTTCCTGGCCATTTTAACTATTTGAATTTCTACCAGGGGTGAGAGTATGCATTATAACTTGTATCAGGGTAATGATTTCACAAACTTTTATTTGGGGCGTTTATAAATTTTACTTTAGTACCTTGATGTTTTTCTACTATGGTTCTCTCGATAACGTTTAATGTCTTTGTTTTTGCATTCCTGAGCCTCTTCGGAAAACATGCCAATAGGAAGAACTACTGCTTGTACAATTAAATGACATGTATCAATATGGTATGTATCGAAGGAGGCATGTAATACCAAGGATACAATTCTACGTATCGCATTGCCGTTAGTTTGCAGTAATCTTTAAAGGCATTAACGTCGATTTTTTTTGAGCTGACAAAACTCCAAGAAGAGTTTGAAATTTGCGCAACAAGATTTCATCAAAACCTAAAAAAATAATATTACATTTTTAATTTATTGTAAGCAAGATTAATGCGCGCTCCGCGCGCTCTGATTATATTTAACATTTTTATAGGTTAGAAACAAACTATCACGCGCGTCCCGCCACATATCTCGTAATTTTATTGTCCAATCGACAACCAATCAATGAATATAATGATGATTTCTCTCTTTTTTAGAGTAGGATGTTAATAGTATATTTCGATACAAATGTGAAAAAGTTGATTCTACGAGAACGTGAGGTTTGTTGCTCAAGTGAAGCAAAATTGATGATCACATAAGTGTAGAATCAATATTGGCACGCATGTAAAGCGTTATTAATGGTATTTAATTATGTTACTTTAACCTAAAAATCGGAACAGTGACATAATTTTTTGTCTCTCGCAGCATAAACCATTTTTTGACACTAGTGGATAAGTTCATATTCAGTGCATGTAACTTTTCTCTGTTGCTTCGCTTTTGCGAAATACGGTCCATGTGCTAAAAATTCGACCTATGCACGCACTACTGTAAAAAAATATTATGTACAAATATAAGTTTATTGCTTAAGTAAAAATATGAGGAGGGATAATTATTTTTATCACGTGTATCTATTATTTTTTCTTACAACTTGCGTCTTTCTACCATCGAAGCTATTTTACGGATCTTATTGCATATAGTGTTAAAAATTGATTTATTGCACCATATTATACTATTTATAATATTATTATATATTACACTATTGATTTATAGTGTCAAACACTACTGTTTGAAGATGCAGGCTTGGCATAAGAAATATATGAAATAAATTAAAAAATACTGTTGTTTACATATTCAATTATTAATTCCAATATGTTGATACTCTAAATAATGTTTATCATAAAATAAAAGTGCTTAAATCGATACATAGATTAATATGAGTCTTACTAATAACTAAAAAGATCCCAAAAATAAGAATTTTATCAAATTGTGCAAGTAACATATATTATAATTTATATCTTTTGATATGCCTCAAATCACATTTACAATTTATCAATATAAAAATATATGTTAAATATTTTTGAACCTGTTATTTCTGCGACAATGCTACAATTCTTGAAGAATGTTCTTGTAGTATTGCTATCATTAGTACTTCCAAATCCTCTTTTCGGTGTATCAACTTTAATTCCAAGTTTCTCGTAAAGCTGTTCTCTAATCCTTTTTTTTCTTCCTCTATAACTAGTTTTTGCTCCTTAGAGATCTACATAATAATATCAACATTTTGTTACAAGTTTCTCATTTTAAAAATTTTCAGAATCGTTAATTACGAAAATTATTTAAATATAGTATTTGATACACATACATAAACTGATTCCGTACTACAGCGAGAATCAATTTTTTCTCACACTACCTGATAGAAATGCAAATATTTCAAATATCTTAAAATAAGTTAATGAATTTACTCTATTTTATCAGATCCGTATTAAATTTACACATGTCAAATATTATAGTATAGTTTTGAAAGGTCTATTTTACGCATACTTTAATCAACATACGATATTCACTAGCTTGTAAGTAACATTGATCATAATTATAATAGTAGGAAAGACTATGATTTCGATAAAATTGTATCTACGATAAACTAATGACAGACATCTTGTTACTTACCATAATTATAATCATTAATCAAAATTGAAACGCTAATGTAAATGATAAGTTTTCTATTTGATCCTTATTATTTATTATATTCAATCCTATTATCATACTATAAAATTGATTGAACTTATTAAATCACTTATCATTAAAAAATTATTAATTATCATTGTATAATGACTATTTACTATTTACTCTGGGACTTAATAGATGAGTAAATTTTTTATTTTTGTCAATACATTAGTCATAATTAAAAAACGTTTGAATTGCACTAATTGAAACGTTTAAAATTAATAGGTTATAAAATTGCTATTGCAACGTCTTGCAAACATTATTCTTATCCAGACAATTAAACTCAGCCGTGTTCTATCAGTGTATTGAAATTTGTTCTTTTGCTATGTATGTGTATATATATATATATATATATATATATATATATATACACATACATATATATATATATATATATATCAAAAGAGAATACTTTACAAGGAAGAGAAAACATCCAGTAGTCCGATCAACTAATATTACAATTGGCCCTCAAGTAAAGATCAGAGAGTACGTTTGTTGGCAGTAAACGAATCCTGACCAGATTCTCCCTGGACACCTGTACAGTGTGTCAGATAGGTAGACACACACAGAAAGGAGAAACTCTTCAAGTTTCTACCTAACAAAATTGGAGGTCCCACCGAGATTTTGCCTATCTCAAAACAAACTTACTTCTCTTTTCTCTTGAATCACAATATATTAATATTAGAGTGAATATAGTGTTCGTGTCTCTAAAATAAAAAAATTGAGAATTAGTAAATCGTGAAATTAAGTAAAACAAAATAAATCGTGAAAGCAAATCGTGAAAAATTACGCGAGTAAATTTGGTCCATTAAGAAGATAAATTAATATAAAATCAGTGTTGTGTCTGCGCAGTGAAAAATTTCATAAGAACCGAAGTACGCGTTATACTTGCGAGAAAGACGAGGGTCAAATTTCAAACCACGCGCAACAGAGTTGAGAGCGTCGCTTGGAAACTTGGCGTCGTGTCGTGACGTCAGAGCCTTTGTGCCGGTCCAACGCGCATGGTCAGACAAAGGGGGCGGCCATCTTGAGAGCTTCGATTTTTCTAAACTTAAAATCAATCGTAGATTTGTTCGCGTTCATCTAATCTGTTGAGAAGAAATACGTATTAAGAAAATATTTGAGCAGAAAAGAAAATTATTGAAGGTACAAGTTTGTAAAATAGACATTTTCAAACCGTCCAATTTAGCTAAAAATAAGGTTATTTTAGAGAAAAGAACAATTTTACCCTCAAAATCTTAATAAAAATAAGTTCATAACTTTCTAAAATGACCAAATTGGTTGATCAAGAATTGTTCCCTGCAAACGGATCTCGAGTGATAATTTAAATGTTTATAATTGCTAATGCAAAATGATATTTGATTATAATATAAAAATTACACATCACGGCTGACAACAAGTTGGTAAAGCTGAGTCATTTTTAGAGGGAAGGGCCCGTTAGTATTTTTATGTGTAAACAACAAAGAAATATATGCGAAAACAATACATGTGAATCATACACACCTTAATCTGGTCGACAAAGATAACAAAATCATTGGCATTTCCCAGCCAAAAGTCGAAGTAGAGCGTGTTACCACGCAGGTATTCTGGTGCTGGAATTCAATTTTCACGAATAGAGTGAAAGTTGACTGCTCAGGATCAGAGGCGTATGTCCCACACTAAAAACAAAACTCAGAATTGGTATCGGAAGTCATTTAAAAAAGGGGGGTTTGGTTCATTAGCAAAGAATGCGACTGACAACAAATGGGTAAAGTCAAACTCACTAGTTAAAGTTTAAAAATAAAAGGAAATAAGAAATCCCGTATAGAAAGTACTTTGAAGTATTCGTGCAAAATCCCCATGTACACCAAATAAACATAATTGCAAATACTGAAAGTTTCACATACACACCATAATACACCACTAGCACAACTTTAAAATTACACGCACATTGAAAAACATTAAAGATATTGGACCATATTTGAAATATAAATGCGACACACTATTTTCCATCACACAAAGATTCGTGTGTGTATGTGCTTACTTTTACTTTCAAAGTCGTTTTTCTTCACACTGAGTGATTGAAAAAAGTT
>QLYP01000932.1:12012-31310 GCA_016647725.1 Nasonia giraulti | reverse complement strand
CGTAAACACTTAACGAGTGTCTGATTACCAACAGAACGTGACAAGAATAGTTCAATGTGGGTGGTGGCCGCGGCATGACGACTGAGCGACAGGCCTTCAGAAGACAGGGGTCCTTAGTTTAAGTCCGGGGTTTCCGAATTTTTCATTGTACTTTTACTCGTAACAGCATTATTCTCTAATCGTTAGAATGTTCTAGTTGACTGAAAAATAATTGCCAAAAATATTCGCAAACTTTTTTGCCAATATTCGAGTGAATTTTTAAAAAAGGAATCGTATCGTCCACCGTATGATCAATTTCTCAATATATCCTAACGAGCAAGAGAACTTGCTGAATAGTTTTAAAAGTATTCTTTGAAAATTCTTTTTTCTCCAGAAACCAAAGTTGCGGAGCGTACGACCTATTTAAAAAAAAAAAGGAAACGTCTCGTCTACTGTAGATCATTTTCTGAATCTAACTATACATAAGGGGACCACCTTTAAACTTTGAAATATTCGATTTTTTTTATTACTTATTTTGTTAGGAGATGTCCCGTAACACCCGCTTCCGAAACCCGTTTTTCGAAAAAAAATTTTCCGCAAAGTTATAAACCAAATACTAAAACAAAATTTTTACCTTTTTTCGTAAAATCGCGTATTTTCCACTTTTTATCTAATACGACTTATAATTATAATTTTAAGTTTTATAAATTTAATCTAAAAGAAATTTTTATTGTCAATGTAAAAAATACTATATTATTCCACACCCCGACCGAAAGGTCACTTTTCGCCCCTGATAAAATCAGCGGGGCGAAAGTAATATCAACGGAGCGAAAGTAAAATCAGCAGGGCGAAAGTAAAATTTAGCGGGGCGAAAGTAAAATTTAGCGGGGCAAATAGCATATTACACACCTAGGGAGGAAAAAACATGGACAGTCATATCTCGTGTAAATTGACACCCGAGCCGAAGGCTGGGGGGCTGTCCAAATTTCCTCCCGTGGTGTGTATACGATTTTACTTGCCTATAGCGAGTGGGAAGGGAAATTGGCGCTTCCCGCTGCTAGGTAAGTAAAGTAAAATTTAGCGGGTCAAAAGTAATTTTTTTCAAAAATTTTCAAAAACTTGTAATTTTGCTATTACCTTGTACGACTATTTTATATTCTCACTTTCTTGTATAATTTCTATTGTTTTCAAGGGCTTTCCCGTTTATGTATTAATAAATAAATAAAAATTTCAAAAAAATTAAAAAATTTTCAAAAATTACAAAAAATTTCAAAATTTTTCCGATCCCAGTTTTCAGGAACAAAAAGTGGCCTTTTAGTCGAGAGTAGAATACATAATAATAAATAAAAATAATCGCTTCGCTCGGGCAGTGAACGCACCCTCTGGAAAAATATTCTCGTTCGGGCAGTAAATTCACCCGCGGGAAAAATCTTCTACTTTTGCCTCTTGTTGCATAATGTACTAATTTTTATCGTTTTACATACGTATAATACTTCGCTTATATATTTCAGTGAATAAATTTGAGCGTATTGGTTGGAATTTTTTAATGTATTTTTCAAGATAAATTTCTAATTTCGCTACTTATATATATACATTATGTCATCCTAGCTAGCTCCGATCAAAACATAGGGACATTCGCTTAAATTCAAATATTGCGCGCCCGCGCTCCACCTCTAGGATAGGTTAGAACCAATGTGTCGGAGAAGGACAGAGCAACCGTTCCGCCGCTGTTTCGCTAGCAGACAGACAATATTTCAAACACAACTGATATAGTCCTGGGATGTGATTTACACTTTGTAAACACAGCTAATACCCAAGTACATAAAAACAGCTGATATTTTTAAAAAGTTTATTTAAATTAATCTAAGTAGTGTTTATTATAAGTGTAGTGTTTTTGGGGTATATAGCTTATAGCTAATTACTCTAATAAGGTGGTTCCACCTGCCTCGCGAAGACCGATAAAGCCATCTACACTGTTTGGATTACAACCGAGGGATAGAGTCAGATAGAGATCCATATCTCTATAATATTTTTTTATATTTTTAGCCATTTAGAAAAATTAAAATCTATGAATTATTATGTTGATAGGTTTAACAATATATTTTCTACAAGATATCCAAATCAATGTCCACTGAAACAATGCGAATGATATACCTTCCTTTTTTTCATAGTACAATGAGTTACGGAATGTTGGTCTGGGGAGGGGTTTATAAGACCAATATTAAGTTGTTGCAAAACCTCCAGAATAGGATAATAAAGATAGTCAATAAGAATAAGTTTATACAGAACAATCCTATGAATTTGGATGAATTATTTACATATGAATCTCTGCTTCATCCTGTGATCTGAAAGACAAATTTATAAATTCTAGTAGCGTACCCAGAAGAATTATAATTCCTAAATATAATAAAAGAGTTAGTAATTGTTATCTTAAAGCAATCTCTATCTTTAATATGTTACCTCAAGAATTAAAAACACTAGATATCCAACCTATTCACTAAAATAATAAATTAAAAAACTGGATTGTCTCAAATTATTGTTTTGTTTTTCTGTTATGGGATGTAACTAAATATATTGTTGTACTGCACCATTATTTTTCCGAGACTGTTGAGAAATTTGCATACAATCTGTGATTTTAGTTTTTAAGTTTAAAGTTAAGTTTAGTTTATAAGTCATTTAGGTGATATAATTATTAATTCATCGTTATATTTCAGTCAGCAAACCTATGTATTTCTCTGCAGGTTTTGCAGCATGATCAATGTATATTACATATGTATATTCTCACATGTAAAATTTTCAACTGGATAGATAAATACTAAATACTAAATATCTGTGATTCCAGTTCTAAATATAACTATATTTCAACGGGATCCATCTGTATGAGTTTGGATATATCAACTATACATCCAGTTTATTGTACAGTTAAAAATTTTAAAATAAATATAAATTCTAAACAAATATTGCCATGACCTAGACTCGGATTCATGCCATTTTATTTTATAAACTTGTAAATTAACTGCTTAGCTATTTTATATCTCTTACATATAAAATTCATAAATTAAATTAAGTTTTAGAAGTGGATTGATGCTGGAAAATCTGTACCCAAAAATAACTCTACACCCTACATGGAATATTCTAGTCAGATATTTACTGCACCAAAATTCTGTACAAGTATGTCATTATTTCACTCTACTGCAAAACTTTACACAATCGTTATCTCTATTGTTACAACAATGTAAAACAATTAGAGTATACAATAGTGTAGAGTATTACGATGGTACAATAATGAAACTCGTGTGTAGAAAATTTTAACGCAGTAAGTTTTTTCCATAAGGGCTTAAAAGTAAAAAAAAACAACAGTTGTCAAAAGGAGACCGTTTCAGGATTAATTCGAGAAAATCAAAGTCAGGTTATGTTCTTAAAGCATCAGTGCAATAAAGGATATAGTATAAAATACTAAAAATTATTGAAATAATAATATCATAATATTATAACATGTTTACTTCTTCAGCAGGTAATACATTTAAATCTTATGAAAACGCCAACAGTTATCAATAAAATCAAGAAAATATCTATATACTGATTGGCAATTGGTATAACTGACGTGCTTGGTTGTTTTTTCAAAGAAACTTTACCTGATGACACAATTATAATAATTTGATATTATTGTTTAAATCATATTTAGTATTTTATACTATAAACTTTATTGCTCTGCTTTGGGAACTTAACCTGACTTTTATTCTTCTGACGACTGTTGTTATTTTTACATTTAAGGTAGTACTACCCAAAAGTGATTGACTGTTCAGAATTTGATAAAATTTGTTATGCTGTTAGATATTGATAAGATAAACATTCAGTTAAAATTTGGTGCAGGTTTGGAACTTGTAACAAAAGTTATAAACATTTCAATTTGCGAAAATCTACACTTTTCGAGTAATTGCTTGATTTTACACAACTGACCTTTCAGAATTCACCCAAACTTTGAAAATCAGTAGATAAACATGTAACGAATAAGTTGATACCTCAAAAATCTCAACTTAACCTCAAAAAATTCAGTCAAATCAGCTTCTGTCTGAAACTTTTTATTGATAATTACGGTAAATAAAATTGTTTGATGAGAATGTTTAATCATTATTTAATGTAACTTAATTTATGCAACTTCTATTATTATGTATATCTCGCAAATAAATAAAATTTAAAAAGTGGGCTTGTTTTGACTACCACAGTATGGGTAGTTCTACCTTAAGCTCTTATGGAAAAATCTTACTGCACTAAAATTCTCTAAACACGAGTTTCATTATTGTACTCTATCGTAATACTCTGCACTATCGTATACCCTACTTCTAGAAGTGAAAAACTTAGCCAAAAAAAGCTCTACACCCTACACGGAATAGTTCTACTCAGATATTTACTGCACCAAAATTCCCTTATATAAGTTTTTCATTACTTCACTCTACCGCAAAACTCTACACAATTATTATATCTATTGCTACAACAATGTATAAAAAGTAGGGTGTACGATAGTGCAAAGTATTACGATGGAGTACAATAATGAAACTCGTGTGTAGAGAATTTTAGTGTAGCAATATTTTTCCATCAGGGCTTCCAAAGTAAAACTAACAACAGTTGTCAGAAGGAGACCGTTTCAAGATCAATTCGAGCAAATAAAAGTCGGGTTAAGTTCCCAAAATAGTGCAATAAAGTATATAGTATAAAATACTAAAAATGATTTAAAAAATAATATCAAAATATTATAATTGTATCATCAGGTAAAGTTTCTTTAAAAAAACAAACAAGCACGTCAGTTATACCAATTGCCAATCAGTATATAGATATTTTCTTGATTTTATTGATAACTGTTGGCGTTTTCATAAGATTTAAATGTATTACCTGCTGAAGAAGTTATTATTATTATTAACTGTTTATTGATTTATACAATCGTATCTACAATATTTTTACAGCTATTATACATTTTTTTATAAATTCAATGGTAAATTTAACAGTATATAATACATGGTTTTTCTTTCTTTTTTCTTTCTCTCTTGCCTTTTTTATTCTTCCTTCCTCCTCCTTCCAAACGTACATCACTCCGTCCACTCTCACCTTAATGTCTCCTTTTGCTGAAGTAGTTAACATCTTGTAATATTATGACATTATTATTTAAATAATTTTTAGTATTTTATACTATATCCTGTTTTTATTTATACTTTTGAGCCCTAGGGAATATTAAGAATTCCTATGAGAATTAGGTTATACGATTGAGTAGAGTTTTACAGTTTTCTTATAAAAATTCTGATAAGTATTAGGTTATATCATGGTGTAGAGTTTTACAGTGGAAAAACTTTTCCGAAAAATAACTCTACACCCTATACGGAATACTTCTGCACAGATATTTACTGCACTAAAATTCTCTACACTTGAGTTTCATTATTTTATTCCATCGTAAAACTCTACACAATTGTATAACCTAATTGTTATACATGCACGTTTTCATTTACCTTCTATGTATTCGAAGGTATGCTGTATATCTCTTAATAAATGCCACTTTTGCTACCTATATACCTACACAGTCTATTTCTCTTATGTCTATGCATGTACACTGATGTGCAGATAACTGTGCGCAGTTAATTTCATATTTTCCTACAGAATTATGGGTATGATTTCACATCGATTCCTCTGCAGGTTTTTTCCATACGGCCTTATAGAATGATTAATATTCCCTAGGGCTTAAAAGTATAAATAACATATATAAATTAAAGTCAGATTATGTTCTTAAAGCATCAATAAAGGATATAGTATAAAATACTAAAAATTATTGAAATAATAATATCATAATATTATAACATGTTTACTTCTTCAGCAGGTAATTTATTTAAATCTTATAAAAACGCCAACAGTTATCAATAAAATCAAGAAAATATCTATATACTGATTGGCAATGGGTATAACTGACGTGCTTGTTTGTTTTTTCAAAGAAACTTTACCTGATGACACAATTATAATATTTTGATATTATTATTTAAATCATAATTAGTATTTTATACTATAAACTTTATTGCACTGCTTTGGGAACTTAACCTGACTTTCATATTCTCGAATTGATCGTGAAACTGTCTTCTTCTGACGACTGTTATTTTTACATTTAAGCTCTTATGGAAAAATCTTACTGCACTAAAATTCTCTACACACGAGTTTTATTATTGTACTCCAGCGTAATACTCTGCACATCATATACGCTACTTTTAGAAGTGAAAAACTTAGCATAAAATAACTCTACACCCTACACATAATAATTCTACTCAGATAGTTACTGCACACCAAAATCCCATTATACAAGTTTTTCACTATTTCACTCTACTGCAAAACTTTACACAATCGTTATATCTATTGTTACAACAATGTATAACAATTAGAGTATACAATAGTGTAGAGTATTACGATGGAGTACAATAATGAAACTTGTGTGTAGAGAATTTTAACGCAGTAAGTTTTTTCCATAAGGGCTTAAAAGTAAAAATAACAACAGTCGTCGGAAGAGGATCAATTCGAGACAATAAAAGTCAGGTTAAGTTCCCAAACCAGTGCAATAAAGTTTATAGTATGAAATACTAAAAATTATTGAAATAATTTATCTTATAAATATACAAGATGTATAATTATACAAGTTGTATAATTTACAGTTATTCTGACATGTCCGGCTAAGTGCCTGTGTATTTATCCCGGACATTATACGGACTGTCTACATAAGTGCCGATGGATTTCGGAAAATTCAGGAAAATTATGCTGACAACATAAGTTCGAATTTGTCCGCATAAGTACCAATAGATTTCAGCATTTGTCAACATAAGTGCCTCTGGGCATATATATATATATATATATATATATATATATGTATATATATATCTAGAAACCGGGAGAGATTATTATTGCAATCTTTAAAAGATATAAATTCACGAAAGATTTAATGTTTAAATTTAAACATTTGTCAAAGTTACAACACGATGACAACTGTTTAAATCAATTATTTACAAAAAATTCAGATAAAAAGAATCAGAGCAATAATGCTACTTATTTAATAGAAAATGATATAATTTATAAAAAGAATCAAGCAAACCAATACAAAATTATGGTTCTAAAAGAAATGATTAAAATACTTATTCTTGAAACACACGAGACTTATGGCCATATAGGCGTGAAAGAAGTCATTCGTATGTTACAAGAAGATTTCTATATTAAAGATTTAAGACATAAAGCTCAAAAGCTTATTTCATTTTGTGACTCATGTCAGAGAATTAAAATTTCCACACGACCATGTACAGCGCCAATGGAGTCGACAATTTCGGAAGCGCCACATGATATGTTATCCATTGATTTCTATGGTTCATTACCGACAGCGGCGGTATGAAATATATACTTGTAACTATAGACGCGTTTTCAAAATTCGTTGTTTTATATCCGATTCGTAGACAAACCCGTACTACAGCTATAAAGAAAATTTTTAATGTTTATGTTTTATTATACGGAAAACCGAAGCGTATTTCATGTGATCACGGCTCACAGTTCACTGCAAATGCGTGGATCGAGAAACTAAGAGAAGAAAATATTGATTTACTTTTTTCATCTATCCGACATCCACAAAGTAACATCGTTGAGCAAGTTAATAAGCAGCTCGGTAGATTTTTTCGTACATTTACTAATGAGAAACACGCCGGATGGTTCGGATATATTAATATCATCCAAACCATTATAAATGAAACCTATCACGAAACAACGAGTTTTACTCCGATCGAATTACACATGGGTATCAAACCTAAACGTGCGTGGAAAAATTGGATACATCCAATTAATTCAGAGGTCGAGCCTTGTCTTGAACAAAAAATTCATCTCGCTCGAGAACGTATAATTTCAAAAGCGCAAAAACGTGCAGAAAAATATAATTTACAAAAGAAAACATTTTTTGTTGAATTTAAAGAGGGAGACGAAGTTCTATTAAAATCAAATAACATTTCAGATTTAGACAATAAAAAAATTGCAAAATTCTTTTCAATTTACGAAGGTTTACATTTTAGATTATACAAGAGCATCTTATGCATCCCCACTCGCAATACGAAGCAACGCGCCACAGCTGACAGCTGAGCTCAAAGCAGCAGTACAACAGCAGCGCCACGAGTCAGCCAGCGGCAACAGCGGCAAGCAGCAAGAAAGCGGGGAGAGCGCGCAACACGCGCCTATATCTATATAGACCGAGCGGTGAGCGCAGCGGCGCAATTATAATGAGAGTAGGAGTAGAGAGCGAGCGGCGGCGCGGCGTGCGCATTATATTATAAGTGTATGAATGATTTTTGTATATAGGTGTGAATGAGTGTGTGCAAGTACGAATGTCATAGTTTTTCCGGCGGCTATAAAAGGACCCGCACAACCCGTATTAGTTCACTAGCTCCAGCGCAATTTAAGCGCCTAGTCTCTTCTTAAGAGCAACTCACGCCTTGAGAAGATAAACGACTTAGAATTATTTCGCATCGTTTCTATACTTATAACATTTCGAGTCAGGCTCGATATCGTATCTTAAAGCGTATCAGTCCTACACTTATCATAAATTCTGACTTGTCAAATACTTATAAAAATTTCGAAATATAACAGATATCGCAAATTCAAGCGTATCTACTTAAAATCTTATTTGTAAAAATCAAAGCGGATTTATTCATTTATTTTGTTATAAAAATCTATATTATTGAAATGAATTCCCACTACCTTGTTTCCCGGACCTGTCTTATATAATAATAATACACTACTATGTATATAATTACTTTCATATTTATGATCTGTTGTCAAAATTCGGACGGACATAAATCAGTAAATGATTACTGCTCTTCTCTAAAATTTAAAATCTTATACGCGCTACGGACCGAGAAGAGTCGTGACCGTTTCATATTTGCAAATTATTATTTATTATAAAAAATTATGATACATACAAATATCGATTTGAGTTAAAACTATTGTAAAAAATTTAGAACGACACTTATTTCTTACTCAAACGTATATGATATTTTTATATTACAATATTTTCCAATATTTCCAAATGCATTCTCTGCAATTGTATATAAAAAAAAATCTTTGGCAAGCTGTCAAAGATTCTGTATCAAAGATGTTCATATGAACCTCATTAAAATGTCGGAACATTATAGAAATAGCGCCTCGTAAACGAGTGCGAGTAAAAGTTATGGCGTAGCAGGTATTCGCCGCTAACCGGGAAAATGCAGCACTCCCAGCAGCGCAAGTGTCGTTTTGTGTGATAATTGTTTATGTGCCTAGTGAGTGCTGCCCTGCTTAAATAGTGCTTTCGGCAAAATTTGCAGTTGTGCATTTTCGGTGATACAAACGCTAAACTGTCTGCATCGTTTGGCAATGAGTAGGGCGTTGGTGAGTGCGACGGAATCTGAAGTTGTAAGCTGCAACCCTTGTGCGGATGCAACCCTTATTTGTCCAAAAGCAGCCGGTACATATTGCTGCTGTGTCTGCTGTGAAATTGCTGCAAAATGCGTTGTACGTCTCACTAAAGCAATTGAGCAAATCATCTATGTCGATCTCTTCAAGTGGTGTATCAGGCGTCGACTCCGCAAGAGGAATTGTTTCCCTACTGAAAAAAATCGCGCGAGTAGTCGCACAAGAACGCACGCGATTACTCGCGACAATAATCACGTGGGTTTATCAACCAATTAACGACGCGAGAAATCGCGCCATTATGCGCGCGAGTACGTACGCGATTACTCGCGCGATATATCAAAATTTGTATGTACTAGGAAATTTAAGTGCGCTTCGCGCACTCCTTATCATGTCATAATTGACATTTAAATTTTGCTGCCTGCTTAGCGCCAACAGTTTGAAGCGTTTGTAGGTTATGTAATAAAATCCATATTTCTGATTCGCGTTCCTTAATTCTTGTACCAGGCGACCGATTCTCAATTAAATGCTTCACAACAAAGCCCATCACTTTTTTAAGAGAGGATAACAATTTGAACACTGCACAAAGTAATAAATTTTCAAAATCAGTTTTTTATTTTTATTTAGCATCTTAACATTATGTTACTTATATAATTTTATTTATCAAAATCATGGAGAAATGCAGAATTTGGTTATAAATTTCATTAAAATTTTATTATTAAATAAAGCTTTCGCCAGCGGTTGTGCCATAAAATTAACTTTTTTAATTTCAAACATGGTTAAACTCGCATATTTACATAGGAACACTTTTTCGATTTACATAGAAACTTAAATTCAAAATTAAGTTCCATACGAACTTTAAAGGTTGCACATAAGAACTTAAACTAAAAATGAATTTACATTCCGACTCTTTAGGTTCGTTGTACGTAACTCAAAATAAATATTTGTATTCTTTATGAAAAATAACTAAACATAAAATACTTCTTTATGAGATCACAATTTTACATGAATCTAAATAACCTTTTGGTTTATTTTTGGTTTCTTTTTAGATTCATTTTTGTTTTATAATGCTTACTTGGTATCAAATGGAAAACCAAGTATTAAGAATTAAAAAAAGTAACGAAACGTTATTATTCTTTAACATTATATCTAAGTCTTCGTTGGTGATCAGACACACGTCCTTGGTTGACCTTTTTAAATTCAGCTTGACGGAGATCCCTTATCTTATGTCGAATGACGTAAATGGCCCTTAAAAGAAACGAGGTTCTCTCCTCGCTTGTGTATTCTCTCCTAAGATAATCATCATATAAACCTGAACATTTAGCTAATTTAATTTTTTATCCATACATTATTTTCCTTCCTGTCGAAAATAAGTACATATTTTTTGTATATATCTTTAGTACGTGTCATTTACCAGATTAAAAATGTATGCTGATTTGGGACTGATTATTATGAATATATTAAATATAATTTGAAGTATTTGATGTGGTCATTATTGGTGTTATTATTCTTATGGTACTTTCATTTATGGCCACAACAAATACTTCAAATTATATTTAATATATTCATAATAATCAGTCCCAAATCAGCATATATTTTTAATACGCATCACCTAGTAAATTACATGTTTTTAGTACGTACTAAAGAAAAATGTATTTATTTTCACAAGGGCTTGCAAAAGAATATAAATAATTACAAACTTATAAGCAATCGTAATATCTCCTTTTCTATCATTTTCACAGGTGACCTGTTGGGAATATTCTTGATCCCTCGGCTCAAGTCTAATGCTCTGTTGGCTAAATCCCTCTCTTCCCAAAGAATCATGCTTAATTCTATCAAAAAGATTTGTGGTTTATGGCTTTGAAGCAGGTCCCATTGCTGTACTTCAATAGAAAAACCCTCACCAAGATATATATATATATATATATATATATATATATATATATATATGAAATATAAAATATAAATATAAAAATAAATACTAAATATATTAAAATTTACCATTTTTCCATTTTCTTTGTTATATCTCTTGCACATTTCTTCATAACCTGGTCTATTTCTTTTCTTGTAGTATTCTATGCATTCTTTGATAAATTCTGTCACTTTGTAGTATATTATTCGGTTAATTCCTGAAAATACATTTAATTCAATAATATGGAATGTTACAATTGAATGTTAAAATTTGTTATCTACTTACTTGGTTGGATATGCACTTCTGCTTGTGCATTCTGTGGTGGCAACTGCTGTGGGATTAAATCCTGATCAGGCTGTGAATTGCGGATTGGTGTGCTTGAAGATGACAATTGCTGTTCAGGTGATACATTGCGGCTTGGTGTCAGATCAGGTGTTAAGCTTTCAGATGCACGTGAAGAAATTTTTTGAGGTGGGGTTATATTAGGTGTTGTGCTTCTAGATGGTGCATGTGATGACGACTTATTTTGAAGTGTGATTAGGGCATGTTTTGAGCCTTGAGATGATGCAGGCGAAACCGAGAAGTTCAATCGACGTTTCCTTTGTAGAGATCGAGAGGAATGATATCACCCTGAATTTGTGCTACATGATTTTTTTCACAAAGAAGTAATCAACGATGGAGATTCTGGAGATGATTGAATTGCTGATTTTTTTCTTGCACTACCAGCTTTTCTATGCTTACTACTGGATATATATTCTCTGTTACAGTACTGGAACTGCGTGAAACATTCAATGGTAAATCCACAAATGGCGTTACTTCAAACTTATTTTTTGCTTATTTTAGAACATTATCTGCTCTTCTAGAAGAAATTTCCTTTCATACAAAATTTTCCTACAAAAACAAGCAAGAATATTAATATTTGAAACATTTATACTAATGAGTCTATGAAAAAGTTCATCAATCATATATTTGGTAATTGAATATAACCCGTTAAATATAAATTTATCACAGCTTACCTTTACTGAATCCTGAGAAAGTTTATCGTCAAAACTTGATTCAGAAGTAATGCATTTAGGATTTGCATATTTTATCCTTTCAGATTTCCATCTTTCCTCAATTTCTTTCTTTTGTAGCTATAACAACATAATGAAATAATTACAAACAAATAAGATGGATGCATATTACATTAATAGCAAAATTTTCATTTTATAACTAACCTCCTAAGTATACAATAATTATTCTTAACCATACAGTTTCATCTATAGCATCTTTTTTTTGGCAAAATACCACTTCTTTCTGATACGGGTAAAAAAGTTTCTGCTTTACTTTTAAAAAAGCCTACCCAGGCTACTTTCATGATTTATTTTATCACTCATTTTAAATGAAAAAATACAATTTAAAACTGCAATTATGTCTGAATTCAAATTCTGACATGACTTCATAATTCATACATTATACATATCACTTATTCATTGTCTGAAATGGTGATTTTCATATGTATTATAAAGTATAAAAAATATCTTCGATTATTAAAAATAAATGTCGATTAATTAATTTAATATTCGATAGTGAATTATCTCTACCTCTATCTCTATACTGTGAGATTTCTCAGTTATTGCAATTTCATTACTTTCTGCAGAATCTAAAGTGTCAACACTGCAAATATTACTTTCAGCATCACTTTCCGTACACTGCAAACTGTCGATACTGCAAACACTGTTATCACGAGAAATCGTAGTCTTAGTCGACTCTAAATTATCAACATCAATCCTGTCTATGCTGTAAAATAAAAGTGATATAGAAAATGATCAATTACGAATTTATATGGATACAACAAATTTTAGTGTAATTTTAGAAATATTCCTGTACCTATCAGGTTTTTTCTTGAGGCTCCAAGAATCAACAGCGGACTCTAATGGTGATTTCGATATTGTCGAAGAGTCGCGTTTTAACCTCTTCAGAGCTCTACACTTTTTCACGTAATCATAATTAGTTTTTTGATACATTTTTTTATAACTCGTATCGTACGCGTACCTATAAAGTTATTAGGTTAAAGACGAGGTTAGTTGAACAAATGTGTTATTGTCGACTGTTTGCTTAGCAACGGCAAACTGTATTGGACCAGTATTGAAATAATTGAGAAAATAAAAGCCTATTGGTGCATCTGGCAAGCGACATTGGAGTGATACTCTTTTCTATTGTTTGGCCCGATCTTATCATTTCGATAATGGATACAAGCTTGGATCAGTACTAGCAAACATAGCAACGGTGACCAGTATTTAGCCATTTTTAAGCCGTTATGTCAGGGCTGGCAGTTCTTCCATGGGTTATTCTCGCTCGCGCAAGACAGTGGCGAAAATTTCTGTGTCTTACTATAAAAGCAAAATATTCTGATTCTCGTTCGCGCAAGCCAGTGGCGAAAATTTCTGCATCTGACTATGTGGGATTGACATCACATTCGTACCACGTCATCAGATGTTTCAAAAATATATCTTACCAACATCGAATGCAAGCTGGCGTCGTAAATCGTCAATAAATTCAAATCCCGGCTGCCCGCGTCGGTATGACAGATTTACATGTCGGTAAAGTAGATTTGCCGGCTACCGACTGTCGGTATTCGGTGGCGCCGTAGCCGCGCAGCCCCTACTACTTAGTGTTTCTACCCTACTAGTACATGTACCCTATTTTTAATCAACTATTATGAATGTTCCAGATTAACTCCTAACATAGCTTTGAGATTAGTAAATATATTACACCCCATGCTTGTAGCTGAAAGAAACAATATGATACCATCACATTTGCAAATCCTTACAACTTTGAGATTTTTTTTAGCGGAAAGTGCACTTCAAAAAGGTTTTGCAGCAGATTTTAATCAGCCAATAAGCCAACCAACAGCTAGTAGGTGTATAGAAAGGGTGATCAATGCTATAAACTTTATAGCAGATGCACTTATTCAATTTTCCAGCGCAGAAGAAGAAAGGCAACGCATTCAAAATGGGTATAACTATTATATTACATGAATAAATATTTCATTAAATCATTATGAACTATTTATTTGTAGTTTTCAGAGAACGATTAGAGTACCAGGTGTAATTGGTCTAATCGATGGATTTCTTTTCTCTATGATTAGACCTACAGAACATGAAGAGGTCTTCTACAATTACCGTGTATGTCCTTCTGTTAACGTACAAATTGTAAGTAAAAATGTTAAATATATTGCATAGATTGCTCTAATATCATTTGTAACAATTGCTTTATTATTAATAACTTGCGGATCATGATAGTATGATTAGAAATCTAAGAATTTCTCCAGGCAGTAACAATGACCGGTATATTTGGCAGACAAGTGAAGCAAAAGAACATATGGATAATTTAAGGGCAGATCAAAATATTGTGCAAGAGGAGGGTCATTATTATATATTGGGTAACATAAAAAGTTTTTACTTTTTTATTTGTGATATTGTTAGAAACATTAAATATAAATATAAATATATGTTTGAAGGGGAAAGTGGTTATACACTTTCACCAGTGTTATTGACTCAAATATTGAATGCTCCACCAGGAACTCCAGAAGCTTTATATACATCAGAGCACGTAACAACAAGATCTCAAATAGAACGAATCATAGATCTTCTAACTAACATTTGGATTCCCATTAAACGTGCTAGAAAATTACATTATAAAGTTGACAAGGTAGCTAGCATAGTTAATGCTTGTACAGTCTTACACAATTTTAGATTACTACATGGGTATGATATACTTTTATTTGGATAAACAAACTATCTATATTTAATTGTATTATTTATTGATATATTTTTAATTTGACTATTATACATTTACAGTTTTAGATATGCTGATGATGATGATGTTTATCAACTTGATGATAATCAGCAAAACAATCATCCGTTTAAAAACCACAATTATCCGAGAGAAGGAGATTTCAAGCAGGTCTTAATGAAAGAAATGCAATCTTAAATAATTTTTATGAATAATTATCGAAATATTTTATTAATTGTATTTATTTACTACCTTTTATCAAAAACAAAGCTTTTTTAAAATTTTATTTTCAAATTTATTTTTGTGGTTCACTATTCCCTCGCTGGAATTCAAAGTTACATCGTGACAAGATTCTCACAAAAATTTTCTCCTATGAGGTGAGGAAAAATTGCTTATAGGAGAAGGTGATAAACGACCTTTGTCACTTGCAAAATCTTTTAAATCATCTCCCTCATTTTTGTCACTTTTCTCCTGCTTCTCATCAAGGAAAATTACTAACCAAACTAAGTAATATATGGCTTGCGCATGCGCAATCTTGTTTATCTGGTTACTTCTCATATTTTTCATCAGTGACAAAATTAAAGAGGAAGGACCCCGAGTTTTCGGCGGTGTTTAATGAATAGAGCGTCAGTTCTCGGTGAGAAATTGTGAGAGAAGGTCACACCAGGACCTGATCGTTAGGAGATTTCAATAAAGTCATAATATCTGATCAACAATGATTTCACAGTTTATTTTTGAACCTTATTTTCCCATACAATAAGAATGTGAAAATATTAAAAATTTACATCAGCCTTGGGTGTGCAGTCGCACAGCTTGCGGAAATATATAAACTATACATTTTTATAACATATATTTAAATATTATAATAAAAGTACATAATACATTATTTAAAGTATATAATTTATTGTAGTATTTGTTTAAAATATCTATTTGATTATAAAATATGGTTTATTTTAAAAAATGTATATTGTTTGATATTCATTTATCTTTCCCTACTAAAAAAACTCATGTGAGTGCTTTTTACATATAGAAAATGATTACTTAAAGAGTTTTATCATTTCATTTTCACACAAACACATAGCTTAAAAAAAAGATCATGTCTGCAGAAATAATTATTCACAGCATCCCTTGTATCTGGGCCGAATCTGCAGATTACATCTTGTGATAGGCATAAATACATACAGCATTCGTCTTGTCATGTTCACAATAAAATAACTTCAAAAAAAAGACACATCTGCAATAATAATTATTTGCAGCATTTTTTTTTATCTGGATCAAATCTGTAGGTAACATTTTGTGATATGCACAAATACATACAACATTTGTCATTTCATGTTCACTATCAAATAACTTTAAAAAAAGAGTATATCTGCATAAACAGTTATTTCCAGCATCCCTTTATTCTGGTCCTAATCTTAAGATCACCTCTGATCTAGTATGTAAAATATACATATATATCTATGTGTCGCATATGATTTATAAAATAATTCAGATTAAAAATACGAATAAACGTATTTGCCATATTTTTCTGAGAAGATTATTATTTACAGCATCCGACATATCTGGACCAATCTTACTATGTTGTATGGTATATGTATACATATACATTATTAGTAATTAATTACAAAAAAATGACATAAATATTTTATAGCTGTATGTAAATATAGCTGATTTATGTTAAATGTTTCATGACCCGATCACTTTTTGTAAACCATTTTTCATTAAAAAATATAACTAATAAATCCAATTACTTTATCTTTTTTTTGCGGTAGTTTAATATATTCATGTTTTTGCCACATATCTATCATGAAATAATTGTCATTCCGGAATGATTCACTAGTTCTGGTGAATTTTTACAAAATTGCTCATTTTATTGTTTTGATATAGTGTAGAAGAAGATGTAGATAGGATAGGATGCTCTTTAAATTAGTGACAAAGTGACGTAACATTGTTTGAAATTTTAACAGCAATTCCCAAGCATCAATAAGTATTTATACACTTCAACGTACTTATCACCTGCTTTTTTATCCATGAATAAATGCAAATCTTTATCCTGAAAGCTGTCCACATACTCTTTCAATTTTTTGTTTGTCAGCCTCGATTTGTCATAAGCAGACAGACCAGTAGCCAATTCAAACAAAACAATGCCATAACTGTATGTATCGATTTTAGTTGATAAATTCCTTTTAAATATGTATTCTTCAGGTAGATATGGCCGAGTACCTTGAATTTTGCTCATCTAGAAGACACATTGTTATAGTTAGATCATACTAAGTAATATTAAATAGTACAAAAAAAATTTATTTTTAAAAACTCACTTTAAGAGAGTCATCTGATGAACCTTCCCGTGCTAATCCAAAATCGCCAATTTTTGGTTCAAAATTTTTGTCCAATAAAATATTTGCACTCTTGATATCTCCATGAATTAGAGGTTTATCACGTATAGTATGCAGATACTGTGATCCTCGGGCTATTCCTTTTGCAATTTCTAGCCTTTGGCTCCAGTTAAGTGGATTAGATCCATGTTTTAAATGTAACCGATCCTCTAATGAACCGTTTTTCATATACTGGTATACTAAACATGGTGCTTCACCTCCTATACTGTATGCATACAATGGTAATATGTTTTCATGTGGTGATGAGTTCAAAATTTCGATCTCTCGAAATTTTGAAATGATTGCTCTAATTGCAATGCATAGCTCTCGTCATAATCAGAACCCCTTGATTCAATTTTCTTGATAGCCACTTCAGTATTTTTCCAGAAACTATTTTTAACAATGATTAGAATATAATAATTAGAAACAACAATAAATTCAAATATTACATTTGTAACATCCAACAATGCTACAGCGCTTATTTAATATAAATTACACCTTTAGCCTGCACTTTCGTGCAATAGCTGGGTGCTTTGAATGCTTGTTTAAAAAGGATAGAAATGAAAAGAAAATCTTCTAGAAAATAACCCGGACTTACTCGGATTTAAGTTCTAGATGAGTGAGAGAGGGATAAATGACCCGGTGTTATCGGTTCATTTACCCAAGCGATAGTTTTAGGCAGGGGTAGAGAAGGTTAGGATAGATAACTAATAATTACTTACTTTTATTTGCTGTTGACTGGACCTCGTTGAAAGATGTTGGGTTCGACAAATAAAAAAAACACCGAACACACGCAAATTCTATTTGATTTGAGTTATATTTTAATAAAATTTATACGACTTAGCGCAAATACAAACAAAAATTTATATATATATATATATATATATATATATATATATATATATATATATATATATAATATATATATATATATACGCGACTTAGCGCAAATCTAATGCTACGCGTACAAGCGCGTGAATCTAACTATTCGCGTACTATCGCGAATCTAACCGTGCTGACTGAGAGCTGGGACCGAAGTGATCTTGAATACTGAAGTTCGGCAGCACGAAGGGCCTAGAATCCTCCCTCCTCGATGTTGTTGGGGTCTCATTCCGCCTAGATGCCGAAAATTAGCGAGTGAGAGAAGCCGTTATATTTCAGCTTTCCCTCACTTACGCCGATTTTCCGCATCTCTCCTCCTACGTATCGTAGGTCAGGCCCTTCGGCCCGCCTACGCCCTCTCCTCTACAACCGTGGTTCACGCAAATACCGTTGCTAACGCGCACGCCAATTTGTGTCGAATTTTTCAAGCATTCTGTTTATTGTAAATGAAGGCTAAATGAAATTTTATGTGAAATAATCAATGTTAAAATGTTAGTGCTTGTAAAATTCTCTACAAACCGATACCAAATAACTATACTTAAACTTAGAAGTAAAGCCTTTATGCGCATTATTCTTAAGAAAAATTATAAATAAATGAATTTATTATTGAATTTACTAATGAAAATTATACATTTTATCTGTCCGCAGCCTCAATATTTAATTTAACTACTTATTATTCTTAGAGTTTAATAAATTTGCAATGCATCGTTATAACAATCGTAGCTTCACACCGACCGACTATTACAATAAAATATAAGACAGAAATAAACAAATAGACATTTGATCCATTCATAAATTATGCACAAGAAGCGAACTGTATAAATCGAAAAATATACAGTTTAGTGCCAAATAATAAATAAATAGATCGCGTTATCAGTTTGTTGTTTGAAAAATTATAATTATACTACAAGCTGCAAACAAACTATGCATTT
>QLYP01000932.1:0-11612 GCA_016647725.1 Nasonia giraulti | reverse complement strand
CTGATGCCTCGCGTCGATGCGCGCAGCTCAAGAGATTTACGATAGGGGTATCTGTCCCTCGCTTTCTCTCTTCAGGCCCGCATTTTCGAATCTATTTTGAAAATGCGTCACGTACGCATTTATGCATAAAAAAAAATAAAATTTTAAGATTTTGAAAAAAAATTGAAAAAATCGCACGACGTGACACATTCATATGACACATACCTTTAAAAACAGTTCCAAATCCTCCTTTGCCAAGTAAATGTTCTCTTTTCCAGTTATTTATTGCAGAAGCCAATTCATTATACGGAATACAAGGTAAAAGTGTGGAAAAAATTGCAGGCAATGATGCCAACAAATGATTTGAATTACTTAGGATTTCATTTTGTTGATCATGTTGCATAGGTCGATTCAATATTTCAGATTTATCCTTATCGCTATTATTAAAAAGTATTTTAGCATCAATTTCTTGAGGTTTTAGGTTTTGTTTGAAGTTTTGTGCACCTATTTTGAGACCTTTGGTATCATTTCTAAGCTGACCATTCCGCAAAAGTATTTGAAGATATCCTTCACCATTGTACAACAGTGTATGATATTTACTATCGACAAATGACTTTATTGGCAGCATTGCCTGATAATGATGCATTCTGGCTAGTAACATAAATAATTCTAAAACTGTATGATTGTGCTTTTCCCATATTGCTAAAAGTTCTTCTGTAGGATTCTGTTCTTTTCTTAAATTTTGAATTTCAAGATTATTGAAACCCATCCAAACACCTATTCGAAGATAAAAAATAGAGTATTGGCTGAAGTACTGGATAAATTATGATTATGATTTATAACATGTTATGTATATATACCTGCAAGTTCTTCCCATTTATTATTCTGATTCAAAATTTTACATAATTCCACTCGTTCAGAATAAGGCATTTGATAGATAAATTTAATACTTCCAGTACTAGAAGCCATCTCAAGTGGTACACAGCTGTTTGCTTCTTTGTTAGTTTGACCTGTAAATAAAATTACTTATTTTAATAGAGATATGCTAAGATGATTTGTTTAGAAATTAATTATTTTTATCAATCAATCGCTTAACGGGGCAAATGAAAAATAAAAATGTTGTGTTAGTAATTCCGCACCTAAATGTATTTACAATATATTGCTCAAAGTTTAACATAATCAGGCCCGGAAACCACCCAAAAATTAATGAGTGAGAAACGAAATAATAAGGTAATACTGATGCATAAATGAATTACTGTTAAAAATTAATAAATACACTTTTATTTAGAGTATATATATATATATCATATATATATCATATATATACAATATATATATATATATATATATATATATATATATATATTGTAATAAGTAAATTTACTATGCATTTAATAATTAAGATGAATAATTCAGATTAATTAAAATGAAAACCAAAAACATATAGATAAAATTATAACATTATAAAGCTATTATAGCGAATGCGGCACCTAAAAAATTTGATTGATTACTATTGTCATTCTTAACTCTTCGTAATGTTTTCAACAATATAACAATGAATGATTAATGAAAATAGACTTTCCATCCCTATAAAAATACTTGCCCTCTAAACTGGAGCCAGATGTCAAGCGAGTCTCTCATCACGACTCGCGTAAGTTTTTCAAGATGTACAAAATTTTTGATTCAATCAAATTATGAAAACAATTAAAAGTTTAAAGTTTACAACATGAGTTCAGTGTTATTATCCAAATAGTAACACCTATAAAGGCATTTATTATATCACTAGCGCGATTTACCTCGCTCCTACCGTCGCTCGGTTAAAATATGTTTGTAGTAATAATAAAATTCAAGTCTTGTTGAGATCTTTTTTCCTACTGTCAATTCCTTATAGGGGTGGAAGTAAAAATTTCGAATAATAAAGATTTTGAACACCGAACACGAAAATCACGCATTGATTTATGATGCAAGGTAAAATTTAGAAACTGAAAATATTAAAAAACTATGACGGTTAAAAATAAATTTTAAATTTTAAATTTAAAACAAAGTACTCTAAACGCTTGTTATTTTATATTTCCTAATATTTCAATTCAACATTTTCGTTTTAGAAATTGTTTGATTTCATAATTTCAGTTTTTTAATTTTTGCCTTTCATGCTTTAATTTTTCTAAATTTTTGCCGCCAAGTGATATTGATTATTCAATTACTGATTATGATGAAAATGAAGACGCTAAAATTTTGGTAAACAAATAGAGAAATATGAAATCTCATTATTATCTAGTCAGCAACGTGAAATTTTCATATTATCAAGAAAGTTATCTATGTATATAGTTATTATCACTACTGGCAAGAACATTTACGTGATTTTGTCATGAAATTTTATAGTTTTCTACGTCAATTCGTCACTGTCAATGTGACATTTGTTTAAAAAAGAGGTAAAAAAATGTGTGCTGCAAATCACTTAAACCAATTAATCAGTGCAGAAATACCTGATAAAAATAAAAATGAAAATAAGATTATTTACTCTTGTACGACAATTTGTGATACAGTTATGATGCTATAGATGTATTTATTTTAAAAGGAATTGGAAATTATCCTAATTCTTAGTCAATTAAATGATAATCATATACTTGAATTGAACAATATTTAAAAATATTTCTCGATTTTTGATAAGCAATCTACGGTTCATTTTCAGAGATTGTCTAATATTCAACCGATTGATAGACAAACATAAACAATATATTCAAATTAGGGTTGTGCGAGTTCCCGAAAAGTCGAGTTTTCCGCTCGAAAGACTCGACTCGAGTCAAGTTATTCGAATGTTTTGAGCTGTTCGTAAAACTTGAGCAACTCGAAAGACTCGAGTAGCTCGAAAGACTTGAGCAGCTCGAAAAACTCGAGCAGTTCGAAAGACTCAAAAAAGTTATCTGCATAAATGTAAAATGTTGATTTTACGAGTATGCAAAAAGTTGCCCTCAGTATGGATAAATTTAGCTCATTGGCTGTAAATTTTATTCGATACTCGTGACCTAAGTAGCACTTTTTTGCACGGCGTGAGGCCCTGATTACGCTGTACAGAAGTGTTATCGTAATGTTATACTATAGCCAACCGAGCCAAATAAACGTTGTCATTTGACCAACTATCTTGGGCATTACTTTTCAAAAACAGCTTGATCTAAGAACTGCCAAAGAACTAGGATAAAAAGCGTTACATCTTGTAACAAGAACTGACAAAGAAAACTACCAAGTTCTTAGCTTTTTCACCATTTTAAATCGGCAAATTTCTACCAGAGGTATTCCGAAGTATGTCTAATAGACCACAGAAAACCGGTAACTTTTGGGAGTCTAAGCGAACAACATTCAAATTTAAGGGCAGAACTTTTTTGGGTTTCTTAGACCATCCAGAACACGAAAAACCTTGCATTCTCGAGATTTCGAAATACTTATTTTTTTGCCGGGCAGTTTAAATTCTCTTATGGAAATTTAACATGGAAAAAATTAACGAAAACCAACCATTGCTCAACTGTACGTACTTAATGTCTGAGATCACAAACGGAAAAAATATATTCATAGGACCAAAGTATGAGAAAAGATCTGTACTTTGAGCCCCGGTGGGTTAAAAACGGTTGCTTGCATAAAAAGTTGTCTACATTTAAATACAGCAAAAAATCATAAATATTTTGATTTTTTACGAAAATCAGCGATTTTTCCCATTTCTAAAATCCTTAAAACTTTTGATCCGAACGGTCAATTTTAACCATCTGAACCTCAAATCAAAGCTCTTTTTTTCTATTTTTGCTTTCAAAATTTAGATCAACATTTTAATGGTTTTATCAGCTATATATATGGCAATGAAGAAAGGTCAAAAAACAGCCATAATTGATAGGCAATAATTTTTTCTATTTTCAAGCATAGACAACTTTTTACCTGAACAACCATCTTTAACCCAATAGCGCTCAAATTTCCCGAGTTTTTCGAAATATTTGAGTTTTTCGAGCTACTTGGATTTTTCGAGCTACTCGAGTTTTTCGATCTGCTCGATCGAGTTTTTCGAGCTACTCGAATTTTTCAAACTGCTCGAATTTTTCGAGCAGCTCGACAATTTCCCGTAGCGATTTTTTTAGAAGTTCCACAGTGTAGTTATCAAGTTATGACACGGTTTTAAAAAATTTCACTTTTTGGAGAAAAGAAATACGAACTAAATTATCCGCGGTGAAAAGACAGGACATTTATTCATTTTTTGGTACATATTTACTAATTTACTTTTATAAACTCTTTCGATAAAATCATCAAAAAAAAACTGAAATTTCTGAATTAAAAAATCGCTTTAAAGCAAAAACACATCAATAAAATAAAATAACAAACTGCTTCACATTATGCTACAAGTGCTTGAAATTATGCTACATAAACACAAAAAGATGGATCATCAACATATATGGGAGGTCCTAGGTATATCCAACATTATCAAGATGTATTCGCTATTATAAAAAACTGTGGCAGACCAGATTCATTCATAACGTTGGTAGAAAAAAATCATGTTTTTATCAATATGTTAAAAATATGTACTTTTATCATATGTTTTTGTGGTTTCAATTTAACATATGATAAAATCACACGATAAAAACATATAATAAAAACACATACTAATAACTCTTCTGATTGTTAATCAAAAATACAACTTAAAAGCGACACATTTATTATATTTGGTGACCATAAATGGTAGTACCATGCGGATGATAACACCAAAAATAGGTCATATGTCTATGTTAAAAATCAGGAAAGTTATTAGTATGTGTTTTTATTACATGTTTTTATCGTGTGATTTTATCATATATTAAATTGAAACCACAAAAACATATGATAAAAGTACATGTTTTTAACATATTGATAAAAACATATGTTTGTTTTCAACCGGGACCTTAGTATGTTCGGCGGAGGTGAGCTGCTGTGGTCCCTGCACGGGGACATGCCGGTCGAACACTCAGGCGAAACCCATTGTGCTGTGTCTCCCGTACCATAAGAAATTACTGTACCATTAATTACTCATAACCGTAACTTGTAATCCGAAATGGAAAGAATTGAAATAATTTTGACACAATTTTCGAAGAAAACAAATCTGAATTGTATATCTAAGTCTTCAGATAAAAATGGGGGGGGGACTATCCTCCTCTCTTAAAAAAGTGATGGGCTTTGTTGTGAAGCATTTAATTGAGAATCGGTCGCCTGGTACAAGAATTAAGAATTAGAAATGCGAAATAGAAATACGAATTTTATTACATAACCTACAAACGTCTTATTTCACCAACTGTCAAGAGAGAATTAATTTAAATTATTCACCTCAGTGCGGGATTCCAATTAAAAATATGCAAGAACCATAGTAGTTTCAAAAAAACTTTCCAGCGGCTACTGGAGGCTGTTCTTTCTTAGATCGCGAAGGTAGTCAGTAAAAATAATTTTTAGTAATGTATAGTAATAATTTTTAATAATGTATAGTATATTATAAATAAATATTTTATACAAAGGTATTTACAATTAAGAAAAAAAGTTTTGTAAAATAAATCTGTATACGAAGTATAGAACAAAATCGTTATTTTATTATTATACTATCACAATTATATTTTATAACAATCTAATATTCATTACAATAATTTTTAAGATAATTATAATTTTTAATGATGAAAAATAGAAAATAAATATTATTAATATTTGAATTCATGTTATTTTGCAAAATCGCGTATTTTTACACATGTTTTTTCAAGTGTAATTCACGTGTTTTATTACATGTATTTTTACGTGTTTTATCACATGTTTTTTACATAGTTTATTATATGCATAATCACGTTTTAAATTATATATCAAATCGGTTTGAAATAATCATATGATTTACCATATGATTATATTTGCAATTTGATATTTGATAGAATATATGTTTATACATGTAATAAAACACGTAATAAAACATGTGATTAGACATGTGATTAGATATGTGATTTACCATGTATATTTTTAGTAGGGAGGGATTTCTCGGGTCACGGAACATGAATATGGTGTCTACTTAAAATAATTCTAGTAGACGACGTTGATACTGTCTATCCTGGGTACCAGATACCCCGAAGGACCTTGTCATTGCTATATTTGTGTTCAGCAACCTCGAAAACCCCCGAGTAACGAATTTCGACAAATCATGTTATTAATTTCCTGTAAAACTCTCGGGGCCGACGTTGTTACTGGCCACCCTAGGCACCAGGTACCTCGGGGAGCGTTGCCGTCACTACATTCGTGTTCAGTGACCTCGAAAACCCCCAATCAGCAAGTCTCGACGAAATATATTATTAATTATCCGTGAAACCCTAGGAGACGACGTTGATATCGTCCACCCCGGGCACCAGGTACCTCGGGGAACGTTGCTGTCACGATATTCGTGTTCCGCGACCTCGAAAATTCCCGAGTAAAGAGTCTCGACGAAATATCCCTATATAAAAACCTCATAACCGGATGATGTGAAGCCAAGAATGCGTCAATATGATTGGCTCATGTAATTTGCATGCGTCAAAAGTATCGTTAGAATTTTTTTATTTGTTTTTGATTTCTAAAATTGATTCTAATATTTAAAATGTAATATAATACTATAATACATATCAAATTATAATGTGTGTATTTATAATATTCTGTATTGTAAATATTATTATTGTTACAAAAAGAAACATGATGTGAACGTTGACACGAACTGAGTTGAGACATAATCTTAAAATTTTAAAAGGAAGTTGGCGACGAAACCGCGGCAATTTTGAAATTTATATGAGCGCGAAATGAATCATATATTGTAAAGTTTGATATATTTCCGTGATAGAAAACAAATATTAAAAATATCAATCAAGCATTTATATTTCATTTAATAAGTTAATGAATTAATAGTCTACTACAGTGCGCGCAGCGCAATGCGCCAAGTTTAGTATTGTTAATTTTCCGTGAAATTCTAGGAGACGACGTTGATACTGGCCACCCCGGGCACCAGGTACCTTGGAGAGCGTTTCCGTCACTATATTCGTGTTCTGCGACCTAAAAAACCCCCGATTAACGAGTTTCGACTAATCATGTTTTAAGTTTTATAAAACTCCAGGAGAAAACTCGTTTCAATTAATGTATAACCTCAAAATCCTTACTATTATTTGGCTCGCCACCAGATTCTGGCCGAGTGCCGTCGCCACTGGGAGTAGATTCCGCCCAGATTATCCAAGATATTCTGTCCACTCAGCATAAAATTCGCCAAATTTGGGGCACGTACCGTAATGTACTAATTTATACTCGCAACACTAAAGTTTTATGTTTTTCGAATCAATTGCCACTTGAGTTCTACTTCTTAGCGGAGAAGGAAAAGACTATAATCTATATGATGATAGATGCGAAGAAAGACAATACTAAATATGAATTATTGTTACGTCCGAACGTCGGCGCACAATGTAAAATTCTCCGTTTTGAGTCAGCTTCCGCTGAACTCGGGATGGAGTCGCTCCCTTATTTATTTTAATATTCCGCTTGAATTTATACAAAACCCTTCCCAAACAAACGAATAGGTCTCGTTGAACTGTAGGTCAAAAGGCCTCCGACAAGCGAAGTCCAGTCAACCCTCCAGGCAACTCGACAAGTTCTCCCAAAATATATTTGTAAAATGAGTGGCAGCGTTCAAAGCCTGCTCACTTTACAAATTCCCAAACCTTTAAATATCTATTTAGTATTTTAGTTTACTTACTTTTTGTAGATATTTCAAGTTTACCAGGACGTAAACTTCTTTCTTCCTTCTTGAAGATTTTTATTTATAGTAAAAATAAGGCTTGTTTCATAAATAAGTTAACGAAACTCCAACAGTTGAATGTTTGAAAAAAAGTATATTTTGAGAACCTTTGAAATATTTGACAACACTTCAGCCACCACGGCTTAAAAAATACAAAATTTAAAACTTAGAAGTTACTTGGAAGCAGCCACCTCGGCTGAACTCCTCGACTAGACTAAACTTTTCTCCGCACGCTTTTCCTACCTTCACCCCCGCATCGCATCTTTTCCCTTTCCGACCCGATTTTTCCCACAGGCTCATCCCTTTGGGTTTACATCAGCGCTCTCTTCATCGGTCATCGACCTATTGCGTCGCCTCTTTCCGCTTAGCTACTGCCTCTTCCGATCTTCTTCCGCTCCACCTTCGGTCCCACCCACGCTATTTGCCTAGCCTTGCTGATTTCCCACTAGATGGCCCTCCCTGTACCATTTTCAACTTTTCTCTTTGTTATTTTATAATAATTTGTAAATTTTACATTTTTTGCTTATATAATATAATAATTATCAACTATGATTTTAATTTACTATTGCAATCAATTTAAACTTATTATAACTTAATATTTAAAATTTTCAAAACTTCATAACAATGTTTTATTATTATTTAAACTTAATATTATTATTATAACCTAACTGCTATTTCTAACTAGTTTTCGTTTTATAAACTATCTATTTAAACTAAAAACAAATCGTAAAATCTGCACGAGTAAAAATTTATTTCTACGCCACGAATACGAGTTCTACATCTTCAATATAAATAAAATATACACAGTTGCTGTCTATTATTTTTCAACTGTCCATATTTTATATGAATTTGATTTTCTGTCTATTTTATTATAAATATTCTGTTTTTAAAATTTTAAATTCACTTTGCACAGCCTCGTATTCTGCTACGCAGCACAAAAAAGTTCAAGGCGTCAGATTGTCACTCACAATTTCCCCAGACGCTTGGGTTTTTCTCGGCTACGCACAAATTTTACGATAGCGCGTATTATTATTTTATTATTTTCATTTCAGATAAGAAGAATGTAAAACATTTTTAACGTTTAATAATTTCTAGACTATCTGAAGAACCATATTTTGTAAGAGATTGTTGATAAATAAAAAAAAGCATGAGATAAATAATTGTACAAATATCTTCATTATTTGTATAAATCAGTATGTCTGACTGGGTGAAACAGTGGACTGGATTACACAACAGTCTATCTTAATATAATGGTATTGTAAAAATGTTCTTTGGTAAGTTTTAATCCGTGCAAAATTACTAACATTTACAAAAAAATGTAATAATATTTTGTATTCAACTTTAATTTAAAACAAATAATAATATTTAATCTCATAACAACTTTTTAAATTATGAAATTTTTTAAAAAATGTTTGGCATCTTTATGAAATATTGCAATTTTATTAGATTTAACCAAAACAACTATTTGTTTTTCTCCAAAACAATTGGATATTTTCATGTGGAAAAGATCTGAAATGTAACTAGTCTTTGCGGCAAAAATGAAATGTACTAGTTTTTGTGGCAAATCTGAAATGTACTACTTTTCGTTAGGAGCGAAGATATATTGTGAAACGATCCAGGGATTGACTGCATAGTGAGATTTCGTGTATAGTTCTTTGGGGCCGGTGTCGCTTTGTCCAACGCACTTGAGCTGTCGCGCTATTGGCAATATAACCAAGAGCGTCTGCTCGATCATATGTCATCAACATGGCGGCCGTAGACGTGATAACAGTGCACGATTTGTATGGGACGGATTCGTTTTTTTTTTTAATTATTATTGAATAACTAAACTGACAGGAAATGGAGTAAGGTGGTAAGATAAGTGACGATAGGCCAGATGATAGGGGTGTGCAATTTTCATCTCACAAAACTGTACGTAGGGTGTATTGTTGTGTTTTTGATTGCAAGACTTCTGCATTAACGCACCCATTGTTGATGACGTATCATCGAGCACCTACCCCACCCCAGCCTGCAAGTTTTCGAATTTGTTAATAAAAAAAATACCAATCGATGTATTTTCATTAGCACCTTACGCTGGTACTATTAGTTGTAATTGCACACTTCCCAATTTGTAATAAAAAATCAAAAACAAATAATTTTCAATACTAATACAATCAATATATTTATACCAACAAATAACTGGTGTTCCATTAAAATAGCATATGTGTTTAATAAGAACAATACTTTTATCCTTAAGATAACAACAATTATCTGACAATGAATTTGTCAAAATAAAGTTACGGAATTCTATGCTCTTATGTGGTCGATTACATCCTATAGGTAACTCTTGGGCAATACTTTTTTTCAAAACAAAGAAACCTTCGGGGATTAAACGCTTCACAGTGCAAAGATGAGACCTTTCGTTAAGCCTGTTCATGATTTGAGATAAAACATTCGATCCTTTTCTGACTAATTTTTTAATCAATTGCAAATGATTTTCAAACTCTATAACACTAAATGTATCTAATGGTCCAAATCGTAACACATCATCAGGAAGATGAATCAAATTATGCACATTGTAAATTAAATGATGCTGTCCATAAATATTTTTCATAGAATCAACATAATGAATTAATAAATCCTTCGCATATGAATTATTTATAAAGCATTGATCAGGATCATATAATATACGCAGTGCACAATTCAACATATTAAAATGAAGCATTAGATTATCAGGTATATTATCTTGAAAAACAACTGGCCCTGTATACAAAACAGCTGTTCGCAGTTCAGTAGCTTTAAATCTATTTAATTCAATAAAACTTCTAGGTTTTCGAACAAAATCACTAGGTATCCAACATTTAAAGGAGACGTGTAATTTATTAATAGCGTCTAATCTACGAAGAGCATCAGAACCAGCATTGCCATAAAACTCCAAAAACATTTTTAAATGCTTTTTTCCTACATCCCCATCTAGCAAGTGCATAGGATCAAGAGGGACTTGATTGGTCACACTAATCCCTATACCTTCTAAAGGAGACAATAAATTTTTATACTTTTCAGGAACACCCTCTCTAAATTCATCATCAGTCCTTAAAGGCGAATCAGTTTCTAAAAATACGCGTCTATGAAGGATAGTTTGACCTAACTGCTTGCATCTAGAATTATGAGGAGGAAAGCATAAAATATAATTCCTAGCAACAGTATCCGCTGCGAACAATCTAACAAAAACTTTAAACTTCTTGTTATTGAAAATGAAACCGACATTATTCAACTCTAAATACTCAGCAATTGTAGGCTCTAAGTATGCATTCGCATTTCCTGGTTTTCCATAACCTGCATAAATTCCAACAACAAAAGGATTGCAATTATATCCTGGACAATTAACAATTTTAGCGAGAATTGGCCATGTTTGGCTAGAAGAGCTTTTCGCAAGAGGTAGACCATCAACATTAATATGTACATTAATAGTGTCAGGTATTTTTTTTTCATCTATCCATTTTAACTGATTAATCAACCCCTTCTCTAAACCATAATGACAATATTCCCCCGAGTCGAGAGGATCAGCTACAATCTTTTTTTGAGTATGCAAAAGAGTTCTAGCGTCACTTGGAAGATCACTATGACCACTTTTTTGTAAAGCTTTTAGTAAACTTGTAAGACAGTTTTGTCGAACTTGAAATGTGACAGCCCAGTTACTTAAAAAATCTCTCAAATTAAATTCATGATTTAAATTGTCACAATTCATATCAATAGCAGAGTTCTCATTATCACAAGATTCAGATTCGCTATCAACATTATCCTCTGAATCATACGAATCATTGGACAATGAAGAAACACTGCTAAATCTATCAAAATCAAAATC
>QLYP01000931.1:0-34188 GCA_016647725.1 Nasonia giraulti | reverse complement strand
AGAGAGAGAGAGAGAGAGAGAGAGAGAGAGAGAGAGAGAGAGAGAGAGAGAGAGAGAGAGAGAGAGAGAGAGAGAGAGAGAGAGAGGAGAGAGAGAGAGAGCCCCGCACGTGTATGTATGCGAGTAGGTGTGAACCGCGTTGCCGCGCTGCCGGCTCACCGCCACTCACGCTAAGTCCCGAGGCATTGTCATCGCTGCGCTGAGACCCGGCTTGCTGTCCACCGCCACTGTACATCCGTGACAGCCGACCCGATGCTGCGAAGCGTCCTTGCGATCCTGCACGAGCGTCCTTGTAAGTACCAATTCGTACGCTACTCTCTCTCTCTCTCACACTTTGCGCTGTGTTGTAATTGGTGCTCAATATATTCAATCGTTACATTTCATTCGGGCTTGTTATCATTTCGTCCCTGACTCTCTGCCTTTCCCGTGCGTTCCTTCAGAAATAACTTGCGAACTAGCTACAAAGCATATACGCTCACGACGCCTCCGCGGGCTCACGAGGACGTGCACGTACAGCATACTGCGCTACGGGCCAGGCTTCGAACAGCCTACAAGAAGCCTGCAACGAGCTGTTGCTTTTCACTCCTCTCGCTCTTTAACAGATCTGCGGATACGCCGCTGAACTCTTATTAACGGTCACAGAACACCGTTATTATAGTACATACTTATCACGCATACACACGCACATATGCACACGCATACGCAAGCATACATTTTTAAGCACTGATTGTGTGTCGGAGCACTTGACGTTTTACAAAAAAAAATTCTAAAACTATTCTGTACGCAAGACTAAGAACTATACTAGTTTCAGACTAGCTTATATTAGTTTTAAACTAGTTTAGACTAGATTCAAACACACAGAGTTTAAACACGCAGTATTTGCCGGAAAACTCGACAACACACCCTGCATATTCTCGAAAAAGCTGTTGTTGGTCAGGAAGGTGACGGAGACCTTCTTCGGGAGGAAGATGTCATACTCTCTGTACAGCTCTGCCACGATCTTGGGCCCGAACTTGATCTTCCTTCAAGACCGTGACCATGTCTTCGTCGGCAACCCACTCGAGCAAAATATCGTCGTTGCACTTGTCCTTCATCAGGCCCACTATCTTCTTATTGAGGCGAGGCATGCCAAATCGATTGTCCTTGCGTAGTCTGAAGTGTCAAACTCGTCAATGCCGTACGCATCACGTCGTACATGTTGAGGTTTGTCGCTTCGTAGACCAAGTTATCTGTATGCACTATATCGTCCTTCCCACTTGGTCAGCAGCTTGATCTCAACGTACTTTCTCTTGTTCTCCATCGTTTTTCCATACACAGCGTTATTGAAAATCATCAAACTCGTTCTTGGCAGCTGTTCGCCTAGCGCTGTTCAAGTCTATGTATGGCTTCAACCATTTGCTCTGCTCGTATTCCAGAGCGCGATGGATTTTCTTGAGTCGAAGTCCGTATGCCATGGCTTGCTTCAAGGCTCCGTAGTGGAAGACGTAGTTATTCTTGTCGTGAAGAGTTGTCATCAATTTCTTCTGCTTTGACCTCGGTGGACACATGTGCTCGGCGCAGAATCGTATATCTTGATGCGCACCGTGAAGCGTCACTGGATACGCGAGATCCACTTCGAGAATGTATCCTTTCGTATTGTCATCGGGAACATTAAAGAAGTAGAGCTTTTCAAGATCAGTTATCGACTTGAACATTGGTCATTGCCCAGCCATACAGGTTGTTGGCATTTTTCGTCAGCATCAGCATCATAACCCTCCTCCATGTATGGATTATTAGCCTTCACGTACCGATTACAACACTGGCTGGTACCTCCTCGTATACCACGCTCAACATCAGCATTTCAATGTCGGTCAGTAGATCAAGTCGAATCTAGAAAAAAAAATTTACACTTTGTAAATATTTAGCAATCATTTTAATATTTTCTATTATCTGTATATTCACCTGTGTATATTCCAACATAGCGTCCCATGACAGACCTGGCGTCGTGCAGTAGTGAGCTGGATCCAAGCCATACGCATCCAGATAATTACTTCTAAAATTCTCAAAGACTTCAGCTGAAAGTATGACGTCAGTCTTGAGATACAGATCAGAGTACTGTCCGAGAGTTTGTACGTTGAAATCCTTCTATACTTTTTTTCCAGACTACTGAAGAAATCTTCTTTTGTTGGAAGAATCACCTCGTCAAGTTTAGCGAGCGAAGAGACATAGTCGTACGGAAATACGCCTTTTCTTATTAACACGCTGATCTGCTCGGAAATAAATCCATCCTCGTGAAAAACTCGTTTCAACGTGTCAAGTTTCTCCAGGTATGATGATAATATGTCCAGCGATGATGGCATGAATCGGAACGAGTCTATAAAGCGTATATTTATATCCGTGCCTTCGACAAACTTCGTAAAAGATATGAATCTTTCCTTAGTTTGAGACAGCAAATATACGTGTCGAGGAAAACTTGTAGCAATCTCCTTGATGAACAGATGCGCATCGTATCCTCTGAGATTGTGAAATACCACTGAAATGGTCCTGGAATCCTGATAGTTAAGGTTGCACGAGTTATGCGCTGGGCCTCTATATCTGTAGAAAAAAAATTGTAGTTGCATATACATAAATATAATATTCTTATACAGAGAGAAAGAAGGATTACTAACTCTCCTGTGAGATAACAGTGATCTCGAATCTTCGCATCTTTCCGAGTAAAAGGCTTCACGCATATGTAGCATTTACGCAGCCCTGGTAACCTCGGCGCATCAGTCAAATCTTTCATTGCCACTGGATTCTTGTACATATTTTGCATATCCAGAGCACGAGCATGGAGATTGCTGACAAACCATTTCGCAGGGATTTCTTCCTCGCTCTATTGTCGATAGCTCTTGTATACAGATAGAGAGTCGTTGTAGATATATTTGATGAAAAATCTAACACTGTATCTAACAAGCCTGTGCTCTTGATATGCGTGTTTGTGATCGTCGACTCTTTCGAGTAGACACTCAAAGTCAGCGTATACTACAAACGGCACTCTATTTTTGTGTACAAAGTTTTTAAATTGTAGTACACTGTCTCTTTTATTTGAAAGCACTGCCTTACATTGATTGAGTTTCGTGCAATCAATGGTATGCGATGCCAATTTTTCTTCTGTTTGAAAGTAATGAAGACATCTATCATACAGGTGTATTTTGTCACAGTGTCTACTCAACTGCCTCAACAAGAGCCGAGAGAGATTTTTATCCATACATAATGAAAGTTGTATGCTTTCGTAGGCTCTCTTCTTTTTTTCTTCGCCATTGTAGAATCTTTCAACGAGAAGCAAGTTGATATGCTAGTCTCCTATTTCAGCAGTCAAGTGTCGAGGTAATACGGTATATTCCTCGCCTTTCTTCTTCAAGAAGCAAACGTTTACTGAAATTTCATTTTGCCTCTCGAAATTGACAACGTTTCTTGGGTCTACGGGAAATTCAATCGCATCAAAATTATACTTATATGCTGCGTATAAGACGATACTCGATGAGGATCGGTTTGAACAGGATGCAGCGCCGACAAGATGGCCCATTTGAAGCACAAATTATCTTTATTTTGTTTACGTTTATGCATGCTTTCTTGTTCTTGATAATAGGCGGCAAATCGATGTAAGGAACTGCCTCGCAACGAATTGTACAGCAACACCTGCTTCAACAAGAACTTTTTTTTATAAGAGCAATAGCAGATTGCAGTTATTGTCTATCTGCTACTGTCAATGTTGCAGAATATGCAAAATCACTTGCATTAGCTATGGCCGCATCATTAAGATCCAACCATCCTTTTATGTCCTCAGGAGTAGCGTCACCAGTTAACACGCTCAGATAGCACTTCCACAGGTGAAGAGATGTTTCTTTGAAGTAGTACTGCGCCATGATAATTATACTCAGGAGAGAGAGAGAGAGAGAGAGAGAGAGAGAGAGAGAGAGAGAGAGAGAGAGAGATAAGTATTGATCTCATGAGAGTTTGAAGTTCTCAGACTGATTTTTTCACAAGAAACGCCGTCTTTTATTGAGATTCGAAGAGGAGTGGGGGTAGATACTGTAGAAGCGGTAATTTGATTTGATGGGTTGCAGAATTATGTGAAAGGGGAAATTCGCAAAGATCTGAATTTCATTCGAATCAGCGGGGGTAAAAAAACTTTTTAGGCTCATCATTCATTTCTCCTGCATCGACTGAATTGCTCCAAGATGAAGTCATCGTAGACGTCCAGGGATTCAAGATGCCCAACAACCAGTCCGTTTTCAAGGAGGTGGCCCTGGTGCCTATCCAAGATGACTGTCTGCCTACGGTGATGCTCTTCAAGTCTCTGCATCCTTGGAAGGAGCCTGTCGCCGAAGTATCAGAGCGAAAACCGTTGGCTCGAGCTGAACTATCAATGAATACTCTGCAAGTCTGGCTGCATTATGTACTTCTACCTTCCAGGAGTCCTTAAGAGCTATCGTAGTAAGGACTCTGAGATTTACGTCAAGAGGTTGGAGAAAACTTAGTGACTTCGAGATATTCTTCAAACTACGATCATCTTACAACTTGGAAGACTAAGTGCCCTTCGCTCAAGAAATTGCCAATCGAAGAACTTTCCTGCACTCACCACATTGCATGCGCATGTCTTAACCATCTTGTGCATACCAAATGCAACAGCACTGAAACAGTGTCAACAAAAGAAGATGCAAGATTCTTAAATGTATAATTGATTTAATAAAGCATAAGTATGAAAGATTCATGGAGAGGTTAAAATGTGGTTTCAAACAGGAAGTACCTCACATGTAAAGAGCGAGGTGAGGCTTTTTACCATCATACTTAAAAATTAAATAAGAATATCAAAGAGTTCTTTTCAGAACTATTCAAATTACTTAAACGTATTATCAAACTATTTGTTATCATTTAATATGATATTGTACAGAATTGGCACTTAGCGACAATTTCAGACTGTGTAAAAATTCTAAGTTTTTCATCAATAAATAGTAAAAATCATCAAAAACACTTTAGACAACTTTTTTCTATTCTATTAAGACCTAACAAAGCTTGGTGTAAAGTTATCCTTACATTCCTTACATCTATTATAGATAAAAAGCTATGAACAAAAATGTAAAAACTGAATTCATCGATACCTCGTGTTTTTCATAAAGTATGAAGAAATTTTCATACGTTGA
Organism: Nasonia giraulti; assembly: GCA_016647725.1. Classification (NCBI taxonomy): domain Eukaryota; kingdom Metazoa; phylum Arthropoda; class Insecta; order Hymenoptera; family Pteromalidae; genus Nasonia; species Nasonia giraulti. The sequence continues at coordinate 29,023 of QLYP01000931.1, read as the reverse complement.
GGGAACTATGTACCTCAGTATACTTAAAACAGTTTTTTATTGTTCTTTGAACTGAAATAGACTTTGGTATACAATTTCAAGTCTATATTCACTACAGAATAGTAGATATGGCTGAAAATGTGAGATTCCTTCTTCTCAGGGTATAACATACAATTTTATAAAAATGTCTATGCCTAGGACTAACTAACAAACTAAAAAAAATAATAAAAATAGTTTAAGAAATCTTACTACTGCTACTGCTACGGAACAACCCCTTAAAGGGTCTTGACCTACGTTAACATTTTCGCAGCAGCAGCAGCATGAAGTGATGATCACAACCGTTGTCGACGTTCCTCGTCTTCTTCGTGCCTTTGTTGTCGTGTGCTTTGTGCAAGGAGAGAGCCCTGAAAAGGACTGCCTCGAAAGAGGCATCGACAGTTCGAGCCGGTTATCGCCGTACTGTCGCGGAAGGAATGCAGAGTTAGCTATTAACTAAACCGCGCTTGGTGTTGGAAGTGCTTTGGCATATGAGTGAGTCGGATAACTAGGAGTGAACGATTGTCTAGCGGCTAGCTATGGCAAAATTAGTAATTTTATCGTCGTTGCTTTGCGCGTTATGCTTATTAATGTTTTCTTTTACTGATGAAGTAAATTCAATAAAGGGGCAGACCCGGTATGAGGCCGGGTGCCTGTAAGACTCGCAGTTGACGTAATAAAGTTTTTTTTGTCAGTTGTATTCTTAGCTATTAGGCATTCGCCCGGATTTATATTTGCTTTGAATTTTACGCATCTGTAGCCAAACTGACAGTTTAAGCTTGTGTGTCCCAATCTCTGTCACTTTTTGCTTTCAAATATTGCTCTTTGTTTAAGAGTTTCCCCCATTTGACTTTCCCATTTAACTTCTGAGTTGGACAGCGACTCTTTTAGTAAAGAGATTCGGCTTATTTTTATAATGTTAACAGTATTTAGCTCAAGGCTTTAATACTAGATTTTTTCAGAGTGCTTTAAGCGCGTATGTATAAAACTTAATTTTTTTGTCAGTTAATATTTGTTTAATTGGTACGAAAGATTTTAAGCTATTAGAATAAATTGAATGATTGTCCGAATCTGATTATTTAATGGAGAATTGAGAGCTATCATAAGACGGTTTTAAAATATCGATTAAATTTTTCAGTGTAGAGTAATGTAAAATAAATAATTGTTGAATAAATAATTAATATGACAATGCCCAAGTTTCTGACAAAGATTTTTGTAAGAGTATAATCTGGAGAAACATCATTATTCACAGCATTTTTTAAAGCAAAAGAGTTGCCTATTACTTCATAGCCTTGATACTACTATTGATGTCGCTTTGAAATACTTTGCTTTATTTCTTAGAAGCTGTAACATTATCTGCTTTTACAAAAGACCACAGCAAACAACATAGTACATTAGGATACGTGTGACGTAAGTGCCAACTTTTGTTACAAGTATCGTATACTATTTTATAGCATCTACCTGCACTAAGTTCGCCATGTCACGCCTATCCGTGACATAAGCAGTAAAGATAAAGCACAGCGCGATAAAGGAACACTCAGGTCACGAATAGGCGTGACATAAGTGCGGACTTAAGTCACACAGTGCTATATAATTTTTATTTTGATTTTTGTGAAAGTATGGACTCCATAAAATATTCTAACGAAGTTTACTATAAAACATGAACTCTATAAACCTTACAAGAATGAAAAAGGCTCCATCAGCCTCTTTAAAGAAATAATTAGCATATGTTCAGTATTAAAACCACATTAGCTTTATCTTACTTTATATTTATTAGGTAATACGTGACAATGTATTATGACTAATCGGTTTTCTAGCAATCGATGATCACGTAGCGGACGATACTAGTTAACAAGCCAAATTACTCACTAGCTCATTTCTGTGACCGCATACTAGAGTACAAGCGACGTCATCATTTATCCAACAATCAACGTCTACAAAACATTATAAATTAGATTAAGGGATTATGAGGATTAAGTTGACATAGCAAATAATATATAACTATTAAATTTAACTTTCCGTTAACAAACTAATTTTCTTATTTTAATTATGCTTGTGACTGCATGCTAGACTCGATAGTGTTGTTACATTGTGACATCATCTTTTATCCAAAAGCCACCGTCCACAAAACTTAACTGATAAGTTTGTTTATTAAGTAAGTATTGGTTTAGAAACGGTCCGCGAAGGGGTTAGTACGCGAACGCGAGGAATTCTAGACCCGAGGTTAGTAAATCAGGAGACAAGCACATCCGAAGAACGACAATAAACTTTGATCCACCCGGTAATATCTATTGAGTGGACAAAAGCCTTCCCTATCCTCTGAAGTGGGAAACCCACCAAAGGAGAGCTGCTCGTGTGTTGGAGATGAGTAGGGTCTATCCACTACGCACGTCCCGCACACTTAGGTAAACCACGCAGCTATTAGACTGATGTGTGAGGTACTACCATCTCACCACAAGCCTATGACCAGATGCGCCACCTAAGAATAAGGGTACTACCATCCTGCACCGATGACACAACTGATGGGGGGATGGGAGTGGATATACTAATAATAAAGGGTTTAAATTATTTATGTATTGTTAAATGTTATTCATTTATTCCTTTGATAATTATTCATAAGCGATACGGGATCTCAGTCTACAGGAGAGGGAGTGGACTGCACGCATACTCTTCGAGAGCCTGGGGCTCATAGACTACTAGGTATGGTGGAGACCGGAGCAAGCACCGAGTAATAACCATTCGCATGTTACTTAGTTGAGAGCCAGATCATTAATGCTCGCTGCTGGCTCCGGGGCTCCTTATATACCAGATTTGCTGCCTCTCTCCTGTGTTACATGCGCGCACACCATCTACCCGTGCGTAGGTAGATTATTTACATTTGGCTACTAGCGCCACTCTGTCGGTAACTTGTCTACACTAGGCAAGTTATCTGTTGCTGTTCTCTTATCACCGGGCTGGGCCTGCCGTCACAGCATTGACTTCGTTACAGGATTAAGATAACATCGCCAACAAAATAATAAGAAAATAATTCAACTTTAATACTATCAAGTCCTACGCATTAATTTACTGTCAGCTAATTTTTTCTGATAAACAATGATACATAGCTAGCTGTGATGGTTAGAAAACGATTACAGCGACACTAATCATATTCCATTACAAACGCTGTAAGCGTTACAATTTACAATCTAATACTAATTTACAATCTATGACTATAAATTTGTTCTTTCAGCAATATGATAGCATAGGCTTTAGCATTGAAGCACGAAGACATTAGGACTATTTTATTTTAGTCGAATTACGTCATACGTATTAACATATTATTAGTTTTAAGTTTTTTAGGAAGTAATGATCACATGGCTACTAATGCTATTAAACAAACCAAATTACTTATTACTGCAATAAAAATCCCAGTGCGCACTATCTAAACCCTATCATCATGTATTTTATTTTAAGAACAAAATTAAGGTACTTTAATAAGTTCGCTCAAAAAGACATGGAATCTCTAAAAAAAAACAACCAAAGTAAAAAGGTTAAGCGCGTTTGATGTTTTGCCAATCATCACGCATGTCAAAAATTTTGTTTACTGATTGAAAAACATCTGAGATAAATTAAAAAAAGTTAAGTTAACAATCCTATTATTTTATTTTTATTATCAAATACAGCAAACAAAAAATCATTATGTTTAATTGAAGGCTGAGTCGGATGATTGGTGATATAAACTTATTGGTTTTATAAACAGCCCAAAGAAAGGGATCAAGGTGCTATATAATGCTAACTAAATCCAAAATTTGAACTAGGTTATTGCCTCTCCAGTATCGCGTCACGTAGAAGAACGACTTTTTTCAGTTTTTGATGTTTTTCTTAGGATCTGCCCCATGAAATGACTTTAAATTAAAGTGGTGTATAGTCCTCATAACCTACAATAATAATGTTGTTTTTAGAAAGGTTCGAAATTCATTTTCTAAAAACACTATTTTTCGACTAAAAATACGTTAAAATACACATCTTACATGATTTTACACAAACTCAAAAAATAACGATTACAAGGCTTCCTTAGGAACGAAGTATTATAATTTATTTGTGATGAAAGTCGGCAAAGCGTAGTCCTCCGTCATCTAAATACTCGTGCGAACACGGTTTTTAAAGGCAGGGCAAGATGCGTCCCATGTTGTGTTAATAGTACACGTAATCGTAGTCCATCGCTTCCCTCTTACATAATATTTATTTATTTATTGTAGAACTTACCGAAATGATAATTGGAGTCGCAGAAAAAGTCGACTTGTTTTAAACACTGAATTAAGAATGCTGCCATTAATACCCGATCAAAAAAATCCTTTGTTGATCTTTCTGAAGAATGCATTTCCAAATCATAAAGTTTTAAATAATTCCTCAATTTTTTACACATTGTATCTGAAATCAAATGAATAATAATGTAATTTATTTTAACCAAGAATTCTACCGTACTCATTAACACAACCTTTGTAAACTTATTAAATCTCTATAATTATTAACATCATTATTCTAAAGTATAATCTAACCTAGATAGGTGATAAAAGGAATATCACTTAAAGTAAAAGGCTTAGCTTTCTAAAGAAGGCACTCACTTATATCTTAAAAGATTTGATTAAACGTACCATAATAAAAATTATTTTGCACATGCATTGTTGTTCGCCAAAGTAAGTTAAATAAGCAAAATAAGTTTTCATGCGCTCACATCCTCCTGGGATAAAAAGCCGGAGAACGAAATCATTTTAATCAATGATGAAATATCGCCAAATTCGCTCTTTAATAGTTCTTATCACTCGCTCAGCGATAACAGCCTTCGTATCTGGACTGCGTGCCACTCTGTGAACAATGTCGTTGTTGCACAAAACTTACTGCCTCTCACAACCGAGGAATTCGTTCCCCTTGTCTGTCTGGATCATTGCTTCTCGATAGCACCCGCAAGAAAGCCTCAGCGGTATTTTTAGAAGTTTTCATCGGTACCAGCCAGCTATATTTACTGACAACATTGATGAGTCATTGTAAGTTTTTAAGGATCTCAAATCCATGAAATCAGCCTCCCACACGTCATCCAAATTACGCACATTATAACTACTTCGCTCAAATCGACGTCTAACAGGCCGGTGTAAATTATACGCATCTTGACTCTCGAGCCACTCAACAACATTTTCTATTATGTTATTCGAACGCGTTTATTACCGATGTATTCTCTGGGTATAAATGATTCACGAAGAGCAACGGCAAATTGCGTCATAGACCAAATGGTGGTGGTCATTTTCTGTTTCTCATTGTATCATTACCGATGTATGTTTATCAAATTAATCATGTTGGCATCGTATATACACACACCACCTATTGTCACGACACCGTTTCCATCCCAAGTAATGTTGCCACTAACTCGTAATTTCCGCAATACGTGACCAGCTTTCTGTCTGAACTTTAAAAGTACACTCTCTATGATACCTGCATCGATCCGATATTCTTTTTCGACCCTCTGTATTTTGTTGTCATCATAATTGTCATCGCCGTTGTCTTCTTCATCCTAGTCGTTTTTTTTTCATTTGACGCTGTTTTTGGTTATCTTTCTACTCTTCTTCCATAACCTTATTATTACTATCCTTAAATTGAAGATATCGTTGTAGTACCAACCGATATTAACCCCATTTTTTTCGATCACTTTTGTAAGTAGATGAATTCAGTATGTTATTCATTTCAGCATCCAATCTAGACATTACAGTACCGGGTGTTCGAACTGTCTTTAGTATAGAACCTCCACCATTACCTCGGCAGCCATTTGCTAGCACACTCTGGAGACGTTCAACGTTCTCCTGCGGCACAAGCACTATCTTTTTGGCTTGTTCTATGCTGTATACTTACTAATGATACAATCTAGCAGTGTACCTAATGATTAATGCTAATAATGCAGGCAAGAAACCACCGCGTAGTACAATAATTTTCTTCTTTTTCTACAGGCTTACACAAGGTCCGGCTAGTTTTCTCAAAGATTTTGCGTGTCTGCGTAAGCATGACTTCTGAGACTATGCCAGTGGAACGTTACTAATCAACACATTCAAGGCGCAATCACAAATATGACGCACTATTTTCAAATCAGCTGTCTGCGAGAGAGTCTTCCCTGTTTATTGTTAAAAAACAGTGCTTTCAAAATGACAGCATCCCTGCGATCCCTTTCGATGTCGCTTCTTAGGCAAATATATCACAATGAGACGATTGGCACAAGATTCGACGTGTCGCCGCTCTTTATCTTTTTATTACATGACACGTAGACGTAATGCAATTCGACGTCCGGAAAAATACAGGTGCAAAACCTGCAGTTATCTGGTGTGTTTTGCTTTAAATCCAGTAAGAGTCCCAGTAAGCTTCTTCCAAAAATCGTGGATCCTCAGGACACAGTTGACGTGATAGATGCTGTATCTGGAAACTGTCTCACAAATTTCTAAAAACTACAATATATTTTGCATTTAGAGATATGTTCCGTTGTCCTTTACCTTGATGAAAGATGTTTTGTGTGATGAAAACACCTTTTTATCATAAAAATTGAACAGAACAGTCAATTTGGATAATTGCGGAAAAAGTAGGCAACTTTTAGATACTTTTGTAAGATACATTGTATAAATCATTTCATAGAAAAAATAAAAAATATTTGATTAAAAATCGAAAAATGGCTATACTATGACCATAAAATGGTCAGAATCGTAAAAAAAATTTCACAAATTAATAATCAGAAAACAGACGCATGTCAAATTTTATTACGATCAGTCGCGTGGTTCTAGAATCAACGGTAAGCGTACATACACACACTCACATACACACACACGCGCACATACATACACACGCACTCACGTATATACTCACACATATACTCACACACATACTCACACACATGCAAATACACATACTCACACACATGCAAATACACATACTCACACACATGCAAATACACATACTCACATACACATACACATATACATACAAACACATTCTCACACACATTCTTCTGCACGGATATTTTCTTAAAACACATTATTCGAATTCTAAACACCTTCAAATGCATTTCTACAAAGTTTTAACAAAACTGGAAATTTTACTATTACAAAGCTTTCTCTAGGAGGAAGCAAAATTAACTGAATGTAAATAAAAACTTAAAAAACTATTTTGATCTTACCTTCTTTAGCTGTGTACCGTTACTACTACTAATGGTACTGGAATTACTACTGTTACTAGAGTTACTACTGTAACTACTATTAGAACTACTACCAATACTGTTACTACTGCTACTAATTACCCGTCTTCTGCATTTGCAACCACTCTCTATTGATGACTTTGAAACGTAAAAATTTTGAAAGATAAAAATTTGAAAGGGTAAAGATTAGAAATTCAAAATTTATGAACTGAGATTTTAAAATGAAAAAATTTATAAAACAAAAATGTTGAATTGAAATATTGCGAAAAGTGATATTTGTAGTTAAAATATTGCAAAAGTGATATTTTTAGGAATTTCCAAATTTAGGTTTTGAAAATTATACCTTTCCCTTTCTTAGACTAAAAATTTTACCTTTTGTTATAATTCAATTCTTAATGTTTGCCTTTCAAAACATAATTTTTCAAAATTTTTACCCTCACCTCTCTAAAACTTAAGAATTAGGCTTTGCATTAAAGTGAAAAAAGAATAGATTAAAATCTATTTCGACAAGCTTAATACTTACGGCTATTTTTGTTTGACGGCTGCTGGTTGCCAGACGTTAATAAAACATCTTTTTAAAAAACTAGAGTGTGTATGTGCCATAATTGAATAATTAGGAAAAAAACAATTTTATCGCATTTACACCACTCATTGTTCGATATATCATCTGAATGATTATGCTGTCCTTGTTGTCGTTTACTAAACTCCGAAACTAAGTAATAAGACAGTCAAACCGTGTAATTAAGCAAAAAAGTTAATTTTTTATTTTAATTGACAATACTTACAATTAATTTCATCACCCCTAGTTTCTCTCATCATCTCGTTCATTACTAACAAGAATTTAGTAAAACTCAGACTAAATGCGATTACGAAATAAACCATTGGTAAACATACAAGAGACCGTGGTTATTCTACAATGTTGTAGGAGAAAACGCAACTTCCTACATAAATTATCTATCGATTGCTGCTGAAGATCTAACACTGCACGATCTAGAACTTTCGCAATATTTAATGCTTTACGCAAAACATTTACTAAATGTGTCACACTTGCTCGAATCATTCTGTAAAAAAAGATGTTTTGACTATCCAAAGGAAACTGGCAAGACCCTCGAGCGGACCCTCGAGTAAACGGTGGGGATGCAGTGCAAAATCCTACGCTCTTTTTTCGCTGATACTGCTAATAGAAGACAATTTATTTTAGACTAATGCTGCTTACTCGTAGTAAGGTGTACATATGTTTTTTAGAATTCATTTTGCGAAGGTTTCTTAGAACGACAGCAGCGAGTTCTCATATATGTACAGGCGACATAAAAGCTAAAGAAAAGAAATGCAAGGATTTTTTGGAACGATTAGTAGAGCGGCATTCGTTTAATAATAATTTTTTTTTGAAAAATTAAAACGCTGACTGCCCGTGCACGTATTGAATACAGACAAGTGTTCCTGTGTGCATTAAATTGCAGAGTGAGAATTATAACTTAAAAAAAGAAATAAACAAGAGAGCGCAACGCTTGACTGTATTATCCAATATTCTACGAAATACAGCCAAAAAAATCGTGAATTTTAAATAAAAAATTAATTTTTTGCAGCAAAAGACAAGAGCGGTAGTGGTGGTGGGGGTGGTGGGACAACGTCTCTACCTTCACATTGCGCGAATGCCAAATGGTTGCTGACAGTAAGTGTCTATAGAGAAAACATTGGTTGGTGGCAATATGTGTTTTTTTTTCGTTCCTTTCTCGTAGAAAAAGGTATTATGGAAAATCTTAGAAAGACCATTACTTGACCTTGTTTACGGGGTCGTCGAAACAGTCCCATCCACAAGTCAGCCATGTGTCGGATTCACGCCGACTAAACCCATCCCTCTTACAGCCAGGTGAAAAACATTCAGTCGTAAAACGGAACGCCCTCTTTGCTTTTATCGATCCTTAGTAAAGGTGCCTAGCTCTATCTTCTATGCCCCTGGACCCTGTGGTACCACCGTCAAGCAATGCTTCGCGGGGAAGGCAAAAGGCTTTTGCCCGCTTCTGGTTGATCTACTCACCTCTTCTTCTTCTTCTTCTTTATCTTTTTTGACTTTCTTGAGAATTTCTGCTGCATAAGTTGCTGACTGCGCACCATTTATCCTCTGAAGTCAGCATGGCCGTCATAATTGACTCAGGAGTTACTCAGATCTAAAAATAACTCTTTTAAAACTCTTCTAAAAAAAGTTCTTTTCGCTCCTGATGATATCGTAAGCACTCGCAAAAGACGTGCTCAACATCCTCTGGTGCATCCAAACTTATTGGGCAGTTCGGACAGTCGTCTAGTTGAAACCGTGCAGGTACGCCCGGAAACATCCGTGCCCGGTCAAAAACTGCTTGAATGTCTTCCATGTCTTCTTTCAATTCAGTCTTCTATCTTTGGTTGAGCCCATCGCTCCTTGCAGTGGGGATGGATTTACTCTCTTAGGACCTTATACACTCTCTCCGGGTGCAGGGATAAGTATACATACAGCTATACTGTTTTCGGACCCCCTCCCTCTCCGAGCAATACGTATAGATTTACTCTCTTATGCATACTATACCGAATTACTTTGCTTACGCTTTCCTTCACTGTCTTTCTCATTCTCTCTTTACTCGTTGTTGGTCTTCTATACAGACAGTGACACTGTGTATTTGTTATCCAGTGTCATACGAATTGTTAAGTGCATAATTATGAAAATTATTGAGGGAGCTCTATCGGTACATCGAGGAGGGTAGCTTACCGATCGGTACAGCTGATTCGGACACACGCCAGTTTCGATATCGATACAGGAGATATATAGCCATACGAGATCGTGTTTGTACTAAATAAATTTTATATAATCACAACCAATATTAACGTAGTAGATGGGCTTGCAAACGGTGCAGTTGGAAAATTAATTTACATTGAAACTAACGATAAAAATTAAATTACACGTGTATGGTTGCACTTTCAAGATTCACCAAAAACTGGACAAAAAATAAGATAAAAAGCTGCTGCTCACATAACTAAATACAATATCCATCCTCAAGCGTTGCCAATAGACCGAAGAACTGCAACTGTTTACTTAAATAATAATAAAATCATTATTGCAAAAAGAAATCATTTCCCGTTAGTATCAGCATGCTACTTTCAAAAAAAAATACTTCACTATTTTTATAATCCTTTTCAAAAATTATATTTATTTGAATAATAAATAAGTTCAATTTTAAATACTTTCTACTTAAATCAAGTTAAGTTATCACTTCTGCCGGGGGTCTCTCGAGACACACACATTTTTTAAATGCAGCTTGGTAGGCTGAGCATGCGTAGCTACCAGCTGCATGGTCAGTCCTTTAATTCTCTATTCTTTTTCCTCCGTCCTTCCATCCTTTCGTTCCGCAGTTAAAACAACATTTAGTTCTGTCGTACGTCTCTGTACACTTTTTTGCGATGTGGCGAAAACCCAGGAACTTATAGCATCTAGGTGGTCGCATCTCTTGACTAATCCCCCTGATTCTGCAATTAACCTAACCTACTTTAAGCTTTCCCCATGCGATCGTTTTTTGGGCAATCTGGGCAGGCAGCTGTACGACGGCAATCTGCGTATCTCCATAGGTTTTCCGGAGGGTCTTAACGGACGTCTTTACTACTACTTCCTTCTCTTTTAAAAACTCTCTACTCAGGGCTTCTAGAATATCCTGTTTAGAGGTAAGCATGTCAAAATTAGAGGTGTGCGAGTCAAAAGTCGAGTTTTACATTTGGTTACGACATTATGGTGCAAATAATTAAACCAAAGACATAAAAATATATTATAAGTGTTTAGATTTTAAGTTAATATACGGATTGAACAGATTCAATAGATTACAAAAACAAAAAAATGTCAATAGGCTGAAAAATCAGTCCAAACAACCAATCGAGTTATTTTTTATGCAAAAACTCGAAAAAGTACTCGAAGCTTTAAGTAACTTATCACTATTATAAAACAAGGAAAGACTATTAGATATATGTTGTAACGTGGTGAAATTTCAACACGTTACAAGTGCGATCAGGTCGAGTCAGGGCAGAGCGACCCAAGTGTCACGTCATGTGATTTTTTCAATATTTTTTGAAATTTTTTATACTTTAATTTTCAAAACATAAATTCGTACGTGAGGCTCGTTCAGAGCAAATTCGGAGATGCGGGCCTGAAAAAAGAATCGAGGGACATCGTAAACCTCTTGAGCTGCGCGCATCGATGAGCGGCACCAGCGGATGCACTACAATAACGATAGTGAAGTTTTTCTGCGCATTAGTCGGTACGAGAAAGTTTTCGGCGCGACGGACCGAGCGTAATTTTATGACGAGCAGCTGCGTTTGCCTAAGATATCGGCTGCGTCTAGAGCGACCGTCATTAAGATAGCCTATGAGGCTCGGACCTTATCTTTTTATTGCAGGGACAATTTTGTGAAATACGCACGCTTGCAGCTGTGTACCGATCCCGGAATTTTCCGCTGTTTTTTAAAATACGAATATTAATTTTTGTCAAGTTCGAAATATTCATTTAGAATTATTTTTCATCAGGCTGTTGTATAAACTATGCATTTTTCGAATTGCATACGTTTGCTTTTAGCAACAGTTTTAGTGGGATAGTTCTACATAAACGTATATAAATGCATAGTTTGTTTGCAGCTTGTAGTATAGTTATAATTTTACAAACTGATGACGCAATCTATTTATTTATTATTTGGCACTAAACTGTATATTTTTCAATTTATACAGTTCGCTTCTTGTGCATAATTTATGAATTGATTAAAAGTCTATTTGTTTATTTTAATTTTATCATATATTTTGTTGCGACAGTCGGTCGGTGTGAAGCTACGGTTGTTATAACGATGTATTGCTAATTTATTAAATTTTAAAAATAAAAAGGGAGTTAGAATAAATATTGAGTCTGTAAACAAATTAAATGTATAAATTTTATTAGTAAATTCAAGAATTAATTCATTTATTTATAATATTTTCTTAAACTAACGCGCAGAGGAGCTTTATTACTAAGTTTTAGTTATAGTTGTTTGGTATCGATTTGTAGAAAATTTCAGGAGCATTAAAATTATAATATTGAAATTTTTATACATTACTCTACGCAACTTTTATTAATGATAAACAAAATGCTTGAGAAATTTTATAGAAATTGGCGTGCACATCGAAAGCGGCTTAGAGGCAAACCACAGTCATAGAAGAGAGGGCGTACGCGGACCGAAGGGCCTGACCAAACCTGCGTAGGAGAGATGCGAAAATTCGGCGTAAGTAAGGGAAAGCTCAAATATAATTAAATTATAACTTATGTAAATCGTAATTGTGATGATGAAAATTCTCTAAAAAATACAGTAAATACAAAAAAAATAAATCCAAACAGTAATAAATTATTGAAATTTAAGAAGGTGTACCCAGTTGCTAACATATCTGCAGAAGTTGTAGGCAAAAGCCACTCTAATTTAATAAATGTAATGAAGAAAAATGATAAAAAACTTTATGTAAATGGCATACTAGCACATGATTTGCCACAAAGTAAGCAGGAACCAGTTGAACCACTTTCTAACGTATCTGCAGAAGCTTCAGAACAAAACAATTTTTGTACAGAACAAGCTCACTCGGGCCTAACGAATATAATAAAGGAAATTAATAAAAACGATAATGATAATTTACAAAGTAACGACAATGTCTATCGCTCTATTGTAGACTTTAATTATCTTTTTAATGAAATGCAACAAGCCTTTAAAAGTCACCTCACAGAAGATAAAAATTGCTCCTATGACGATGGAAACTAATTAATAGTAGGAGTGCATATATTGGATTAATAGCCAGGTTCTTATTTAGGTGTAGTGCTTGTGAGTATGAAACATATATTTCATCAGAGCCTATGAACGATCCTGCATATATGGACCTAAATACTGTAGGAGTGGCATCAACTATTACAAATGGTATCGGTCATACGCAGTTATTTGAGATTTTAGCAGGATTGAATATACATTGTTTATGTGATAAGTCATACACAAGGTATCAAAATCTTATGCCAGAATTTTTTAAAACGGCTGAAAAATGCATGAAAAATGCCGCTGAAGTAGAAAAACGACTTGCGATTGAAAGAGGCGACGTAACCTCTACTGGTATACCGTATACTAAAGTTGCTACCGATGGTTCTTGGGGTAAACGATCGTTTGGAACCAACTATAATTCTTTGTCAGGAGCAGCTTGCATAATAGGATGGTACAGTGGTAAAATTTTGTATTTTGGTGGACGAAACAAGTATTGCGTTACTTGTGCTCAGGCCGAGAATGCAGGTAATGCTCCTAGAAAACACGTAAGTTTTAAAAATTTGGATAGCAATGCTGCATCAACACATATGGAAATGGATATTATCCTAGAAGGCTTTAAATGTAGCGTAGCTACGCATGGGCTCATCTATGAAACTATAATAGATAGTGATAGTAGCGTTTATAAAAACTTATTAGATAATAATGTATATTTAGAGCATAATATTATCGTAAAACGAATATTATGCAGCATCCATTTTCTTCGTAATTTGTGTAAAAAAATACGAGTAGCGGTAGAAACAACGCAGGGTAAAAATCGCAGAGACAAAGGCTTCGTACCTGCAAGAGATCTTATCACAAAAAATATTACAACAATTCAGAAATAGTCAGAAGTAATAGACAGATGAATTAGCGAAGCAATTCCATGCGGTTTGAAAGTAGAAGAATTAATCAAGATATCTTGAACGTCTCTAGTCATATTTTCGGTGAGCACAAGGAATGCAAAGAACGTGACGATATTTGTAATGAAAAAGACTCTGATAATGTTAAAACTTTAAATACTCACAATTTGTATGAAAAAGTTATGGACGCAATACAGTATTTAAGCAAAGAAAGTGAAAGTTTTTTGCATAAAGTGAACAATAATATGGCAGAATTATGGAATTCGTTAATCTGCCATGGGTTAGGAGGAAAAAGAATACTTTTTAGCCAAAAAAGTTCTTATGAAACAAGAGTAATTGCTAAAGCTATTCATTTTAATACAGAGCAAGCATTAAATGAACTTCACAAGACAATGAATAAAAAAGTTCCTGATATTCTACAAAATGTTGAAAACAATAGACAATTAAAGCGAAAACAAACTCAACAAAGACGAAGGGCGGATAAAGCAAATGGAAAGAAAAGAAAACGTATGAGATTAGTAAAAAATGCTATTAAATTCTATGGACCTAATCATCAAGATGCGGATAAATCAAGGCAAGAAATATTGAAACTACGTAAAGCCTGGATAGAGAAATTAAATGAAAATAATAGAATACATTTAGAGAAAGAAACGAAAAATCAAAATGAAAGTCATACTTGGAAAGCAATTCGAAAAACTTTATTAACCTCCTCAAACTTTTACGTAGCATGTACGTGGAATCGTTCCACAAATTATGCTACTAGAGGAAAGGAAATTTTATATCCACCAATAGCAAAAGACAACAACGCTTTGACGTATGGATTACAACAGGAAAAATTAGCTAAGGATATAATTGAAAAGGAGCGTAAAGTTATTATTAAATCATGTGGGCTTTTTATTGATGAGTATCATGAATGTTTGGGTACGACTCCAGATGGATTGATAGACAATGACTGGATTTTAGAAATCAAAAGTCCTTATACAGCTTCTAATATGACAGCTGAACAAGCGATTTCTAATATCCCACATTTAAGAAGATTATTTAAAAAGAAGAACTCAGCTGAAATGAACAAAAGGCATAGATATTATTACCAAATTCAAGGACAGTTGCATATAAACCGCAGGGAGCATTGTCTATTTGTTATTCATACACCATTGAGTAGAGAATACTTTAAAATAGACGTAGATCATAAATTCTGGAAAAAAAAATGGAGAAGCAACTTATTCGATTTTATATGGACTGCATGTTGCCTGAGATGTTAGACAGTCATCATAATCGAAAAATGGTTATTAGAAATCCTCAATATACTGATGATGCTATATCTGAAAAGAAAATGACTGAAGAAAAACAAAAACAAGTTAGACTTAGATGAAAGTATTGAGGACTTGATACATAATATTAAAGTAAGTGTGGAAACAGCAACTGTGGCAAGTATTAAAGAACGAACTATTGAAAAACTGAAAATGATTGCAGCACGAAAATTTGTTCGCAAAGCTAAACGATTTGATCTGAAAAATAATCTACGAAGTAGATAAAGTAAGTGCTTTAATAAGCCGTTAAAGTATTCATAGAAGTATATTAAAAAGTAAAATGAATAACGGTGGGATAATTGATAATGCAAAACAGCATGAAACAGTTGATCCTGATGTGATATTCGTGTCGCATACTAGAAATCCTGCTTTGTCAGATAGAGATATCAACGCTTTTGTACAATTTATGGATGATCGAGAATTACCAGTAGATTTAATAAATTTAGATCGATTATTGGTTGTTTTTCCGAAATAACGTTTGACATATCTGGAAACAGATTGAAAGGTAATGTTTTGTTTTTAATCAACAAAACCAAGTCCTAGAGGAAACTACCACCACATAACTCATTTTGAAGTAGACTTGTGTCGTTTTGTCGGGAGAAAAATCGGAAAACAGGACTTATGAACTTATTTATTGGGTGTATCCTAGCTTAAGGGCAACCTTTTAGCAACTTCCGACATCTTTACATGAAAAAGGTCTGTTTGAAGACATCGAATGCACAGTTCTCTCAATTTTCGCGAAAAGTGGACTAATGTAATTTTGCCCGTCAGCCACAGAATTATAATTTTAAAAAATCAAAGTTTCTATTGTTACCCTTATTTCTAAACTGTATCTAACATTACAAACTTAATAGCCAAAATGTTCTTCACATATAATAATTTATATGTGAAGAACATTTTGGCTCCCTTTGGCCAATGTCATTTCCGTGTATGAGCAACCTATCCGTAGCAATAATACACGCGAGAACACAAATCTGCATCTTGGGAAGAGAATTGGACGTCACCCTAATATTTGGAACTATCTAGGTAATTACAAGAAATTCTACCTAACATGACCATGAAATGGGCCTTTCTTCATGCTTGAAAGTAGCATAGAAAATCGTGCACTCCAAGCGTGTTTAAAAGTTTGAATTTAACTAAGTAAAACCGTATATTGTGCAACTAGGGGGGGGGGGGACCGGATTTTTTTCCAGTGAGGGATGAAAAACGAGTAGAAAATTAAGTTTTTCGATGCTTTGGGAAACATATCAATGGGAAGTATATCAAACACGGCGTGTATAAGCATAGCGAGTGCGGCACGAAAAACGACTTATGGCACATTATGTGATAGCACTGAATAGCATAAATCCCCTGTTACGCCTGTCCATGGCATTAACAGTCCATTTTAATAAAGGACTACTTATTAGTTAAAATACAGTTTAAATATTACAACAAAATCTAGCACAACTTTTTCGCGAAGAGTATCTTAGTTCAGATATGCCACGAATACTAGCACAACTCAAGAATTAATCCGCGATTGGAGTACTCTGAGAACCTCATTTCTTTTCAATTTTTTTTTTTTTTGAATTAGCTATCATGACAAAATATTTAGAAACTACTAAAATTTGGCTATCAAAAATAATTGTGATGTAATGAGTATTAAAAAACGTAAAATTGCGTACGTGCATCATGAAAAATATGGTGTGCACCAAGTGTGCTTTGGGACCTCGTGCGTGGTTACAGTAGTCGTGTTTGGCTAACCTCGACGCGTACTACCAACTTCGCGCGCGTTTAATAAAATCCACTTTACGCTCTTAAGATACAAGTGTGCAAAGTAGGTCTTTCCCACACTCGCGGAATTTGTCGCCCGTGCAAAGCGAGGGTCACACAAGAGCGAGTGTAGGGTACATCTACTTGAAGCACGAGTATGTTACGATTTTTTTTCTATTGATGTGCACACTGTTTAATTTTGCAGACGCATTTGCGTGAGCGGGTTTGTGCACAAATGGAGCGAGTGCATGCAAAGAGCCCACACATGCACGCACTCTTGTTTACTTTCCCGCATGCTCAGCTACTTTCCCGCACGCTCATTTCAGCATGTGGGAAAGTGGCACTTTGCAAACGCAATTGCGTTCTCAAAATCGAACTTTGCGCACGTAAGTAGGGGAAAAAGTTAGTAACCATGATTTATACATACTATACATATATATTCTATACATATACTTATCATATCATATACACCCTATACTTGATTGAAGCAATCTAATTGTAACATAACAAAGAGGCACCGTGTCTGAAAAACGGTTACCTCAGTGTACTGCTTATAGGTACAAAAAACAGAGTCATGGCCTATTTTTGCTAGTGAGGATTGTTCTAAAAAATAAAAATTTTAATATATAAGAACTTCAAAATTCGTTGTGCTTAACTCGAAATGCCAGTCCATCTTTCGTGCATAAAAAAGCTCTTCACGAGATCGTTGGAAAAAATACGGCGTGTAACGCGGGAAGAACAGTTATTTCAGGCTTGGGTGAGGTGTTATTAAATTTCAGCAATCTCGCTTAAAATAGCTTATAGCTTATTTTCTACCCTTGTTGCACAATGTACTTGTTGTGTATTGTATCTAGTTATTTATTTAAATTTTGTAATTTATAGACAAGACTATGGTATATACTTCGGTATTAGTGAAAAACCTTGGACGAGTCTCGCGAGGTCTTACTGTTACTACCAGAAGACCCCAACAACTAGTAGAAGCTGACTTAAGCATTATGGAAGCAGAACGACTTTTCAGATTATGAAGGCGAGTCATATTATAAGTATTTTTACTGTAATTATATACTGTGCACCGATAGTAGAAAAAAGGTGATAACGACAAGCGTGAAATTCACTGTATATGCAACGCAAGAACTGCAAGCATCACAATAGCTGTTTTTTTTTTACTTTCTGCCCCTGATATGTATCATTATGTTATTACTATTAGACAAGCATAAATCCGCTGTCACGCCTATCCGTGGCTTTAACAATCCATTTTTGCACCGATCAGCACGGTGCATTAATGGACTATTTATGCCACAGATAGGCGTGACATAGATGCAGGTTTATACCAACCTACTAAAAATATACATATGGTAAATCACATATCTAATCACATGTCTAATCACATGTTTTATTACGTGTTTTATTAAATGTATAAACATGCATTCTATCAAATATCAAATTGCAAGTATAATCATATGGTAAATCATATGATTATTTCGAACCGATTAGATATATAATTTAACACGTGATTATGCATATAATAAAATACATAAAAAAACACGCGATAAAACACGTAAAAAGACATGTAATAAATCACGTGAATATGAAAAATTTTGCATGTGAAAATTTAACAATATCACACGTGATAAAACATATCTCTAATCATGCAAAATTTGTACATTCATTAAACAATATATGTTTGATAATAATATTGTTATTTTTATTATATATAATCATGTCACATTAATCATATTTCATTTGATTCAAAATGTTTTAAATAAAATAATCCCTAATTAAATGTCGTAAAAAAATTTTTATTTCAGGTTTACATTATACATATAACTTACATAAGATCATATTATATGAAAAGAAAGAAGGAATACAATTTTTTTCATAGTCAACATAAAGGAGTATTTTTTGTTCGCTCTTATTTTAAACTTTGAAAAAGTTGTATTGCGAAAATGAATATAAATTCTTTTTAATGATTTAAATTTTACTTCATATCGATCAACGATTTATTATTTATTATTTAAATATTATTAAAATAATAATAATATTTCTCTATGACTCAGTCAGGTATTAAATACATACCATGATAAATATTTTATGTTAATACCAAATATTTCTTTGGCACAGAAATAAAATTTCATACAAATAAAAAAACTCTTTAAGTATCTAACAGTAAAAATAACTAATACTTTCGTTTTGATTTGAAATCTTACATTAATTTAACTTTTTTTTGTTAAAGATCACAGTAAACCTTAGAATTATTTTTTTTTTATTGAAAATCTAAATTATTAGTTGTAACGTACGCGCTTTCTTGCTGCGCTTTTTCCTCTTTCTTGACTTCGTAAATCCCTGATTTTTTGAGATAAAATATAAGTTGAACCTCTCAACATTTTAGCCTTTTCCTCAGGCGAATATCCTCTTTGTCGTTCCAAGAAATCATTGAATATACCTAAAAACATTTCAAATTAGTAAACTAAATAACAAAAATAGTAATGTCTAATAAAAATTATTTATTACTTATTAATAGCCTCAACAAACTCAGTTGAATTCGTTTTACTGGAGACCTATTTTGTATATTTATATGTACTTTCTTTAAGTTGAGAGCCCTATTTGCCAAATCTCTAGCTGTCCTCAATTTCATTATTATTTCTCTCAAAAACACATTAGGCTTTTCTGTCTGCAACATTCTCCATACATCTGGTCTCACAGTTTTTTGTTCGCCGAGGTAAAGCTAAAAATAAAATACAATAATTTATATTTTATACAATTTTATACAATAATAGTTATATTGTTATGTAAAAAAATTGTCTACTCTACGTGCGTATAATAATAAACGAAATCGGATTTTTATTTAATATTATATATACTTAATTTACCTCTCCTGTATCATTTACTGGTTTATAGCGAGCATTTCTCTCCTCATACCCATGACCTTCCGTTGCTTTATAATAATCAATCGATTCAATGATAAATTTACTTAGAAATTTATTGTTCAATGAGTAGTTTTCTTCAGGTATAGGTTCGTTATCCGCATCTGGCTGATTATGTTCATTTTCTTCTCCGTTTGATTGATTAAGTGCACCTTCTACTGCGTTCGATTGATTATGTACATTTTCTGAGTTTCGTTGACCATTTTCTTGCAGAACAGGTTCTCCGTTATGATTTTGTCTCTCTGATGAGATCTCTTCTGGTGTTCCAGCATCGCTATGGTTGTTACGTAAAGTTGAGAAAGCTAAAGGATCTAAATAAATAAAATATATCTTAAAGTTTCTACTGGGGTTAGCATTTGAAAATATAAATATTTAAAGTAGTTTACCTGTTTCATTGTTACTTGTTAAATCATCTGACTCATCGTTGCTATCATAAAATGATAATGAATGCCTTGGCTTACTAAGCTGGTTGCTAATTGAACATCCACGTTTGTTTAAAATCTTCTTTTTCTTATTGATCTTTATTCTCTACAAATTTATAAACAATAATAAATTGTATGAAAAGAGTTTATCATGTTATAATCTTTATTGATTAAAATAATCATTACGAGCAACATTGTAGCATTGCTCGTAGTTATTATTTCAATCAATGAAGTTCAAAAATACAACGAACATTAGAGTCTTTGATTGTTATTTATCATGTTATATTTTTCAGAGTTTAAAGGTAATTCGTCTCCTTAAATTACTGAAAAATTCACTCAACAAAAATATCCAAACTTTTGTAAGAAAGTCATTAATCAAATAAAATACAATTTTTCAAAAAATATACCTTTGTTTGTAGTACATCACTTTCTTCTTCACTCGATTTTAGTTCATCTGAATTTTCTTCATTTGTCTCGTTATCATAACTTGTACTTGGAATGTCATCTTTATGAAGCCGAGCAAATTTTGGTCGAATACTCTCCAATTTCTCTGCTTCATCAAGTCCACCTGATACATTTAAACAAAAGACAATGTATAATGAAATTTAATTTAACTAATGAAAAGTCCTTCCTGTGCTTCAGCTTATTATTTTCAAATTCTATGATGTTGTCAATTGGTATCGTCTTTATAAAATCATCTGTTAAATATTTAACACGAGCATGTGTAACCTCACTCGTAACCTCTGCAGCCATAATCTATGGATGATACAAATTAATTATTTTTTAATCCACGCACCTTGATGAAAAAAAATACATATTTTTTGTACGTATCTTCAGTACGTACTAAAAACATGTAATTTGCCTGTTAATGTGTATTATAAATATATGCTGATTTTGGACTGACTATTTTAAATATAATGAATATAAATGCCCCTTAGACAGACTCAGAACAATAATTAATAAAAAAGAGTCTATTCCAAGTATGCATATATACATATATTATACTATCAAAACTTACTGAAAGTCTTTGTTGATAAAAAAATATCTTGCTGATAAATTGAACTTTACATTGCACTTCACAATGCACTTTCACTAACCTATTTTTTTATCGAATTTTTTACATAATAAATCAAAACACATTTAAACACGTTTTTTTCTTTCTTCTAGTCCCAAAGCCACATGCCTATTTAAATTCGAGACAGTCGTTGTATAAAGAGAATCCGAGGACCGAGGTCTATATACGAGTCTATATACATGTTAGGCACTTATAACACTAGTATATCTATGTATGTGAGGAACAGAGCACTCTTTGTCTCTTTCTTGTATCTCAATACGGCTTGATGTTTACTGGGCGTAACGTGTTTATGGGGCTTCGGCAGCTTCACGCGTGTGTGTAAATATATATATATATATATATATATATACAGGGTGACCCAATTTCAACGGGCACCGCTCATAACTCGTCAGGGACAGCCACAATCGAAAAAATGGTAGAGACCAAAGTTGTAGGATATCGAAGGGGCAACCCGATGGTGATCTTGGATTTGACCTTGAACACGTTTTTCAAGGTCATTTGAAGGCCAACTTTGGATTTTTAAATAGGAACCCCATTCTTTTATTACGGGAATGGAAAGAGCGGTAAATTTTACGTTCAGAATGGTATGTTCGGTTGCGGCACTGAAGGTCATCTCAATGTCCTGCAGCCAGAATGAAACCCCGCCTACGTAATTCCTCTAGCAACGCCAAATTAAAAAAAAGTGGTAGAGACCATGGTAGTATATATATATATATATACACACACATAATGTATTTTTATACATATTTTAGAAAAAAAATCTATTGATTAGAAAAAAAAATTTATTGAAAATTAATATGGATAGAAAGAAAAAAATATTTCTAGATGATGAAAGTGCACCAATATCAAAATATATGAAATGTAAAATTAGAAAGTTTGACAAAGAAGAGAGTGCCTACAATGAGGTTATTATTTAAAATATTTATTCTATATGTTGTTTCATATTGTTGTTTGTCAATAACAATATAAACTTTTCATTATACTTTTTAGGTATTAACATCAGTTGATGAATCTCATGTAATAATTAATGACACAAAAGGGTTAATATCTACGATCGAACCTTTTTGTACTAGTATAACAAATACTTCTATAACACCAGATAATTCATCGGCAAATGGATTACAATCAATTTTAAATCAAGAATCATCGGAGGTACAGGTATAATATTTCATTATAGCTTTATTGTGTTTTCAATTTTTGATTTTTAAAATATTATTTTGAATATGTTTTAGGCTTTTGAAGATCCAACATTGCAATTAGCAACACTTGATAAAAACTCTGATCCTGGAAACTTTTTATCACAGGAATACTCATCGGAAGATTTAGTGGATCAATCTTTTGTTGTAAGTAATTACTTAAAATTATAGTTCTTATAACTGCTACAGAATACGTATTTAGAACTAGTGCAGTCGATACGCTAAACTAACTGGCTAGTTAATTTTTAACTGGACAGAATCTCTCGTAGAAAATTAGACAGTGAAATTGGCGTATTCATTAGTCACTGCCCAGTGCGCACTGTTGAAATTAACTGAAACCAGTGGCCAGGTTAAAATAGCATCACTTGCAAAGCACTGCTAAATACTGTATGTTGATAGATATATCATGCATACAATAAAAAGAATGAAAATTTTTATTATGAACATAGTTAAAGTTTCCCTGATAAAAATATTTATCTGGATATCCGTGTGGATTATCCACAAGGATATCTACATAGATGTTGTCGCGGAATTCAGAAAAGGCAAACATATTACCAGAAAAATAGAGAAAAGATATTACAAGCTAGAAGAGAGAAACGTAATTCAAAAAATCAGAAATTATACATAGTAATTTAAGTAAAACTAAAGAAACTTTAAAAAAATGTTTTATTACTGAAAATAAAGAAATCTCATTTAAGGCCACGGACAAAGAAAAAAGCATTTCTCTTTTATGTAATAATATTTCTGATCCAGCTAAAAACTATACTAGTATCAACATTTTTAGTGAACAGTCTGACATTAATTCAAATTCCAAAAATATAAAAAGTTTAGAAAATAAAAAATTTTATGAAAATTACAAGACAAAGATACTACTAAATATGAAAAAACGTTATATTATGTCTAAACAAAAAGACATATTTTTAAGGCGTGAAAATAATAACAAATACAAGAGTTATAAAGAAAAAATTGCAATGGCAAACGAAATAAAGAAAAAATACCATGTCATTAATGTAGCCAAAGATAGTACGGTTAAATTAATAAAAAACTCTGAACTATTCATAGCTAAAATTATGTTAGGATTGGATATAATGGATTCTTCAGAACGTAGACTACAAGCTGAAAATATTGTATCTTCTTCTATTTATATACGAGATAACTATATAAATGAAGCAAGAAAATGTTTGAAAAATCTTCAAAATAAAATTGAACTATCCATTGCTCGATTAGGTAATGTGTCTATTGTTGATAATTTAGATTGTGCTTTAACTGCTTTATGTGGTGTATCTAAACACACCTCCGTCTCAGAACCATATTTTTCAGATGCAGCATATAATTTTCGGCTTGGTTTATTTAATGATTTTAATATTGATAATCAAGTGGTGATTAATGAGAAAGGACAAACCACAAATATTTTGCCACTTATTGAAGAAAAAGATAAAAAAAGTAAAACGTGGCAATGTAATAGTTATTGTAAAACTATAGATGTTGACATACTAATTGAACTTCAATCTTTTTTCATAGAAATCCTTAAACTGAGTTTTAGAAGCGCTTACATGTACCTTTTATCTATAGATTTGTGTTCCGCGCAGTACTACAATATTGATAAACTTGGTCATCCAAATGTTTGTTACGATCGTCCGCTATTATGCAGTTCCAAATTTATAAAATTACAAGTTTTATCTTCTCATTACCCTTATTTGCGAACGATTAAAAGGTATGGATTAAAACATTTATATACTATTATTTTAAACATAGAAAATGCTTTGAATGATGCAGATGTTGTAATATTAAATGATATCATTCAAATATCCAAGAAGTTTGGTCTACCTATCAAAAGCAATAAAAACACAAATCAAGTAAGTTTAAATGAATCGGAATTAAAAGAGGAATTCCGCATTGGCTTAATGCCGGAATATACGAAAATAGTAACAGATCCATCAACAATTCTTTATATTTCATGCGAAAGATTATTTTGTGGAAGAGAATTGTGGAACATTATGACGAGAATAATGAAAATAATATTGCTTTAGAATTACTTGGTATAGATCGTGAAAATCTTTTTAAAAAAATTAAGAAATTGAACAACACTACAGACAATTCTATGTGTAGACCTTGTTTAAGAAATATAAAAAAATATCATGCCATCCAATTGCATTTTAAATAACCTTTTTGTCAAAGAAGTTCCCGAAGAAATTCGAAGTCTCAATATGATAGAAAAAATTTTAATACAAAGAGCTAAAGCTTTTCAAACAATTGCGAAAATGAATACAGTTATGAATAAAAATATTCCTCATTATGTAAAAATTGATAAAGTTATTGGGAGAACATTTTATTTACCCTCACCACTAGAAGAGACTTTAAAAAAGATATGTCCTGATACTGATCCCATTAATGTAGATCATGAATTATATATTTTGGTTCGGACACATCCAACAAAAGCTAATAAAATTTGGGAAGAATATATTGATATCAGTAAAGTATGGAAAGCGTTACATTGGCTAAAGCAAAATAATTCAATTTATGAAAAAATTGAACTCCCATATAATCCCCAAATGTTATTGGATAAATTAAACGAACAATTAGAGTATGAAATAAATGAAGAAAATACAATAGAAAAATGTACGTCAGAAACAAATTTAGTTGAAAACGAATCTTTAATCCAACGTCCATTGTTAACTCAAAAATCACAAACTGATCCTTTTTATGACCATTACACCATTTATCCTTTACATGACAAAAAAAAAATGAATTGGATACTGATTTGTATCAAATGTTGCAAGTTTCTGCTAATGCTTTAGACAACAGAGAAAAAGATTTGGACCTGAAATGCTTTCCTGATTTATATCCTTATGGAAAGTGGGGTCAACATGATGAAAGAAAGCCGAATTTAAGAGATTTTGATTTTATAAAGAGTAAATTAGCATCAAAACATTCACAATTTAGATTGAACATTCAATATATTTTTTTTCACTGTACAATAATACAATGAGACAGATAAATGCTGGAATATTTCAAATGCTTAATATTATCAATCCAAGGTATCAATTCACGGTTAAGATTTTCTGCAAATGTTAGACGCACATAAGCTAGACGGTAATCTGGGTACCATTTTTTCTCGTTTACCTGGTACTGAATCATATTGGAAAAAAGTTCGTAATGAGTTAAATTGTATGGCACGTGAGTATGGACCTGCCACTTTTTTCATTACTTTTAGTCCCGGAGAATGGATGTGGTCTGCACTAGCCGAATATATAAAACAAGTAAATGGATGGAATGATAATCGTTCTATTTCGCAATTAATAGCTACAGATCCCGTATTTACAGCTAGATTTTTTCAAAATAAATTTAAAGCTGTGTTAGCTTATATACTGTCACAGTCAAATCCTATTGGAAAAGTTGGCCATTATTACTGGATTCGTGAATATCAAGGTAGAGGATTACCCCATTATCATTGTTTGTTTTGGATTCAAAATGCTCCAATTTATGGAACAAGTTCAAATGAAGAAGTACAAGAGTTCATCTTAAGACACATAACATGTCACATTCCCGATAAACAAATCTCGCCAGAACTTCATCGTCGCGTATTAGCCTATCAACAACACAAACACAATAATTATTGTATGCGCAAGAAAAAGGGAAATACTGGTTTTTCAACTGCTTATAAAGCGGAATTTTATGAAATGTCAAATGGTTTATATTGTAAAAAACGAAAGAAACCATATTTAATAAATCACTATAACTTTAATCCAGATAATCAGCCAGACGCTTACTACCACGCTTTGTTATTATTATTCAAACCTTAGAGAGATTTAGATGAATTAAAGAATCCTGATGAAACATATTGTGAATCTTTTAGAAAACAACAGCATCAGTAAGCACAAGCGATGAAGTACCATGATAAATGTGCAGTTATTAAGGAAGCAATGGATTATAATATGCAGAAATTAATTCAAAATCAATAGAGCAGAATGAAACACCCACGCCTCAAAATTCAGCTCATATACCTGATGGCTGCGTACCTATTGAAGTTGAAAATGCTATGAATGATTTCCAATCGGTCGTAGAAAAAGCTATTGTGAGTCAGCAAGATCTACAAAACTCTATTGCAAAATTTAATACTGATCAACTTAGAGTTTTTAACAAAATCACTTCAATTTTACAATCAAATGACAAAATATTAAGAATGTTTGTAAGTGGTCCTGGAGGAACAGGTAAAAGTTTTGTCATCGAAAATTTAGTTTCGTGGAATAAAATATATCGTAGTAAAGATACAGCTGTTACAGCTCCTACTGGGATTACTGTATATAACATACAAGGACTTACAATTCACAGATTATTACAACTTCCAGTAGAACACGGTGGTACAGCTGAGTACAAAGAATTATCTGGAGCAGCTTTAAAACAAATAAGACAAACATTGCAAAATGTTGACTTAATCATTATAGATGAAATATCAATGGTATCGAATATTACTTTCATGTATATTCATTTGCGTTTAACTGAAATATGCAATACTTCTGATGATGAAAACGGATGGTTTGGAAAAATCAACATCCTTGTATTTGGTGATTTATTACAACTTCCCCCAGTTCGTGAAAATTTTGTATTCGTTGGAATGAATAAAAAACAAATTGAAAAGTATATTAAATCGATGATTACTTTTAATTTATGGGAGCTATTTGAATACGACGAATTAACAATTAATATGAGACAAAAAAATGATAAAGCATACTCAGAAATTCAAGAATTTCAAAAATATTCAAGAATTGTGTACATATTTAAAACAATTACCAGCCAATACTGTATGTTTATTACCTACAAGAAAAATGTGCAATGCTATTAATGATGCAATGATGCTTACAATTGAGAATGAAGAAATTATTCTTGTTGCTAATGACTCATACAAATGTGCTAAAAATTTAGAGAAAAAAGTCTTAAAAATGTTAAATGACGATGAAGACAATTACTGTGGTATTGAACGTGTAATTAAAATTAAAATTGGTTGTCAAGTCATGATAAGAAGAAACATTGATGTTTCCATTGGATTAGTTAATGGAACAATCGGTTCTGTAGTTAATATTTCTAAAGATAAATCTAAACAAATCACAAGTATTCGCATTGTATTACAATCTGGAATAGAAAATGAAATACCTCGATTGGAATATAAATTTATTATTATGGATAAAATTTCAATTACCAGAGAACAATTTCCGATTTGTAATAGTTATGGAATAACTATACATAAAAGTCAGGGGTTAAGCCTACAAAATGCTGTCGTTGAAGCAGGAAATAATGTCTTTAGTAATGGTCAAACGTACGTTGCGGCATCAAGAGTAAGTACCTTAGAAGGTCTGCACCTTATTAACTTTGATCCGTCATGTTGTACTGCAGACATATCAGCTATTCTTGAGTACAATAGATTACGAACAGAATATCGACCAGATCTAAATAACTTTGATATTCCACTAGATCGCGAAAAAAATCTAAGTTTTAAAGTGTATGATACACGATGGTGTATTCCTAAAAATGCATTATTCACAGACTCTGAGAGTCATTTAAATCATATGTCTGATAATACTTGGAGTATTTGTGGTTTACCAAATAATGATGGAGTTTCTTGCTACGCCAACGCCTCTGCACAAAGTTTATTTCACTCTACAACTATTAGAAGAATTTTGTTACAACATCACCATACAGACATTCTAAAATCAGTATTTCAACAATATATTAATAAAACCAATGTTGATATCCACTTATTAAGAGTTCGCTGGAGAGGAATTTAAAACGCATATGCAACAAGATGCGGGCGAATTTTTATTATGTTTATGTAATAAATCATTAATATTACAAAATATTCTTAAAAACCATGTAAGTGAAACAATTAGATGCCCTGGATGCGATGAACGACAACATAATAACACGTGTAATTATATTCTTAATATTTTCTTGCCAGAAAATACTAGAACTTGTAAGTTACAAGAAATTATAGATTATAATATTGGAAATTGGCAAGAAATTAATAATAATAATTGTGACAATGGATGTACTTTCAAAAAGATTAAAAAAATTGATTTAACAATCAGCAATACCGTCGTCATTCTACAATTAATGTTATTCGAGCGTACTGATGAAGGTATAAGAAAAATAACTAATTTGAAAATAAATGGAATATCTACATGTAAAGTTGATATCAATGGTAAAAAGTATAAAGTTGTTAGTGGAATATTTCATCATGGTAATATACTTGAAGGTCATTATACTAATATCTTGCGACAAAACAACCAGTGGTTTCATGTTAGTGATATTAATGTTACAAAAATGCCATGGCCGAAAGGTGCTAAAGATGCTTATATTTTATTTTTAGAACAAATCTGAAATACTGAACAAAAAATTTACTAAAAAGGACTGAAATCTCTAAAAAAAATTAACTTTTAAAAAAGTAAAAGGTTAGGCGA
>QLYP01000930.1:25643-36975 GCA_016647725.1 Nasonia giraulti | reverse complement strand
AATTTATTTAAACAATCTCAGCACATCGAAGAAAGGCGAGCAGAGAGAGGATAAAATCTGAAACCAAAGCGCTTAAACCCATCTACCACATGCTCCTCGAAGGTAATAATTTATTTAAACAACACCACGTCTCATCGCAAAAGACGAGCAGAGCGAGGATAAAATTTGAAACCAAAGCGCTTATACACAACTGCCTTATACTTCTCGAAGGTAATCGAGAATTGGAGAATAAATGCTCCACGTCAGTTAAGTTACGCGAGGGCACTCGAACCCACGGCTCCAATAAGTATATTGAAGCGGCCACAAAATCAGTTACGAAGCAGGTCAGTATCACCAGCACGAGGACTACCTCAAATGCCAGTGGACCACGCACAGTATGGACATCCTTATCCACCGACAATGGGTCCATACCGGTATGTGCCACCACCGCAATTTTACTATTACCCTCCTGGTAATCCTCCGTTTGCTTTTCCATACAATAATCCATATTTGTAATACCCAATGCAAGGACAAATGCAGGGATTGGGATATCAACGGCCGTGGCCACCAATGGAAAGCAAGGCGATAGAGCCCAAGGTCGATAGTAATAGATCAGTGTCACCGTATCGAGGAGACACAAACCATTTAAACTGGGAGGAAGCTCGTCCGAAGGATGCGGCGGCGGGCTCATCGGCACAGCAGCAGCGTCCTGTCAGCCCGAGGCTAAACCAGACATCAGAAGGCCAACACAGATTATACGACTCACGTCGAGAGTCAAGAGAATCCCAATAGTGAAATTAACAATAGAACAACTAGCGGTACCAGAAGCCCTGTGCATCATTGATACCGGAGCTGAGATAAATGCTGTTAAACATGATTCACTACGACAAAAAGTAGTAATAGAACACGATGAATTTATAAACTTTATGGGTATAGCACCCCAAGGATTTGACACTTTAGGAACAGTAAAACTAACAATTATGGGTAAGAAACAAATTTTTCATGTGTTACCCTCGAGTACACCATTACATGAAGACATCATATTGGGAAATCCGTTTCTTTCCGGAGAGAAAGTGAATATCATGTTCGGTGATGAAGTACTAATCACCGCAAGTCGCCCTATAACTCCAGTGCCCTTTGTACATAAGAACTTTCCTGAAAATCAAGTGGACGCAGACTTAAAATATGGTCCGATAAGTCCCGAAATACTACCTACTGAGAACACCCAGACAGCAGTAGAAAATTTTGAGTTCCCTTATGGGTCAGAAACCATGAATCCTAAAGTTCAGGACTTCCCAACCATACCATATTCAATCCGAATGAATATAAATCAAAGGGGAACACGATTTTCAAGCTACCAGCAAGAGCCAAAGTACCCGTGAGAATTCCAGCTACGGAAGATTCAGTAAAAGGACAGGCCTACTTAAGGCTAATCAAGACTGTTCCGGGAGTATATATAGCGATAAAGCGCCAAGAACGTCCTGTGTGAAACATAAGATTAGGACAACGGACGACGAACCAGTCCGCGTTAAATATAAAAGAGGACTGACCGGACAAGAAGAGAAGTTATTTAATCAACTACAAAAACTCATGGATGCACGTGTCATCAGACGTTCAAACAGTCCATTTTGCAGCCCTTGCAGAATTGTTCCCAAGAAACCGGGACCAGACGGTAAAAGGAAATTTAGATTGGTGATTGATTGTTTATCTATTACCTAACATCGTAGAAATTTTGGAACAAATTGGCAGTGCAAAGTACTTCTCGGTTTTTGACCTAGCTATGGGTTTTCACCAGATAGAGTTAGAACCGGAGGATATTCAAAAGACTGCTTTCAACACCAAGTATGGCCATTTTGAGTACGTGTGTATGCCATTTGGTTTGACTAACGCACCCTCAACATTCCAACGTTTAATGGACTATGTTTTATCAGGTTTACAGATAGGTGTAGAAATGTACGTTTTTCTAGATGATATCGTGATTTATGCTAATACCCTAGAAGAGCACGAGAAAAAAATTTATAAAGTATTTGACCGACTCTCTGATACAGGGTTACGCTTACAGATAGATAAATGTCAGTTTTTTACTCCAGAGATTACATATTTGGGACACATAATTGACTGCTATGGAGTATGACCAGATCCGAGTAAAATTTCAGCAGTTAAGAACTTTCCGAAACCAACTAATCAAACAGAAATCCGATAATTCCTTGGATTAGGGGGGTACTATAGACGCTTCATTAAAGATTTCGCGGACAAAGCCCGACCACTCAACTCCCTTTTGCAGAAGAACAAGAAGTGGGAGTGGACATCCGAAGTGGACCAGAGTTTTGAAGTATTAACACAAGCCCTGTGTGAGGGGCCAGTTTTAGTATCAGTGGACATGGAAAAGTCGTTCATATTAACTACGAATGCCAGTGACGGAGCATTAGGAGCAGTCCTCAGTCAAGGTGAGCCAGGCGACGACCATCCAATAGCTTACATGTTCCGCTCTCTCAATAAACCTGAGAAAAATTATTCAACAACCGACGCGAATTTCTGGCAATGGTAGAAGCCGTAGATTATTTTAGACACTACCTGTATGGAAGGCACTTTACGGTGTTCGGAGACCATGAACCTCTAACCAGGATGGACTCTTTGAAAGACACCGTTAATCGGCTTAACAGATGGACAATGCGCTTTTAAGTATAAACCCGGACGACTGAATGTCAATGCGGACGCATTGTCTAGAAATCTAGAAAGCCTATAAGAAAAGTGAAATCCGTTTTATCAGCACAAACAAAATTAACAAAAAGTATACTGAAAACACCTATGAAAGACTCATCGTCTTCCAGTAGTGAAGGCGAATTATTGAATCCTCAGTTGCACTCTACTATGAGAAGGTGCGTACACGGACAAGTAAGTAACGAAGAAGAGCTAGATTAGTTGTCACGGATTGAGAAAAATAGTACAAAAAGGGGCCGAAAAGTGAGCGCAGAGGAGTTGGGTTCGGTGGAAGAGAGGCCCCAGGAGACAACTTTTAATGGGGGAGGTCATCGCTATGTTGGGACAACTATATGGAACAGCTCCCTGAAACTATAGTGGAGGATATTGCTGAGGACGAGCATTCTACAGACGAAGAGTGGAATATCGAGAACGCGTCCAGCTTCGTACCAGAGCGGAAAGCTAAGTCTCTATCACCATCACCGTCCAAACCAGCGGACGGATTGCCGGAAAATTTGATAAAAACTAATAAAAACAATTCAATACCAAGCAGTACAGTAAGGGAATGGATGCTGGAGCACGCACAGAAGTATGCTAGCCCAATCCGGGCTAAATCCCCTCTGAAAAACACTAACGCCTGCTCTACTGCTTGGCATGGCGAACTGACGGAAGCATCTTCATGGAAGAATCTATCAACAATAGAGCAGGAGGACAGCGAAGAAGAATCTGAGGATGAAACGTTTGTTCACCAGAACCTTCCAGACAAATTAATGGAAGAGAACGAGAGACTTGAACAAGCTGATAATATGGACAGCCAAAAACCAGTTGACGACGGTGCGCGTCCCGTAAGTATGCCGGATAATGGGCCAGCTACGACCGACACCAATAAGCAATGTCCAGCCACAGCACCGTTGCTCTGTATAGCAAAGCCGATCGCCGCTATGACCAGCTTGAAATTATTAAGTACGAGAGAGTGTGTGACTTATTTAAAGGACAACATAGTTCACTTCGTGCCTAAAGATCTAAATCTGTCTACAAGCACTAATAAACTACTTACAGACATTAAAGCCATATATCGAGACGATCTAACGAAAGCTAAAGCTGACGTAGGAGACGTAATAATAACCCTCAACCGCAAGAGATACGTTTTCAGCCTGGTAGTAACCGAAACAGTAAGCAATGAAGTTAAACCCAGCAGTTTATATCAGTGTCGGAAAACGTTAAAAGAACTTATAACAGAAAAGAAACTACGCTCGTTCAGGATAGCTAGAACAGGTGAACTCACGGATACACTTCTTAGAAGGGTTTTAGTACAAACATTCAAGAACTTCTTTAGAAATGTTAAAATAGCGATAACATTCTGCTACGGAATGTGCAAAGTGCTAGCTCCGGAGTATCGTCTAGCT
The DNA here is from genome assembly GCA_016647725.1 of Nasonia giraulti. NCBI lineage: Eukaryota > Metazoa > Arthropoda > Insecta > Hymenoptera > Pteromalidae > Nasonia > Nasonia giraulti. The sequence continues at coordinate 32,890 of QLYP01000930.1, read as the reverse complement.
GTGTTAGAGGACTATCACAAGAGTCTATTTGGAGGACACAGAGGAATGGGTAAGACGTATAGACGCATCCGTGAGCTATATCCGTGGAGAGGAATGAAAGAGGACGTACATGACTACGCCCGGAAGTGTGAAAAACATCAAGAACAAAAACTAGTTAGAATAAAAACCAGAGAACCCATAGTCATCACTGATACGCCTTCGGAAGTTTTCCATAAAGTTGCTATCGACACAGTGGGCCCGCTATGTAAAACAACCGAACGGAATATGCACATCTTCACTATACAATGTCAGTTTTCCAAGTTCTGCATATCCGTACCTATTCCAAATATAAAAGCCATCACCATCGCAAACGCTTTAACAAGATATTTGTTTGCCCAACATGGAGGTCCCCGTATTATATTAAGTGATAGAGGCAGAAGTTTTCAAAATAAACTATTATACCGGCACACAAAATAAAAAAAGATGTCTGTACAAAAAATCAGACCCATGTATCCTTATGTTTTTCGAGTCGCTGAATTCGAATCCGGTGTCAGTTTGGCCCTATCACGTCAGGGTCAAGGTCAGTTCAAGGTCAAACTGAGAAGAAACTCACCGCGTGGAGGTGCCTGGTTACAGGCACAAGCAATCGGTATCCATCTCGTGTTAGCAAAAGGAACAACGGCCTCTTTTTATCGAGATAGAGAAAAAGAATTTAGGAAATTTTTCACAAACGATGAAGAGAATTCGTTGGTATATTGTACAGATGTTAGAGGTTTAGTCGATGCATTAAAACCGAATACGTACGGTTTTGTGCATTTGAGTTTTTGGTTTATTACTTGCTTTGCTCGCCTCCCTCTGATGTGCCAAGGTGTTGTTTAAAAGAATTATTACCTTTGGGGAGCATTGGGTAGCTGGGTTTAAGCGCTTTGGTTTTAGATTTTATCCTCGCTCTGCTCGTCTTTCTTTGATGTGCCGAGGTATTAGTGAAATAAATTATTACATTTGGGGAGCATGTAATAGTTGGTTTTAAGAGCATTGGTTTTTGTTTTTATCCTCGCTTCACTCGTCTTCCACCGATGTACTGAGGTGTTGTTTGAAAGAATTATTACCTTTGGGGAGCATGGGGTAGCTGGGTTTAAGTGCTTTGGTTTCACATTTTATCCTCGCTCCGGTTGCCTTCCTTCGATGTGCCGAGGTGTTGTTTAGATAAATTATTACTCTCGGGAAGCGTGATGTAGTTGGATTTTTTGGTTGTAGATTTCATTCTCGCTTCGCTCGCCTCCTCCGATGTGCCAAGGTGTTTTTAAAAATAAATTATTGAGCACAGAGAGCACGGGGTAGTTCGGTTACCGACCCGACCGACAGCGACCCCAAAAAAATTCGAATAGTACATAGTCTTCTCTTTAAACTCAAATTATGCAGTAATTTTCATTATCGAAATTGTTTAAACAAATTAATTTGCAAATCTAAAGTCAGATTCGTAATCAGAGAACGTAAAAACCCCTGATAGTACATAGGTTTCTTTTAAAACTCTAATTATGCAGTAATTTGCATAAACAAAGTTGTTTAAACAAATAATTTTGCAAATCTGATAGCAAATTCGTAATCAGCGACCCCAAAAACCCCTTATAATTTATAGGTTGATGCGTAACTAAAATATTTTACAATTCCAGTACATAGTGTAAAAGGGGCTTTATCGTTTTATTACATTAAGATTGTTGTGTAAATGTTTAGATGATTCTAATTATGTCTACGTAATTCATACTTTTCATATAGTTTATTATTCAATCGTTTTCAACCACCGGTAATGCTGAAATTGAAATTTTTCACGATTTCAATAATGCGATTCGAGTAAAAGTACGTACAATGTTCAATGAATGTTTATAACTGTTATTAAAGTTAAAAAATCATTTTTTTACTATAAGTTTTATTCTTTTAGTACCTAATTAGTTTCTCGATATTCAAAATTTAATTACAGCAATTTATTTTTTTGATTTTTAAACTATACTGTGCCTTGTTTATTATACCTGTTTTATACGTATACTATACGTATAGTATACTTACGCAAGGTGGATTAGCATTTCTGCTCTACGGCTGACCCTTTTTAATTTCTTTTACCGACTACCTAAAATATTTGTAGACACAGTTTACACTTATTCTTAAGTATCTGCCGTAGATCCGATGATTCGTTATCTGCTTAGTTTTGAAAACTAATCCGTTGGCGATAATAAAACGAAGCCTGCGTTCATGATCACACGATACTTCCTGGAGCTGATTCACGTGACACTGAGAACTTTTCTTTTGCACTCACCCGTCTCCCATTTTTTCTGATAAGCCCACGCTGGAGCTCAAGTGTATACAAATAATCCAGTCCGAGTAAAGCGTTACCAACGGTCTTGCATTCTTAAGACAACGAACGTTGTTAAAAGGCAAAAAGTGGAGAGGTGCGGTCTCCCTCTATCCACGTGCAGAAAGTCCACTTTGAGTCCCTACAAAGAGCACACACGTGGCCACCATCATGGCAGAATTGAAAAAATTAGCAACCCAACGCGATGCGCTTATCGCAAGTATCAAAGCTAAAAAACGTGCAATGGAGAAGGGCCCGCATGTTAACTACGCCAACAACGCGTTACTAGCAAGTTTGTGTGTATTTTTAAGTATGTATGTGTGCGCGTTCGCGCGCGTTTGTGTGTCATTTTTTATTGTATTCTTAGCATGTAAGCTGAATCATATTATTATTCTACTTGTACGCGTTTTTTCGTAAATAAATAGTGTGCCAGAATTTCTCTTTTTTATGCGTGCAAACCCCCCACTTCCCCACATGATTTGAAAGAGTTTTTCTCTATGAAGGCCTTGATGAATTTGGCATCTTCATAGGAAGATGGTTGATCTGCGTTGAAATCACCAATTATGATTTTTGTGGAGTAATTGTGCATATGCGTGTTAAGCTGGTCCATGAAGTTGTTGCCTTGGATAAAGGGTGCATGTGATGGTCGATACACAATTGCCACGAAAATAGGTGGGACTCCCTTCGCAGTGATCTCGCAGAAAAGATACTCCGAGTAGCCTGGCCTGCCCGTCCAGATGCCGTCAAACGATGATATTAGTGTAGCAGTGAGCATGTTATGGATGTTATGGGACGAGTCGACAAAAAGAGTCTTATTATCTCAATGTGTCCCGTGAGAGAGTTCGCATTGAAATGACAAACCCTTAGTCTTTCTGACAGAGTTACCTTCGAATTTAAAGCTTTTGTGGTGGATGAAGTTGATGATGGTGGTTTGGGTGGTATGAGGTGTGTATAGTTTAGTTGTTCTTGTTGTTGCTATTAGTTGGTGGTGTCCGGGCTAAAAAACTCTCTAGCTGCTCCTCGGTGTCGATGACGATGGCACGATTACTTTCGATGAGACGGATGTAGAGTCTGCCATTCCTCACATAGGACCGGCATCCCTCCCTCTTCCTGACCTCCAGCCTACCCCTGACTCTTAGCTTATGCACCTCTGAAAGAAAAAGCGGGTTGATGTTGATTAGCCCTTGGGGATCTAGGGCTCGCGCTTCCTCCAGCAAATCCGCATCTAGCTCCTCTGTGTGGAGCTTTTACTTCTTGGCCTTCGCAGCAACGATGGACCAGGCAAGGGCATAAGACGCTAGAGTGACAGCAAGTGGTGGTGTTCTGTTGTCTCTGGCCGAGTTGTCAGCGGTTGTGTCCAGTCTTCCCATGACTCTCACCCTCACAACATCTTGCTGGAGGACCGAAGGATCCAGCGCAGAGAGCACCGCATAAGCTAGCAGTCGCAGTGAGGATTCCTCTTTGTAAAGGGGTCCCGTGATCACAACAACCTTATCGTTGTTGGTATGCACCTGCTATCTCTTGATGACGGATATTTCTCTGCAAAGGTTGGCCAGTTCGTCGAGGTTGCCGTTATGAAGTGTACCGTTGTTATTACTGCTATTTGGCTGCGGATTTGTAAGGCTCCTTGATAAAAGTTCTTCTAGCTTTGCCTGCAGCTTGCTAATGTTTGTCTCAGTATCTTTGATGCAAGTAGTAAGCTGCGGCAAGTCACCAAGGGCCCTGAGCCTTTGATCTAGGGGAGCCAGCCTTTGCTCGATCTCGGTCATTCTTTTCGCCATCTCGTTTTGGGACTGTAAGGATTTCTGCTGCTTATAACGAATGTCAGCTAGAGCCTCTAAGATGTTGTTTAGAGTGCTCTCAAGCAGCAAAGATGTTGTTTGCCGAGTAGGAGATCCATTACGAGACGGGACGCGAGATGGTGGCGCAGAATTGTAAGGTCTAGTCGTAGTCTGCTTCAGCGTCAAGCCCGTTGAGCCGGTAACTGATGACAGATTAAGCTGCAAGAAGTTGAGCCTTTTCTTAACCTGTTCCCTTGCCTGCTCCTCCTTACAGTCGACGTTATCGCAGGATAAGACTGTCTCACCCCTGATCTTCGTAGATGTGAAAGTAACACACTTGGAATGGAAGTATGTGTTACAAAGATCACATTTATTTGGCGCCTTATTTTTTATGGTGTTCTTACACTCCCCGCAGGTCTCATATCTAGCATCTTGATTTCCCGCATTTGTCGTATTCATTGCGCTCATCTCGATTTCTCACAAAAATTTGCTTAATATGCTCAATATGCGCTCAAAATTGCCGGCAACTTACTGGCAGTTGGTAAGGTAGTGTGCGTTGAGTTGATGGTAAGTTATGCGGGCCAGTGGTCGTTGTTTTATTTGATAGGTGGAGCAATAGTAAGAAGAGAGAGAGAGAGAGAGCACTTACCGATCTTAAACTGTGTGGCGCTGCAGTGATGATGTTTAATCTGCTCCCTAGATGGCAACAGTTGGTCGAAAAACTGCGAGAAAGCCGTGTAGGAAAAGAGCCAAGCTGTGCAGGATATTTGTAGGTTAGAAATCAACAGCAGATGTTTTTGGAAAAAGCAGGCAGAAGTTGTATGCAGTCTCCAGCAATATATTGTAACGGGGTGGATTTTCGGGGAAATCCGGGCGTGAGATTACGCCATTGACTCGTTAATACTGGCGTCAATATCGCCCGACCGTATTTATTAAACGGGCGCCAGGTCGATCGAATTTAACTTTAGACAAAATTCATTAACACGTTGCCGGATATTGGAGACTTCTTATCCCTGAGCAGATTCGGCCGTAGATAAAGTCGGGCAAAAAATTATGACACTTTATTTTAATACACTGAAATCACAATTCTTTTATTTTTAACTGACTATGCGGTTCACAGCGGAACGTCGGCTGATATTCGGCGGCAAACTTAAATTCGTGCGATACACTTTCACGGCAAACTAACCTCCCGACGGTTAAATACGATGGCTTCGCGACTAGAGCAAATCTAATACCCGGCAGTACGGCTACAAAACAGGCATACGGATACCTCACTCTCAGCTCAACTTTCTCGGCAAAAACAGCTTTTCCTCTCGTACTGGTGATGTCTCGTGCTCTAAAAATTTCGTCGCGAACAATAGAAAAAAAAAACTACTTAGATTTTAGGCACTACACGGAGAAAAGTGGTACGGCTCGGGGAGCGTGATGCGATCCTGTCGGATAGCACTGCCATGATTCACCGCGAGGCGGCGCTAACGTACTCACGCTCAGTTGTGGCCGTCACCCGCTACCGCCATGGTTCTGAACACTTCTCACACGGCGGATCAATCACCCCGCACGGGCGTGATCGGCTGGAAGAGCGGCGCGATCCGGCCAGTTCCGTTTCGTGTTATATATAGTTGAAAAGTACTGATGTTTATAGGGATGTTTATAGGGTCACGTGCTTATAACGAATAGACAATTGATCTATATTATATATAAAGCAACTGTTTATTATTATGAAATTCTAATGAACATACACGTAATAAAAATATATTTTTCATTCTGTATTTATTGTTCTAATTATACAATATGTCGCGTAGAAACAAAATTACAATTATTTTTTTGAAAAAGTAAACAAGGTGTTCTTATTATTAAATTGTCGCAATATACATTTTTCGTCACTATTTACATTAACACTATATGCAAAAAAGTGTGAATTAAAACCAACAGTATCAAGTGATCTACAGTTGAATACTATTTTTTGATCGACTACATATATTTTTTTTATCTGTCAAAATACAGGGCCATCATCTGATACATCAATAAGGACACACATCTCATTTTTATAAGAACGTGCAATTTTTCAAGCAAATTTTCGTCTTTACTGATTGAAAAAAACCTTGATCAAAATTATCTTTCTGTTTGGAACCATATATAATAACTTTTTCCTTATATCTACTCATAATAAAATACATTAAACTTAACTCATATCTACCGATCGTTTATGCGTAATTTTTGACAGCACTAAACAAAACCGCGTCGTCGATCACGCCGCTTTCTGCTACAATCACGGCCCCACGAGGTGATTCTTCCGCCGCGTGGGATGTGGTCGGAAACATGGCGGCAGCGTGTGCCAGTACAGCTGAGCAGTTCGTAGGTCACGCCGCCTCGCGGTGAATCAAGCAGTCTTGTCCGTCGGGACAGCATCACGCTCCCCAAGCCCTACCACTTTTCTCCGTGTACCGGGGGGTCTGCTCCAGGCTGCATTGCAAAACCTAATCTATTTCCTGCAAATCTTCAACTACCCTCTTCCAAGTCTCGTACCCAAGTGTCCGAGTCACCACGGCAAATTTCAATACGAGGTCTCGCATAAAATTGCGCGCATGCGCTATACATACTTTATTAATTTATCGCTGTTTTACAAACTTTCTGACAGTACATTTTGCTCAGAAACACACTCTTGCAAGTCAGTATCACTCCTTCATTCAGTACATAATTTTCGATTTGCAAATTAGATTATCTCATTCTGACTAAATAAGTCGCATTCTCATACAAGGACTCTCACACACACACGCTCGGCTTATCGGTGAGCTGCGAGGGGGTCCGCACGACGCGGTTTCCCCCCTCCCAGCGGTTCGCCATCTTCTTCACTCACGCTGGTTCGGTGCTTGCTGGCTTCTTCCACGTAGTGTATGCGTGTGGACCGACGGGATTGTAGTAGTAAGGCAGGTGGCGATGTTACGCAGTATAGCGTGGCGTAGTCTGCTACTCTCTCTCATTCTTTCCAACTGGAACTAGTGGAAATCATCCGACTGCTATTTCACTATCTCCTTTCTACAAACCAGATTTCCAATTCTATTAGTACCAACTCATAGAGTGGTACAACCCCGGCAGAGAGTAGCATGGAAAAGAGAGAGAGAGAGAGAGAGAGAGAGAGA
>QLYP01000930.1:797-12307 GCA_016647725.1 Nasonia giraulti | reverse complement strand
ATATATATATATATATATATATATATATATATATATATATATATATAGATTTAATATCCAAGGAAAATGCTGCCAAACAAGTAAAAATATACAACAAAATCGGGATGTTCGAGAGCAAAATGTTCTACATAAAGAAAAATCATCAACATTATTGGTCATTCAAAAATTAATTTAAAGGCATGGTTCACTTCTAGCTACCATTGGAAATATCACTACAATTTTTAATTCGCTTAGTAAAAAAGAATCGCGCTAGCATAGTTTTCAGGTTTATTTAGTCTTTTTGTTCAGTTTTTATTACGGGTTTAAAAAGATTAAATAGCACTAACAATGGTAATTTAAGAGTAAACTATATCTTGAAAGCTTTAATTCATACAAGTGTTTGATCAATATTTGTTTATAGCATTGATGCGACCGAAGAAATTCCTTACTGTGGTAGATTAATTAATCATTCACGAAATGGAAATGTGTAACCAAAATTAGTATACGAGGGCCAAATACCTCATTTAGTTTTCTTTACCATCAAAGATATTGCTCCCGATGATGAACTATTATTCGATTACAACGATAGGAGCATAGAATCGTTGCAGGAATGTTCTTGGCTAAGAAAGTATAACCGAAATCAAATCAGTATATGTAATAAAAATTCAGAAATAAATCATTATTCAAACATGTCACGTTTAGAGCAGCAATCCATGTCTTCAAAAGGTAAGCATAATTCATATGACTATATAATATGAGGTCATTGTATAATGCTTTGAATTTTACAACCCGTTTCTCCGTCTCCCTCATGTCTTCAGCGTAGTAATAAGCTACGACGCTGACACAAATGGAGTAGAATTCCATTGAACAGCTATCCACGCACATGCATAACTACTTCACGAAGGTCATCATAGGCGATTTCAACGCTGATCAACTTTCCTGGTCCGAAGATGCCAAATTCATCAAGGTATTCATCGATGAAAACACTCGTCTTTCAGTTGGTTATGGCGCTACGCACCATAAACAGGACTCTGACACCTGGCTTGACCATTGTCTAAAAGATGAGCAGGATCGCCAGCTATCGTCATTGCCTTATCACGGCCACTCTTGGCGTACACATTTCACGCAACGCTCCTAAAACATACTCCTACATAAATTACAAAGGAAACTGTGATAAGAAGCTAAGGGACTTTCTTAGCTCATGTGTCTGGTCATCCCTCCCCGCCTCATCATTTGATGATTGCATTGCCATCCTAAACGCCAATCTTACGAATGCCATCTTACAAAGTCATCTTGCTCCATTACGTACCGTGACCCCAGGACCTAAGCGTCACCCGTGGTTCACCACGGTTCTTCGTAACCTTGTGTCTGAACGAAACAGACTATACAGCCCGTTCCGCAGAACTCGTCTACCCTGGGATCTACTTTTTTATAGACTTGCTAGGGATGATGCTTATAGACAGGTCGAGGAGGCCAGGCTGAATTATTATCATTCACGCCTGTCAACCCTGACCGATATTGATGAGATATGGAGAGATCTAGAGACTCTCGGAATTACCACCAAAAGAGAAAACACTCTATCTCGCTTCTCTTTGGAGAATTTAAACATCCATTACAACGAAATTTCGAACAACCCGCGTACCCTCCTGATGATGATTTTCTGTGGACCCTTGGAAGTCTTGAATACCCCGAACATTTCAACTTCAGAGAAATAACGGAATCGGACGTGTTGGCTGCAGTATCAGACTTCAATTTTTAGGCCAGGGGCAGCGATGGCATCCCACAGGTTTGTCATTTCCAAGGCATTGCCAGTACTCGCTTCCTTACTTCGTCGTATATTCAACCTGTCTTTGGAGCGAGTCGCGATTACCCTCAGCCTAGAAGAAGTCGCTTGTGCGTAACAAGGTCAGCTCTCCAACATCTTCGACTGACTACCGTCCGATCTTCCTTCTTTGTTTCTTGTCCAAGGCGCTGGAGTGACTGGTGCACAGACAGTTCTCTGGATATCTCAAGTAATGACTTCTACTCGATGCAGACTAGTTTTCGCACCGGCTACAGCACTCAGCCGGCTGTAGTTAACTGTAGTTAAATTAAGTTAACTGATAATGTCAGGCTTGGCATTAACCAAAAGATGGTTACACTTCTTCTCCTCTTTGGCTCCAGCAAATCGTTTAACACAGTGTGTCACGCTTAGCTCCTTAGAAAGCTATCATTCTTCGGCTTTTCTAAGCGAGTCATTCGATGGCTTGCCTCTTACCTCGCGGGAAGAGAACAGGCCGTTATTGGCGATAACGACGAAAAATCCACTTTCTGGCCCCTTAACACTGGAGTATCAAAAGGATCCGTTCTGGGGCCTTAACTGTTCGCGTTATACGTCAACGACATCCGTTTCTGTTTAGATTCTGATGTATCACATCTGATCTATGCGGATGACTTGCAAATTTACAGTCAATGCCACCTTGAGGAGTTCGATTATTGTTCCGCGAAAATGAGTGCTAATGCCGATAGGATAATGGGCTGGGCTGCAAATAACCATCTTAAACTCAATGTCCTTAAAGCCAAGGCAATCGTCCTGGGCTTCCCCTAGTACATCAACAGCTTATCATCTAAAGCTAATACCTACATCAACACAGGGAAAGCTCGGATCGATTACGAGTCATCAGTGCGCAGTCTGGGCGTGGTGCTAGACTCCAAACTAACGTGGAAAGAGCATATTACACTTTTATATAAGCGTGCTTATACTATAATGTACAGGTTATTTTTCTTCAAGAATAGCACCAAATTCAGGCTACACGAGCATCCGGTTCCTATTATTGACTACTGCTTAGTTTACTGTGACCTGACGCAAGATCTTGACACAAAACTCCAAACTTGTGAACACGGTAATTCGTTACATCTATGGCGTCAAAAGGGATGAGCACATCACGCTTTTCAGGCGCGAGCTGCATTGACTTACTACCGCCAGACGTAGGAAGTACTTCATAGCTGGTTTCTTAAGAAAACTATTTAACACAGCAGTGTCATTTTACATCTTTGCCTACTTTGACTTCCTCGTTGCACTCCGTCCTGAAAGGGGTGAAGTGGCACCCCTGGACATCCCGACCTTCGCGATGAAAGCGTTAAGGAACTCATTCCATATAAGCGCCGCATATCTCTAGAACACATTACTTTCACACATATGCAATACTGCTTCTATTTCATTCTTTAAATAAAATGCCAGACAATACTTATTCGACCTCGATAATACATAGTCATTTCTCATAACTTTTATATAATGTTTCGTCTCATACCACAATTCATTTTTCATTCACCAAGCTTTCTCACAATTTTACAAAATGTATATGCTTTTAATCTTATTCTTTATAATTGATTTGTACAACATAATAAAAATTAAACAGCACAGCAATAAATTCTTATCTAATCTCTCTCCCTCTCCCTTTCTCTCTCTTTCCCTTCCTCCCCCTTCTTCTCCTCCCCCCTCTCACGCTCTCATCCACAACCCTCTCTCTTTCTCTTTTCTCTCTTTCTATCTCTATCACTCTATTACTCTCCAAACATAGGCATAACGCATATCTTAGAAAGTTATGAAATGAACTGCATGATTAGGTAGACGTATAAAACTCTCATTGTATAATGAATTTTTTAAAAATTGTTATTTATTACATTTTTCCAAATTTTAACGTATTATTCAGATGTGATGCAGACCATTCCAAAAGCAGTCGGATTTTTCCCAAACATATTAACAACTGAACAGTTAGTACGAATAAAAATTGGACAAACGTTGAAGAAAGATTCAATATTTAAATTACTCTTAAAAAATCTGAATTTATCACAAGAACTTTTAAACAATATTTTAAGTTCGTCTGCAGACACTTTACATATAAGTAATGTCCAAGCATTTCTAGAAGGTTTGTTAATCTCCTACAAATTTAAATTACCTTGATTAGATCGTATTAGATCTAATCTAGATTAGATACCATTTATCTAATGTCTTTTGAGAAGACAGAAAACTTCATTTTACACGATTAACTTCAATTGTTTTAAATTTTGCACACTTAAATCACATAACATCACTTATATTTCAAGATTTTTGAAAGGTTGTTCAAACCTACAGTGCCCCAGTGGAAAATCAAACACTGATAAAAATCGCATTGCATGGTCCACGTAATTTCTGGATAATGCATGGACGAAGAATTTTCAACCAACTTTTAAAACCATTAGTATTGGTACAAATGAACGAAATTTAATTTTAGTGGCTAGTATAACTTTTAAAAATGAAACAAGTCAGTTTTAGCTTTTTTCAATAATTATGACTTATTTGATTTTGTTTAATGTTCCAGTCATTTAAATTAAATTTTCTTCATTCACAACAACACTAATGATTTCAGAAGTATGTTAAAAAATGTTGGTCTCTTTCATTTGTACATTGTCACAGAATCGTGTAGACAGTGTAAGAGAATGTTTACTAAATTGTATTTTGATATTTTACAAAATTGTTTTTAACATAAATTATTTTTCTAAAGGTAGAAAAGTCAGAGATCTTCAAAGTATAATCGATTATGTCCAAACAAAACATGGATTAAAAATTAAAGTCACTAAATGTTTATCAACAATCCCGGAAAAAAGAACAAAAAAAAACTGAAAGATAAGCTTTTTTATTGCCCTTTATGCAACGAAAAAACATTAAAGCTTCCAAGACACTTCAGGCAGTTCAAGGCATTCTTTAATATCTTCATTATAATTAAAATGCTTTTTTAACTGCCTAAGCATTCAGCCGAAAGAAAATCCATTTTGAATGCATATAGAAAACAAGGGCAATATATTCAGAAACACAATTTTAGTGCAGCTAATAATCCTGCTGTAAAAATGCTAACCTCGTTAGAAAACTATTCACAATATAGCCAAAATGTGGTACATACATCTTTAAAAAGCGATGGAATTACAATGACGATACTCGCAGATACGCTATTTGACTTGTACGACAAATATCTTTCCCAAACAGTTAAAGAGCGCAAGTAAAAATCTTGTTATACGGCAACGATTACGGATTTTGGCTCGGTTCTACATCGGTTGTCAAACCCTTGATCCAAAACTAAAACAGTTCTCTGATATATTTAATATACAGCATTACAATACTAGTGTCAAAGCAGCTTATATAATGGGTGATAGAGAAAATGTGACAAATTCACATGTAGCATATAAAATAAGAGCATATTTAAAGCAATCTGGATTGTTATTAAAAATAGAATGCTCAAAATCAAACCAAAATGACAAGAGAGAATTAGTACAAGTATTTTTGGATAAAATAAAGAGTAAATTTATTAGTGACATTGATAATATCTACAAGTTAAAGGATACTAAAGTAGATAGCGATGAACCAAAGCCTAAAGATTAAAGGTTTAGTTATTATTATAATGCTGATATTATAATATAATGTGTGTACTTCAATAAAGTTAAAAACTTTTCCAATATATCATCTATTTTCACAATAAAAATTAATTCTAGAATAAGACTTTTATTTTGTATGAAATGATGAACAAAATAATTGTACTTATTTATATTTTCCTCAAACTAAAGCTTCCAATCAATCATTTAGATAAAGAAAAAGATAAATCAGATAAACCAGATACCAACAGTATCATTCCATACGCATAAACAATGATAGTCGTTTCTCATACTTTTGTTATTATCAATTGTAAGAAGTTTAATCATCGGGAGAACAAATTTACTTATCATCAGAAGTCTAATACGAAAGCTCAACAAATTTTCAATGACGATTATACTTAGTTTAAGTATAACGTAAAAAGATATTTTAGAACCATAACAAGGGCCCTTAGTTTTAATACAGAAGCATTAACAACTGGAAAGTAGTCGTTTTTAGGCACGACCGCGTACACGGAAGTGCCTTATAGTTTCGTGCGCGTAAAATGTGTGAGATGCGATATCTCACGCAATTTTCGACCGATCGGGGTGAAATTTTAGGAGAAGTTACCTCTTGCACAAACTAAAAAACTATTTTTTTGTATCCCGTTTTCTACGTTGTTTTGAAATCCGGGCACAATTTGTTCAATTTTTACGTGTTTTTTGAATAAAAATTTTAGTGTTACACGATTATCTCTAAGAGACTTTTATCAATCGGGCTAAAAATTTGTGTGCGAACTCCCCTAGTAATAGTAAGGTGCCAAATTTATTTTGGGCTTGATCCTGCATATATACGCAGAATGCGGTCACCTCCAAAAATCGCTATAAACGGTTTTTTGGCTCTAACTCGAATTCTAAGCATTCTACAAAATCAAGTTAAAGGGAAAAGGGTAAAAATGCTTATAACTCGAGTTAACAGCCCAAAATCGTTTTTTTACAGTAATAAATCAGTTATTTATCATAAAACTTTGCGGCCATGCATTTTACATATAAGCGTTAAATATAATAGTTGTAGATGTTTAGAAAACACAACTTTTTACCGTGACAAACATTTTTTCGATATGCTTTAACACAGGACAAATCCTCAAAAACGGTTTTTAATGCACATAAATTAATACGAAATTTGGTATGACGCCAAATCAGGCCACACATTTTGTAAGGATGTCTTCTTATCATTATAAGCTTATAGTTAAATTCTGGACAATATCTCGTACATGTATATAAATCAGGGACCGTTTCAAAACTATACTTTTGTTTCGTTTCGATTTTAATTTCAATAAATTATTTGGTTTTTGATTTGTTTTCATGTTTCAAAACCAAAACAAAACGATATCGTACTTTCGTGTAGTTATCGATAACGAAATAGCAATAGAAATTAAAGGAATATTATTTTGTTTTTATTTCGGTTTTTAAACAGAAACATAATTAGTGAATAATTTCGTTTCGTTTTTGAAAATGAAAACCAAATTGAAATCAATTTAAAAAAAAGGAAATGTTTAACATTTTACTTACGTCTTTATTGTAAGAACAAAAACCAAAACCAAAACGGCAAAACGTCTTTATTGTAATGACAGAAACGAAAATGAAAACGAAAATACGTTTTTATTGTAAAAACAAAAACGAAAACAAAATTATTAGATAAATTTGTTTTTAATTCATGAACATTAAAAAATAGTAGTTATTTAAAATATACGGTTTGAAATCCTCTTACGTACAGATTATGTAAATTTTAAATAATTAAAATTGATATATATTTTGTTTAATTTGCATTTTTAGTGGTTGTCATCGTTATTGAGTTATACACGAAAGTTTGGTTTAAAAGAAAACATTTATTTTGGTAAATAATGGGTGGAACATTCTGAAGAAATTCTTGATAACGGAATGCAAGAAGTACGTCTAATAACAATTTTTAATTCTTTTATAAACTATTATTTATTGACTTATACATATAATACTTATTATAGAATGGGCAATATCTGAACAAATTAACATTGATTCTTAGAAGTGCTAGCTGAACTGTCAGCAGTACTGGTAGATGCAGTGGTTTTCTCACTTTCTTGGTTATTATTTTGTGCTTTCTTTTTATTTGAATTGTTAGATTTCTTCGCTCTTTTCGACTGTTTTTTTTTAAAAAACCATTGCAGCGAATAAGTAATATGTCCTCAGTTAATTGTGGATCCAAATTTGCTCTTAAATCAGAGTAGATGAATTTCATAGCCGAAAATTATCGTTCAACACTGACCTGCGTCATAGATACAGCGTTAACAATTATAGCCAACAAGTATAACTCAGGGTCAGAAATTTTCCGTCGCTCCCAATAATGTAGCAAATCCTCTTGCCGTCGAAGCCTTGGAGTTGCCCTAAATTCCATCAATATTTGTTTGATTCTGGGCGTATCTTCCTCCCCATGTTCAAATCGTTACGATTCGGCCATTTCAATATTATTTAAGTAGACGTCTAGATCATCAAGATCCTCTGCTGATTCTGTAGCCTACTCAATAAAATTATAATTAAATTATCTTTAGAATTATTCATACAAACAACTATATCGTAAAAAAATGAATGCTAGTATACGGTATATACATTTTAATAATCTCGGAAATTTCGCAGGCACCGAAGCAGAGATGAGAGATAATGTTAGCATGTGATATTGAAAAACTCAAATGAGATAATAATAATAATAATTGACGATTTGGCATGCACGCGAAGAAGCAAGCAAGCAAGTTAGCACGCATCATTTAATTTGACTAAATTTTTGTTAATCACGTACCCATAAACACGTACCTGAGACACGAATTTATAGGTATAATCGTACTTGAACTCGAACTCAATCGCAACGCACTAAGCCCGTTAATTAAAGTTCAAATTTTCATTTTAATACAGTGCGCTACATATAAACTTCGATGTTTGTATTTTTATTTAAGAATCCAATGATTAGTAATGCAACAAAATAGTACGGGTATGGAAGGTGATTATTTACCTCGTGTGACATTTTTTACACGAGCGAAGCGAGTGCGAAAAGTAAAATGAGGTATAAAAATCACCTTACACACCAGTATCGAACCGTATTTTGTACCGCGAGTGCCGAAAAATCAAATTAAAGTTTTGATTTTGAGGTTACAGTGGTATAAAGCTATTTAACCAACCTAAGGAACAAGAATATTTTTTCTAGAGGAAAAGATAACCGAAAAATAACAAAAAATATTGCTGATAATGTATTATGTCAGCGTATAAAATACGCGCGATTACCTATGTAAGAAAAGGGAAAAACGAAGAACTTAAATTGTATAACGATAGCTCTGATTGAATTGTATTTTGCGATAATCGTTTTTTAATAATAGATTAATTTTTACAATTTCTATATAGTTTACCTCAGTAGACTGGATTTCTTGTGAATCGTTTGTTTTTTTTTTCTTTACTATCTTTTTTCATTCGACAAAGCTGAATCCACAGTTTAATTAAGTTTCTTACAGCCCGGTTTTCCATTCTTAGGGAATCACAATCATCAGTTTCGTTTGATCTATTATTAATGAAATAATTAACAAACTTGACAAATCCGTCCATTAATCAATATATAATAAAAATCTACAGTAAAACAAATGTAACGAAAAGGAGAATGTTTTGTCACGGTGTCGCTTACTAAGACTCATCAGTGGGTTGGGCGTTAAATAATCTCTACTTCACCTGTGTACAATATAACTCCGTCCTTTTCGTACTTTTTTCTATACAAATACAATGTACCTTCTAAAAACAATTGGCATATATCTTGGGTCCAAATACAACGCTGATAAAAGCGCATCATTTTCAAATAGTTGTGTCTCCCTCGTCTTCATAGCTTTGTGCAAATCTTTGGCAAATGGCGAATTTAAATTGTCGACTGTCATACGACATCTTAGCCAAGTTCCATAAAAATCGCCTGGAAGCAACTGTTCATTTTGGAATATTACTGTCGCAATTTTGGCAGGCTCTAATGCAGCAACACATTCGGTTATCTTTTTCCATTGTTTTTCCGATAGAAATAATGCCTTATTTGTAGTCCCAAAGCCTGTACAGAAGGGTTTATCTGCAATTAGAGACAGCAGCATCAAATAAGCCGAATTCCACCTAGTTGCATTATCAAGAACCGGCTTCTTGATGTTATAGGCCTTTAAAGAATTAGTCATGGACTCCGTTCTCAATGCTTTAACAACTCTGCGTGTCTAAAAATAATGGTATATCATTATTTGTAAGCTAATAAAGATCATTTTATATAAAATAAGAAAATCGAAAGAAAAAAAGTTGCCAACCGATTTAGCAATTTGCTTTGTTAAAGAGCGACCGCATTAATTTCTTTTCGCATCGTGTACGTAAAGTGCGATTTTGTAATCGCTGTATCGAATAACTGTAAATCACTCGGGCTACAAACAGCCCCTTTTTGTGTAATTTGAAAATTGTAAAGATTCTTAATGTCTTAAAAAAGGTATGTTCTTTTGTTATGAAAATATATTAAACAAATATAGCATTAAATTTTTTTTATTTGGTAAAATGGCTCTAAAGTAAACAAAAATAGTTTAATATGGCTATATATCGAATGTGATTGTAATAGTACTTTTTGACACTGGTAGGTAACTCGGCTTTTAATCGTATGGGAAGTCAATTACGCTCAAAATCAACTTACCTACCAGTGTCGAACAATATTTTATACAACCAGAGCCGAATAATCATATTAAAGTTATGATTTTGAGGTTAGCGTGGTATAAATACTTATCTATGTAGTAGTAAGAATACAAATTTACAATTCTGCCCTATCAATTGATTTTTATATTAAAAAATAATCAAAGATTTAGAAAATTACAAGTGCAACGTTTTTTAAATTTTTCACTTGATTAAATTTATTTTGTTCGGTCTTTAGAAGTCACTTTAAGATATTAGAATAGTAAGATGATGAAATGTAGTTTAGAATATAAAAAGGTTATTTCTTATCTGAAAAGTATTATAAAAAAGCAAAAGTTATAGGCATTTCAAATACCAAATAAATAGTTTCACAGTAAAACAAACTTATTATGTGTAATAAATATACCGTAAACTGGGGTGACATTAGACCTCTAGGATAGCTTTATTCCATTGCATTAAACTTTAATAGATTGCTTAGCAACATTAAATATTAAAAATAAACACTTGGAAATTATATTGTATGATAAAGTTAAGATTTTTGAGAATTTAAAAACTCTCCCTGCTTTACGGTATAGATTTGTATAATTAAAGTATAATTTTATAAAGCCTTTACCTCTGCAGCGCAGCGCACACATATCAACAAGCCCTCTTCATCCAAAGGACCTTCAGGCGTGTCAGCATCCTCATTAATTCTCTTAATAATTTACTTAACTTACTTAATAATCATATTAGAGCCGTTATCTGACGTGCACGTGTATATATTTCTTATGGGTACCTCATACTCTTGAAGGATTTCTTTGATTATAGTATTTAGATACTGTGCAGTGTGCCTTTCTTCCAGCAATTTCACAGACAACGTTCTGAGTTGTATTTTCTGTTTTGATATAAATTGAGCATTGGTACCTAAAAATGATTTACCATGCCTACTAGCAATATTACATTTTAAGCTGATCAATTTCGCCTGAAACAATTATATTCATTATTACCGTTTCTTTAAAGTGAATACATAGAAATCAATATATAATAAAATAAGGTTTTCTTGTTACCAAAAAAAAAAAAAATGTTGTCAAAATTCTATTATTGCATAATTAAATATTGACAACTAATGAAAACATCATAAAATGCTGGTGAATTTTTTATTTTTTATCCGACTAATATTCGGAAATAGTTTTGCTAAACAAATTTTGTTCGGTAGATATATATATATATATATATATATATATATATATATTGTAACGGGGTGAGACTTGACGATGAGAGGAGAAAATCACAAAAGGAGACGCCGAGACCGAGAATCGATCCGGCGCTCCCGAGATCTCAAGGCGCGCGTGCTACCGCTTGAGCCAACGCCGCCCTATTTCGTCACTCTCTATCCTGTCTCGATTACCGGCGTGTTTATTTATTTATTTATTTATATATATATATATATATATATATATATATATATATATATATAT
>QLYP01000093.1:521035-543293 GCA_016647725.1 Nasonia giraulti | reverse complement strand
ATTCCCGCAATAAAAGAATGGGGTTCCTATTTAAAAATCCAAAGTTGACCTTCAAATGACCTTGAAAAACGCGTTCAAGGTCAAATCCAAGGTCACCATCGGGTTGCCCCTTCGATATCTTACAACTTTGGTCTCCACCATTTTTTCGATTGTGGCTGTCCCTGACGAGTTATGAGCGGTGCCCGTTTAAATTGGGTCACCCTGTATATATATATATATATATATATATATATATATATATATATATCAGGTAAAGGGGAGATGTGTCAGTTATATGGGTGGATTGACAAAAGTGTGGGTATAAAAGTGGTTTATCAAGCATGGGCAGGCGGGTGGAACCTTTGCCTTGAGAGTCGAAAATTTTACTATTACAAAGCTTCCTCTAGGAGGAAGCAAAAATTAAAGAAAAAATCGGCTTTTAGAGATTGGCTCATAACTCATGAACCAATTAACAAAATCACTTGAAATTTTAACAATAATTAGTTTTTGTTATATTAAACCACTAAATATTCGGAAGCGTTTAACCGTCTAATTTTAGAGATACAAGAAATCAAAGAAATTTTTTAAAAAATTTCAATCATCGATATCTTGGGAACCATGGGATTTTAAAAGCTGCGCAAAAAACTTAGCCGAGACGCATAAAAATCTACCTTTTCCCGAAATTGTAGACGAATTAGAGCCTTTTTACTCTCGAAAAAATTGGACATAGCATACTCATTTTTTCAGTTTTCAGAATACAATTATCTATTTTTCTCGTTTGGTCCTCAGGATCGATTGCTTTGTTCGGCAGATAAAATAAAAAAGGTGATTATAACCTCACGAAAAAAATGGGTCGATGGGTCACGTGTCAAATTATATCCCATTAAAATTTCAAGTGAGTTGACCACTTATTTTTTCAATAATAAATAGAAAACTGAAAGAAATGAGTTTTGTTGTGCCTCGATTACGGACGTAAAAAGGCCTTATTGCACTTGAGATTTTGGGAAAAAGTAGATATTTTATGTGTTTTGGCTAAGTTCATTCCGCAGTTTTCAAACCCCTATGGTTAAGATATCAAGGTTTCAATTTTTATTTGAAAATTGTTTGATTCCTTATATCTCGAAAACAATGTAGTCAAATGCTTCAAAATTGTATTTGGTGATTTACCATAAAAAAGGCTATCTGCTGCTAAAATTTTAAACGATTTGGTCCAGCGGTTCTCAAGTAAAGAGCTAAAATGTATAAAACGATTTTTCTCAAAAGTTTTGCTTCCTCTTATAGGGGTGTCATTGCACGTCGTTAAAGTCCCTCCCTATGAATTCATGTCATACTGATATATTCTGTGAAAAAATTGACGGCAGCGTTCGTATTATATAATAAAAAACAGAGGGGTCTGCAAACTTTTGAACAATGGACCATCCAAAACTTATAGTATATTAAATTATATATCAAAAACTGCCTCATACATTAGCAGGCAGATTATACTGTATATTAAAACAATATTTCATTTATTAGACTTATAAATTTAGTTGGATGAAGCTACGTGCCAATGAATTGGCAGCGGTTTTTTTAAAGTTATTTGTTGAATATGTGAATATGAAATATTTGTGAATATAATAATTTGTGAATATGAAATGACGATTTATGTATTCAGACATATCACAAAATTTTATCTGCAGATTCGATTTACCTGAAAGGGATGCTGCAAATAATTACTCGTGTATATTTAATCGTTTCTTTTTAAGTTTCGTGTTTTCGACATATAATGACGAATGCTGTAAGTATTTATTCATATCACAAGATAAAATCTGCAGTTTTGGTCGAGATAAATGGGATGCTGCAAATAATTATTTGTGCAAATATGCTCCTTTTTTTTAAAGCTATGTGTTTATGAATATGAAATGACGAATGCCGTATGGTTTTATGCATATCACAAAATGTAATCTGCAGTTTTGGTCAAGATCGAAAGAATGCTGCGAAAAAGTTTTTGTGCAGATATGATCTCTCTTTCAAAGCTATATGTTTGTGAATATAAAATGACTAATGCTAAATGCATTGATGCATATCACAAAATGTAATCTGCAGATTTCATCCTGATGAAAGGGATTCTGCAAATAATTATTTCTGTAGATATGATAATTTTTTCAAAGCTACCCTGGTAGCAGCGTTCCCGAGAAAGTACCTGAAAGCTATCAAGATTTTCCAAATCTAGCAGGTTTTCAGAGAAGAATCTAGATGGAAACCCCGATAATTTAGACATGATTTCTGGAAGAAATCTCGGTAGAATTTTTTCTCCACTATGATTTGTTTATATAACCTTACTTTTCACACCAATGATCCTGCTCTGCATTGACATTGTTTGAAAATATTCATAAATTAATGAATATATATGTACCCTATAAATTCATCTACAATGTTTTTTGAAGGGGAAACATGATTTTTAAGGTGCACATTAATAGTAAAAACCTAACCGTATACATGCATGCTCTCATACATGGCAGTATGGACAGCATTGTGTACTGACTGACTTTGTATTATTCAAGTACAATTACTGTGTAAAAAGTGTCATCGATGCACTCAAAGTCACCAATGATGAGGTTTGCACAGGTATCTCAATCTCATCAGTATGCGAGCCACTTACTCTCAACCACCAAATCTCTCATAATCATGATAAATCCATGATATTAAAGGTGGATGTCTGTTCTTTGCGTTAAGACTTGTTTAATTATTTAGAAACAGACTGCCATATCAGTTTTAACTTGACAGTCTTGGTTCGGCTTTTCACCCTGAACCCTATGGCTTCGGCGTCAAAAAATGCAGATAGCTCTGTACATGAAAATCGAATGCATATCAGTTAGAATGAATTCAACTTAATATACTATTTCAACATGCCAATACAAATTAAGTTGCGAAATTTCAGCCTTCTAGGTATGATAGTTTTCAAGTGAGAGCAAAATAAAATTTTATTGATTTCGATTACTTTTTTCGCAATTTTATTTTTTCTTATTTGAAAACTATCATACTTAGAGAGCTGGAATTTTGCAACTTAATTTGTATTGGCATGTTGTAACAATATATTGAGTTGAATTCATTCTAGATGATATGAATTCAAGTTTCATTTCAAAAAACCCACCTGTATTTTTGCCGCCAAAGCCAGTTCAGGGTGCAAAGCCGAACCAAGACTGTTAAGTGAAAACTGAGATGGCAGGATGTTTCTAAATAATTCAACAAATCTTAATGCAAAAGAACAGACATCGAACTTTAATATCATGGATTTAGCATGATAATGATAGTACTTGGACATTAATAGAAACTGGCTCGCATACTGATGAGGTTGAAATATCTGTTCAAACCTCATCATTGGTGACTTTGAGCATATCGATGACACTTTTTACACAGTACTTGCACTTACACAACACAAAGTCAGTCAGTACAGCATGCTTGTACATACTGTCATATATGGCAGCACCGTACGCGCATGCGCAAAAAATTAAGAGAACTTCCCCCTGGAGAAAGGCTACAAGATAGTGACTCGCAAACTTGGCGCCTGGAACCCCCCCGAGACGATGGACGCGGACACAATGGAGATGATTGTCCACGATCTCTTTCCTACCCATCAGGACAGAACGGACGACACGGACATGGACACCACAGTGGAATGTCCACTTTTCACGGTGACGGAGCTTGAGAGTGCTGCAGCCAAACTGAAGCCTCGAAAAGCCCCGGGACCTGACAGCGTGCCTGGGGAACTGCTGCAGATCATCGTAGCTGAACCCGATGCGCTGTTGAGGCTCTACAACGGCTGCCTAACGGCGGGAGTGTTTGGTGGGCTTTGGAAGGGCGCGCGGCTGGTCCTCATTGCCAAAGGTAAGGGGGACCCTGCTTCGTCGTCCTCCTATAGGCCTCTAAGCCTCCTGAACACGCCGGGTAAATTGTACGAATTACTGCTACGACCGAGACTGTTGCAAGCGGTGGAAGCCGCCGGAGACCTCTCGGACCGACAGCACGGATTTAGACGAGGACACTTACTCAACAATAGGAGTTATAACACACGTGGTACAGATTGTAGACAAGACAAAAGATATATGTCATGGAGCCAGACCACTGGTACTCTTGGCAACGCTGGAGATACGGAACGCTTTCAATTCTGCGAGGTGGACGGACATCCTGCAGAATAATTGTCTGAAATCGTTCAGTTCCTTATAAAATATAAAAAGTTGTTTATTTAAATAAATTATTCTATTTCATAATTGCAATGTGAGGCTAGTGAGCAATATTATAATTTAAACGTACTATATTCATATAACATTACAAAAAATGTTAATGAAGCTTTAATGTAATGTAAGAATACAAATAAAAGTACTTTCTTTTGTAAAAAAAAGTTGTATATTTGTATGCAAAGTAGTGTAAACATAAATTTCAATTGTTCCTAAGAATAATGTATGTAAAATGTGGGATAATGTTAACGATTATGAGGAAATGTGAAAAACTGTGCCTAAGTGTTACAACGAAAAAGCACTTTTTTGTTGTTGAAATTCTGAATGTGTAAAAATGTTAAACAGCGTGAAAAACTGTGAAAACATGTAAAAAATAATGACAATATACTTGTTAGTAATGTTCCAAATGTTAATATAAAATTTTGATTTTTCACATGCTTTCACATTCTTTCACACTTGTTCCGAAATTTTCACAGTTTTTCACATTTATCATTTCTCCTAGGGTATAATATTCAAATATATTTTATACAAATTTACTGCACATCGCAAGCTGATGTAAATTTTCAATATTTTAACGTTTTTATCAATTATCTATAGTCATTTCTATTGATTAATCTCAAATGAGATCTACTATTAGGTATACTGCTCTTTTAGGTTTACTTCTAAAATACTCTAAGTTTGTTATAATTGAAAATTATTTTTTAAATAGTAAAACTGTATTCGAAAATAGATGCATTAAAGCATTCTGCATTCATTCCACAATCAATAAAGTGTCATTCTAATATTGAAAACTAAATTTTATCTATTTATAAAATTATGAAAATCAACTTTTCGCATGTGTATCGAACGTTATTTCCTGATACAGGAGGCAAAACATGTGCTTGAACGCACGCGGAGCGTGCGTAATAGTGCATTTTACGCACACTATATCGTAATATATTTTAAATACTGTCTTATTTAATAATTTAGATAAGTATTAAATAAAAAAATAACAAAATGAATTCATCTTTATATAAGAATATAAAATATGATTTTCTATAAAATCACATAACTTTCCATACTTACATTGATCCTCAGAGGAACAAAAATTCTGCACATAACAATTTCCATTTAAAAATTTCAGAATAAAACAGAAGATAACTGAACAAAACAGAAATGTTCAGCAGAAGAATGTCGGAATTAAGACAAAGTCAACAGTTATTTACAGGTATTATTAGTTTTTTTTTATTTTACTGCGGATAGTACTAGATTTCAACAGTTTTCAACAGTTACGTTAATTAGATTCTATTATCAAGTGGCGCGGTAGCGCCACGAAGGCGAGTTTCAGAAGCAGACAAAGCTGCGATGCCTACGCTACTATTTACTTCTATGTTAAGGTTCGCATTTTTCATTACAAAGAAATAAATGCATTTCTTGTTTGTCTATAATATATTTCGACTTATATCATGTTTTATTATGCCTAACTATGATTTTCAACAAAAATATTGATGAAAACTACATTTGATATAATACACGAGTGTGCCATTCACAAAATGCTCGGATCAAATAGAAAAATGTTAGGACCGTTGAGTTAGCCGCAACAAGTGTTAGGACCGTGAAGTTGGCCGCACAGCTATACACAGATGAATATTGCTTTCTTATCAGTTTTCTGCATGCTCGCTCACATGTAGTTTTCAATGTCTAGGTGTAGAATTAATTCGAAGACGGTGTCTAAGTGTACGGGGTGGCTGATGACGAGGTCTACGTGGTGCACTCCGTAATTTTTTATGTCTAGGTAAATACATCATTCAAGGGCGGTATCTAGGTTACGAGGTGGCTGATGAGGAGGTCTAGGTGGTGCGCTTCGTGGTTTTTTGTGTCTAGGTTTAAAAATAATTCGAGGGCGGTGTCTAGGTGTATAGTGTGGCCAATTACGAGGTCTACGTGATACGCTCCGTGGTATTTGGTGTCAAGGTAAATTAATAATACGGGAACGGCGTCTAGGTGTACAGGGTGGCCGATGACAAAGTCTTGGTAGTGCGCTTCGAGGTTTTTTATTTCTAGGAACATACATCATACGAGGACGGCGTCTTGCCATACAGGGTGGACGATGACGAGGTCTAGGTAGTTCGCACTTGGTTTTGGTGTCTTGGTGTAGAAATCATTCGAGGGTAGTGTATCAGAATAATCAGTGATTTCATGTTGGTAATAAAAATGTTACAATAAACCATGGTCAAAAGGTGCTTAAGATGCTTATAATTTATTTTTAGGGCAACTATGAAATATCTAAAAAAAACTTACTAGGAAATACTAAAATCTCAGAAAATTAACTTTTAATAAAGTAAAAGGTTAGGCGAGTTTGATATATTTTGCAACGAAATAACAGATAAAAAAGAACTGAGATCAATCAACCAAATTCCAGTTTATTCAATTTAATCATGATGAAGCAACAAAATTTCTGTTGGTCAATAAAGGGCTTACGTAACTTAGGTTAAGTTAAGTTATATTCTCATCAATTAGAGAAACTCTCAAGATACTTACTACGTAACTTGCCATGACCATTTCATTTTGTTTATTGGTAAACAACTAAAATTTTTTCTTTATGTATTAGAACGTCATAAAAATACCATAAGTACAATGAAACGGTCACGGCAAGTTACGTAGTAAGTATCTTGAGAGTTGTTCATAATTGATCAGTATATAATTTAACTTTAAGTTAAGTAAGCCCTTTATTGACCAAAAAAAAATGTTGTTGCTCCATTATGTTTAAATATAAAAAACTCGACTTTGGTTGATTAATCTCAGTTCTTTTTTATCTGTTATTTTGTTGCGAAATATATCAAACTCAGCTAACCTTTTGCTTTTTTAAAAGGAAATTTTCTTTTTCATGTTATTAAAGGCATGTTTTTAAAAAAGTTAAGAAAAATGTGTAGAAATCCGAAGATAGCTGTTTTGATTGGTAACGAACTAGTGAATGTAGAAGACAGCAAATATAAAATGAAGAATACTGTTTTGAACTATGAAAAAACTGTTGTCTTTACTTATTAATAGTTATTGTCTATTGTATTCATTTTTTTTTTATTTTCTAAATTGTAAAATTTTACACCTAAAATAATAAATACAATTGAAGTATCTAGCAAACTAAATAAAACTGAAGACAACAAAAGATTACTGTTATCTGTGTCTCCATTCCGACATTTTTCTGCTATCATCTGCAGTTTATAACGTTTTTTTTCAATTGTTTCAATTTTGTTTCAATTTTTCTTTTTCGGTAGGGATTGAAGATATCATTATCATTTAATATAAAAGTAAATATCGTATTAAGTGGCGCGGTAGCGCCACGAAGGCGAGTTTGAGAAGCAGACGAAGCCGCGGCGCCCGTGACGCTATTTACTTCTATGTTGGTGAATTTTTCATGATACAGAAAAAAATGCTTATCGGTACTGTTTGTGAGTTTTGTTGGCTTATCGGTATGTTTTCTGAGCTAAACTATGATTTCAACAAAAATATTTGTAGAAAAGCCGTTTCGTTTCATAATAAACGAGTTTATATATCACGAATGCTCAAAACAGTATCTATACTTTTTCTCCAGTGTGGATAGGACCGTGAAGTTGCCTTTCTAGCCCAAAAGCGGTAGGACCGTTAAGTTGGCCGCACAAGCTATTGTGTAATACAATTGGGTATCGCTTTCCCACAGTTTTGACTAAGCAACACAGAGAAAATGTCTTTGCGTTGCCTGTTTAAATTTAAAGTTATGTTTTTGAATAGCTGCTGCACTGTCACTGCACAAACTTTCTGAGTGTTCGGGGTCACTAATGACGAGGCCCAGAAAGTGGATTTTGTGAATTTTCGTGCATACATGCAAATATCGTTTCATGGTAGCCGATCACGCACGGTGTCTAGGTGCCAAGGGTCTTTGATGACGAGGCTGTCGAAATATATTGCGCGCTGTAGATTTTTGTATCCACGTATTAATATCGCGGCCATGAATGCGGTCTAGGGTGACTGATAACAAAGTCAGGCAGTGCGCACCGTACTTTTTAGTGCAAAAATGTTCAAATCAGTTATGTTTACTGTCCAGGTACTCGAATAAAATATGCAGAAAGTTACACTTACAATAAGACCACTCCATAAACAAGTATGAACCATGAACAAAATGTAAAGGGCATAGCAAGTTACGTAATAAATATCTTGAGAGTTATTTGTAATTGATCTATATATTACTTAAGTTTAAATTACCAATCATTCGACTCATCCCTTAAATAAACATAATGATTTTTTGTTTTCCGTATTATAAATAAAATAATATGATTGTAAACTTGACTTTTTTTAATTGATTTCAGTTGTTTTTCAATCTGTAATTTCGTTGTAAACAAAATTATTGACATACATGGTGATACGCAAAATATCAAACGCGCCTAAACCTTCTTACTTTGGTTAAGTTTTTTTTTTAGAGATTATGTATTACATTTTAGTACACAATGTAAATGTTATGATTGCTATAATCCTACAATTTACATTAGATCATAAATGTAAATAAAAAAAAAAGTTTAATTAATATTATTTTGTTGTTAGATTTTATTAATATCATTAATACTGTCATCAAATAATTACAAAGAGTTTAAAAACATTTTTATTAATCCCAAATTTGTTTCTATTTTATTCTATAATTTTAAAGCCGGTCCTGTGTACTAGTAGCTATAACTACTTTTATAGAATGTTGGCTGTATTGAATATATTCATTTATACTCGGCAGTAATTAATTCTTATAAAACGTTTTTGAAGTCATGCTTTTGATTGGTTAGAATTTATCAATCTGGTAATCTAATTGGAGCATTTTAAAAACGTTCCACAAGAATTAACTACTATCGAGTGTACATCTAATATTTAACAGTATATTTAATAATGATACGTCAAATAATCAAGGGGATATCGGCGCAAAAGCTTCGCAAATCCACCACGGAGTATTTTGTATTTTCAAACTTCTAGAAAAACAGTAAGTTCGATCGAATTCTACTTTCGGTAGAACAATTCATTAACTCAACCCTACAGCGCTACAGTCTTGGTTTTCTATTTACAAACTTTATTCAAAAAGTTTTATGTAATAGAAAAACAGTATTTTTTGTGACGTCGTCTTCTTAAATGGCATCACAATCAATTTGTAAATCGCGAGCGAAGCGAGCGTTTTTTGCTAGTTATATATTATGTACATATAATAATACTATACGATTATATGCGCGATGGGATCAGTGTCTAAAGCAATAGTAGCTTACTGTCTATCAAATAGATCAATATTTCAAGGAGAATATACGTTGTAAAAGATGTGAAATCTTCCTAGAAAAATATTTTTTTAAACGTAAAAACCTTGGCAAGAAAAAGTAGTGGAATCATAAATATTAAAATGTCAAGTAAATATTTTTTTTTGCTATACGCATTTGGATATTTTTTGGTAAAGATGATTTTAACTTTAGTTTTATCTTAGCACGTATAGCAAAAAAAAACACATTTACTTGACATTTTAATATATATAAATTTCACCACTTTCTTGCCAAGGTTTTTACTTTTGAAAAAATCTTTTTTTTAACATTTATATTCTGTACTAAAATGTAATACATAATACATTATCTACTTTTATATTAATCATAACGATATCTTAAATCCCTAGCGACAAAGAAAAATGAAAACAATTGAAGAAAACAGTTATGAACTGCAGATGGCAGCAGAAAAATGGCGCAATTAACACACAGACAAGAATACTCTTCTGTTGTCTTTAGTTTTATTAAATTAGCTAGGATTTTCTTCATTTGGCTTCAGTTCATTCCAGGTATAACATTTTACAATTTTGTAAATGAATAAAAAAAAATAAATACAACAGATAATCTATCTAATATCTAATATCTAATATTGTATTAAAGTGCTTAATGTACCTATATGCCTTGAAACCATTTGCATCTTTTCTCAATAACTTAATATCTAGAACTTACCCTGACACCTGGACATCATTTATGAGGCGGATATAATTTTGGGCTTTAACATTCTTGGGTCTTAAAATTTTTAACCCTAATATCTTGGGCTTTAAAATTTACGGGCCTTAAAAATTTTAGATTATTCAAATTTTTCTGTGTGCCGTGAAGCCATTCACATCTTTTCTCAATAACTGACATAATTTATTATTTTATTATTAAGGGACACAAGACTTTTAAATTCTGAAAAAAGAATTATGAGTAAAAATGACACAATTAAAGTTAATCATTTGAAACTTTTTAGTGATATTTAGTATAAAACCTTTAACTTTACTGTGCTAAAACCTTAATTATCCCTGCTGGCCCATTGTAGCACTCGTTGCAATGTTTTGTAAATTTTGTCACTGTCCGTAGGATTCCAACTGTACAAATGGTTCTTTTAAGCTCAAATTCCACGAGGATACTTTGTACACCTGTAATTTTAGCATAAATGCAGGGATTTTAATTTGAATATTTATAAAATTTTTGTGTGACAAAATTTACAAAACATTGCATCGAGTGCCACAAAGGGCCAGCTGGGATAATTAAGGTTTTAGCACGGTAAAGTTGAAGGTAGTTATACTAAATATCACTAAAAAGTTTCAAATGATTTACTTTAATTTTGTCATTTTTGCTCATAATTCTTTTTTTCAGAATTTAAAAGTGTTGTGTACCCTTAATAATAAAATAATAAATTATGTCAGTTATTGAGAAAAGATGTGAATGGCTTCTTGGCACACAGAAAAATTTGAATAATCTAAAATTTTTAGCAACCGCATATACCTGGCCGGTAAACATAACTGATTTGAACATTTTTGCACCAAGAAAAACGGTGCGCGCTGTCTCTCTCCGTTATCGGTCACCCTAGACCGCATTCATGACCGCGATATTAATACGTGGATACAAAAATCTACAGCGCGCAATATATTTCGACAGCCTCGTCATCGAAGACCATTGGCACCTAGACACCGTGCGTGATCGGCTACCATGAAACGATATTTGCATGTATGCACGAAAATTCACAAAATCCACTTTCTGGGCCCCGTCATTAGTGACCCCGAACACTCAGAAAGTTTGTGCAGCGACAGTGCAGCAACTATTCAAAAACATAACTTTAAATTTAAACAGGCAACGCAAACACATTTTCTCTGTGTAGCTTAGTCAAAACTGTGGGAAAGCGATACCCAATTGTATTACACAATAGTTTGTGCGGCCAACTTAACGGTCCTACCGCTTTTGGGCTAGAAAGGCAACTTCACGGTCCTATCCACACTGGAGAAAAAGTATAGATACTGTTTTGAGCATTCGTGATATATAAACTCGTTTATTATGAAACAAAACGGCTTTTTTACAAATATTTTCGTTGGAAATCATAGTTTAGCTCATAAAACATACTGATAAGCCAAAAAAACTCACGAACATCAACGAAAAGCATTTTTTTGTATAATAAATAATCTGAACACCAATACAGAAGTAAACAGTTTCACGGGCGCCGCGGCTTCGTCTGCTTTTCAAACTCGCCTTCGTGGCGCTACCGCGTCACAAGATACATTTCCAAGAAAGTTCGTTTTGAGAATTTCGTTTAATAATTTATTAACTTTCGCATTAAAAACTTTTGCTTCTAAATCAGGTCTATCAATAGCTGATTCATTTTCTTAATAGTATATTACGATACTAGTGCGGTAAAGTTGTTTTACCCTCGTAGGGATAATATCGCCCGAGCGAAGCGAGGGTGATAAGCCCCCACGAGGGTGAAATCCCTTTACCCCCCCCCCTAGCATCGTACGATATTTTATGAAACAACGTGCATAAACCGAGATTTAGCGAGTGCATTTTTGCACGAGTGTGACTTAAATCGAGGTTTATGCCACGGCGTGTTATAAATTTTGTTTAATTTCCTTTTATTTTGGGTTACATGTTATAATAATGAAAAGATCGGGTTTACCATACTTTTGAACTATTGTGATTGAATCTAAAAATGTTGGTGTTACGATCGTGGACTTCCTAAAAATGTTGAAGGTAATATAATCATTTTTCGAATTTTTACGTTCTCTTTGTAACTTTATTTTTTAAGTTATCCATGACACCTTTGTATAAATCTATCCTTAATTGAAGTCGATTTTATTAAAAAAAAAAATAATAATAATCGTGAACCTTTAACTTTTACCCAATCAACAATGTATTGTTGAGTTAATTTTCCTAAATTAAAGTAAGGATTAAAGTCATTTCTAATGCTAAATTTATAACAATAAAATTGTAGCATTGAAATATTGTTTTTGTTATTTTTATTATTTATATATTATTATTTATAAGTGGATATGACATAGGATGTACATGTTTACTAATGTACGGTATATTATGGTGCTTTATGTTTTGAATATATACATACATCTCGATCTTCTGGTGGTTGACAATTTTCACCTACAAATACTACAGCTATTTCATCACATTTAGCTGCGTTATATCTACATTCATCATGATTAGAATTGTGTCTTAAATGCATTACAATTTCTTTACTGTTAAACTTAACGTTGTTGTTTTTCAAACGATTTTGTTCTTCCATTTCGACTTCGTGCATCATTTTATATGATTTAGCGTACATATTTACTTGTCGAAAAAAATTATCTAATTCCTTCAATAGCATTAAAAAACATGTTTATAACATTAGTTTGTAATCATGATTGCAAGGCGATTTCATTATCAATGATGTATATAGTTGCCCATATCTTCTGCCTTCGTTTTCGTCTGGATGTAAGGTATAAATATTGTGGTAAATTTGATCACTTATTCATATAACTAAGGGCCTTTTCCGAAAAGAGCGTCAAATCTAGCTCCAAAACTTGTGAAGGGAAGTGTACTGTTATATTGTCTAATATTATTTAAAAAGTGTGTACTTTCGTCAGTATTTCCAGAAACTAATTCTTTTAAACGTTAAGGATAAGTGATATTGTCAGATAATACAACGTTTCCTCTATTGCAACAATTAGAAAACTTCTTATCACATATATTTCAAATTTGAAATGTTTAGCATTACAGAATTCACATATTTTACTTATGCTACCGAAATCATTCTTTATAATTGCTGATTCATCAAAATCAAAATGGAACATGGCATCCAATTTTTTAATTGAAAATACATTAAAATTTTCAATGGCGCAACTTTTTTATTTTTTCTAGTTATTATTATAATCTCATTACTTTTTAATTTTTTTTTAAAGCTATAAATATATATACCTAATCAACCGAACGACGTTAGGAGTGAGGTGACCCGGCTAGTAACTATTAATAAGTAAAGACAACAATTTTTTCATAGTTTAAAACAGTTTTCTTCATTTTATGATTCATATCTTCTACATTCACTAGTTTTTTCCTAATCAAAACAGTTATCTTCGGATTTCTACTGATTTTTCTTTTAAAAAACACGCTTTTAATAACATAATAGAATTAAATTAAGGTAACTGTTGAAAGCTGTTAAAATCTGGTACTATCTGCAGTAAACTGAAGAAAACTCAGAAAAACTAAAAGTACCTGTAAATAACTGTTGTCTTTGTCACTATTACGACATTCTTCTGTTAAAAATTTCTGTTTTGTTCATTTATCTTCTTTTTTAGTTTAAATGCTTCAGATAAAAACTGTTATGTGCAGCATTTGTTTTTCACTAATGATCAATATAAGTATGGAAAATTAAGTAATTTTATATAAAGTCATATATTATATCCTTAAATAAAGATCAATTATATTAATTATCATTTTATACAATACTAATTTATTAAATAAGTCAGTATTTAGAATATTTTTCGATACAGTGTGCGTAAAATGCACTTTTACGCACACACTGCGTGCAATCGAGCACATTTTACATCCCTTGTATCGAAAATTAACGTTCGATACACATGCGAAAAGTTGATTCTACATTCTGATGGGAGGTTTGTCGGCCAAGCAAAGCAAGGGTGACAATCTCACAAGTGTAGAATCAACTTTTACACACTTGTATCGATATAATCTATTTTAACAATCTGTAACGGTTTAATTTTCCCCAAGAGACTGGATAGTCAGTCGGTTCCAGGATCTGGATAGGGGAAAGGGACAAGCAAAGAGTCTGTTTTTATATTTTTATTAATAACAAAATATATTTCTTAAGTAAAGAATAGCAATTTGGAATCAGTTGTTAAATTCCAGCTGAAACAGAAATCAATTATGCGTCTTGTTAAAAATATTTCGCCTTTACAAATAGTTTTTGTTTAAACTAACACGGTTGACAATTTACAAGAATATCTACGCGATTTCGTTACAAGAATAATTCGGTGTTCGCGGCTACGGTGTTTCGGTACGGTGGCGGTATGACGGATCGGTGGCTTTTGAGGATTAGATGTGGATTTTGAGATTAGGAATTCATTCGGTACGGTGGAGTCGTGTGTGCACGGCTACGCCGATCCGAATGTGTCGCGTAACAACGATCTCGACCGCTCTGTGTGCGCACGTAGACGAGGCTCGATGTCGCTCGGGTGTTCCGGGTTGCCTCGTGTGCTCACGACGGTAATTCGGAGTTTCGGGTTTCGGTTCGTCTACCAAATCGTCACGTGTGCTCACCAGACGACTTCGTCGGCGCAGATCTATCTCTTGCTGTTCCCTGTAGTAACGTGTGCGCACGATGCTACCCGGAGTGGAGCTCGAGTAGAACTGCTTATCGTGCCGCGCGATCCGCATATAAAAGCGCTCGGCGCGGATATGTATGGGTGCGCTCACGGCGCACCGCGTACGCCGCTCGCGCCACCTGGCGCGTCGTCGCTGAGTCGCTCGCCGGCTGCCGCGCTCCGCGCTCGTGCGGCCTCGCCTTTTGTTGCGCGCGCGCTCGCTGCGCATGCCGTGTTTATTGCGGTCGCCTTACATGTGCGAGACTCGTGTCTCGTCACAAATCCTTATTGAAAAATCTCAAGTGAGATCTTCAGTCTGTATGATTTTGCGTATGGATTTTTGAAATTTTATGAACAGATAAAAATCAGTTGGTAATAATCAAAAGACACTTTATTGATTATGGAATCGCTATGATTTTCTTACCTTAAATTTTCATGTCTAATATTTTAAAATCAAAATATTGAACAAAATGCTTCAAGGCATGTATATTTGAATGAGATTTTACTGTTTCGGAGATTTATTGTAATGTTTGTTTACATCATCTATTTAATTATAAAATATGGTTTAGTTTAAGAAATTTATATTGTTTTATAATTTTAATTATTATATATAATATTAATATATATATATATATATATATATATATATATATATATATATATATATATATATATATTAATATATAATATAATTAAAATAATTAATTTATCTTTCCCTACTAAAAAAACTCATGTGAGTGCTCTTTACATCAAGAAAATGATTACTTAAAGATTTTCGTTATTTCATTTTCATAAACACATAGCTTGAAAAAACATATCTGCAGAAATAATCATTTGCAGAATCCCCTTTACGCATAAATACATACAGCATTCGTTATGTCATGTTTACAAAAAAATAACTTCAAAAAAAAAAGATTCTAAAAATTATTATTTGCAGCATCTTTTTCATCTGGATCAAATTTGCAAATGACATCTTGTGATATGCATAAATTCATACGGCATTTATCATTTTAAATTCACAAAAACACATCTTTAAAAAAAAGATCGTTATCGCAAAAATTATTATATGCAGCATCCCTTTTATCTGTACTGAATCTGCAGATTACATGTTGTGATATGCACAAATACATACGGCATTCATCATTTCAAATTCACAAATACATAGCTTTAAAACATCGCTAAATGCGTAACACTTTGCTTTTGACATAAGTCACTCGACGATATGTAATGGTTCGCTGATGAACACACATAAACACAGATACACATATAAAGTATGCAGATAATCAAATATAATTGTTGATAAATTCATTAAACTTGTAACAAGCGCTGAGATTTTAGATCTGGCGCGCTCGTATGTCTCGCGGTTAGGATTTCGAATAGAGCAAACGACGTCAGCGGCGACGCTGACAGGAAATTTTCCGCGAGGAGCGAGCGCGTTCAGACTCGTTTTCGCTTCGGCCAGATCAACAGCTAACGCAACGTGAACAGTCGATATTCCGTGAGCCGCTAGTCCGCACCGGCGTATAAGTGTTTTCTGAGCTTCGAGTGCCTGGAGGGACGCCTCCAGATACACCCCAACCCACACTACTCCCGGCACCGTCAACGGCCGTAAGGACGAGCAGAGAAGCGTTCGGCCAGCGACCGAGTAAGTATGAACTTTATCGATATCCGGGACGAAGCCGTCGCAGGCCAAGATTCGTCGCCATCGAATCGTTGGCCTGGCGCCGCCTGAGAAACCGCGCGCGCAAACGTCGTCTACTAGAATTTGTATCATTTTTGTTGTTCACTCAGATTCAGACAATATACTTTCTTTTTGTTCGTGCAATTCCCGATTACCTCAGCCGTCGGGTTACCCACGAATACGCGGAGGAAAGCGTGATACTCCACGCATTTGAAGTGAGCATTCGGCAGGCCAACGTACGGGTGATAGCGCTGCACCAGCGGCTAACGTCGGCTCGCTATCGCCAGGCCATCACCGAGGGATCGTCGACCGGGAAATCAACCTTCTGGAGGTGACGTGCGGCATCTTCTCGGCCGCTTGATAAGCCGTCGAATCGTCCCGTTACAAACTGTAATAGGGTAAGACTTGACGATGAGAGGAAACATCACCTTCTTTCTTGTTCTTATTACCGGTTGTGTTATCAGATGGTATTTTCAATATACTGACCACCCTATTAAGAATTTTACTCAAGAATGTAAGAAATTACGTAAAATCATATATCAGATCTTGTCAAAGATCTTGTATAAGATCGTACATAAAATCTTATCAGCGATTTTCGGCCAAGAACGCCAAGAACGAAGAAAAGATCTTACGGAAGATCTTAAATAAGCTCTTATGTTCATCATAAAAAAAAATTATTTTCATCAAATATTCATTTAAGATCTTACGCAAGATATTATACAAGATCTTGCATAAGACATTACGTAATATCTTTCCCAATTTCTTACATAAAATCTTATGCAAGATCTTACCGCTATGATCAAAAGAAATCTTTTTATTAATAATTAATTCAAGATCTTATGTAAGTTCTTATCTAATATCTGATATAACACTTAAAGAGATACCGTTTTATTGATCACTCACTCAAGATATACATAGGATCTTCTACAAGATCCTGCATACGATCTTGAGTAAATGATGCATGAAAAGATATCTTTTTAAGTGTAACATAAGGTCTTTTATAAGAACTTACATAATATCTTGAATAAATTATAAATTAAAACATTTGTATTGATCATGGTGGTAAGATCTTGCATAAGATCTTGTGATGAGACACGAGTCTCGCACATGCAAATACGTGTGAAGGCGGCCGCAATAGACGCGGCATGCGCAGCGAACGCGCGCGCGCAACGTACAAAAGGCGGATCCGCACGACGCGGATTCAGCGCGCACGCGCAACATTCACAACGCAAGTCCGCACGAGTGCAGAGCGTGGCAGCCGGCGAGCGACTCAGCGGCACGCTGCGAACGCACCTATACACATCCGCGCCGCGCGCTTTTATAAGGCGGATCGCGCGGTGCAACGGGCAGTTCTACGCGAGCTCCACTCCAGGTAGTATCATGAGCACACGTTACTACAAGGAAAAGCGAGAGATAGACCTACGCCGACGAAATCGTCTCGTAAGCCCATGTGACCATTTGGTAGCCGAACCAAAACCCGAAACTCCGAATTGCCATTGTGAGCACACGAGGCAACTCGAAACATCCGAAAGACACCGAGCCTCGCCTACGTGAGCACACAGGGTTGAGGGAGTAACAATAGTTCCAATGTCGATTCGCTAGGTAGTGCGCTCACGTCCTGGTGAAACTAAGGTTAATTCCTAACCTCCAAAGCCAGCCTTACGTCGACATCTCACGACTCGCATTATCTCTGTGTGCACACAGGATAAAGAGAAAAACAAGACAAGCGACGAAGATTTGTGAAGCCATGCGCTCACGACCCCACAAATCCGAGGGATAACCTCAAAACCCCGTTGCACTATCCCGGCCGTTACTGTGCGCACACAGAACAGTCGAGATTGTTGTTACACGACACATTCGGATCGGCGTAGCCGTGCGCACACGACTCCACTCCCGAATTCCTAACCTCGAAATCCGCCACTGATCCGTCATACCGCCACCGAACCGATAAACCGAAGCCGCGTCCGCCGAATCATTATTGTAACGAAATCGCGTATATATTATTGTAATTTGTTAATCGCGTTAGTTTAAACAATTCTACTTGTAAAGGCGAAGTATTTTTAACGAGACGCATAATTGATTTCTGTTTCAGCCGGGATTTAACAACTGATTCCAAATGCTATTGTTTAACTAAGAAATATATTTTATTATTGTTAAGAATATAAAAACAGACTCTTTTTTGCCCCTTTCCCCTATCCAGATCCTGGAACCGACGGACTATCCAGTCTCTTGGGGAAAGATAAACCGTTACATGGCGCTCGGACAGGGACCTGATTATGAATATTTCGCCTAAAATTTTTTTTTACGATAAATTGTACACAGAACATCATCTCGAACTAAAACCGGGGATTTTTGTTTATGATGAGGGTTAGTTGGATTTACCGCCTCAACAAGGAGCATCTTATCTCCGAACTACGGGGGAAAAACCTCGATTGCGATGATACCGTAGTAAAGCTTTGCCAACGACTAGTTCGATATGTCCGAAAGAATCCACAGGATTTCATCGGGAAAGCAGAAGATCCAACTGAATATGATGAAGAAGCCGATTTGAAACAGGACCTAGAACTCAAATGCTACGAATTCATGATTCAACGAACGCTTGAAGAGACCCGCAACGCCGGACGCTTATCCACTCCGACCGGAAATCCACCGGAAATACCACCAGGAGAAAACAAAGTTCTCGACCAGATACGCAAATGGAACTGTCACTTTGAGGGAAGAGATGTCTACTCTTTCTTAGAACGTGTCCGGGAACTACAGGCATCGTACAGATTTACCGGTAAACAGCTACTGCAAGGAGCCCCTGAACTGTTGCGAGGAGTAACCCTGCAATGGCGACGGAATTATGCCAGCGACTGTCGGACCTGGTAGGAGCTCGAAATCAGGTTAAGAAATTTTTACTTGTCCAAACGAGAATAAAGGGCTTCGTAGTGACGAGTCCTTGGGCAGCAGTGGCAGAGCAACAACCACACTAGATCATCGGTATGAATATTCTAGGGTCCGTTAATGCTCGAATTTTTATGAGCCCAGTCAACCGAGAGAAAAGGAACCAGAGGCGAAGGCTCAAGAGGCACCAGGCACAAAGACTACGATGGCGCACTACCGACGAAGGAATCGGGAGTAGCTCCGAAGAAGACGAAGAAGGTAGAAATTTCGTTTATAGAATAAAATTAGAATATTATATTTCAGTTTTAAGTTAGATTAAGGCGAGAATAGGCGAATTTTTAGAGTTTAAGACATATTCAGGGTAAACCGATAAGTTGCGACCTAACATTGAAGTGTTGAATTCAATATTTTCAACCTTAATTTCTAAAACTTCAATAATTTATCAACAAAAAGGAATGCATTTTACAAAAAAATGTATTAGAACATTTGTTTCTTAAATTTGTTTGAAGAATCGAAAAAAATTTTTTTCAAACGTAAATGTGGTAATTTTGGACTTTTTGACTTTGGACAGAGCGGAAGCAATTGACTTTATGCGCCTAAATTTTACAGACGTTCTATTTGATATAACTATTAAAATTTCCGCACTATTACAAGTCACCAAAGTGCGTACAAAAATTCGATACACCCTAATATACATGGTGATAAAAGCAATATAAGTGACTCGCTGCTGTCAGCCATAGCAGGGCAGCACAAATTTTGTGTACGACATGACAAAGTAGTGGTTGACAAAGACAAGCCTTTACCGTTCACAGGCTGTGCAATAATATATTGTGATGATGCGTGTGCTTTAAAAAAATGAGTGATAAGAAAGTAACAGTATTACAAGATTGACGAAGACAGAAGAAAGAGAAGGTTTAGTTAGAAAAAAGGTAAAAGGAAGTAAGGTAAAAACATTCTAAAAATTTAGTCTAAGCATGGTGTAGAGTTAAAGTAAAAAAAGTTAGTTCAAGCAAGTATGAGCAAGTAGGTGTAATAGAATGTTATTTAGAAAATTTAGTCTAGGCGTTGTGCAGAATATTGTATATTCAGTATATATGTATAGTGAGTTTGAGTGAAAAAAGTTGATTCAATCAAGTATGACAAGTTATATAAGGTTTTTTAAAAAAATTAAGCTAGGCAAAGTGTAGAATATAGTATATTCAATATATATAGTGAGTTTGAGTGCAAAAAGTTTGTTCAAGAAAGTATGAAGTGTAATATGAGGTTATTTTGAAAATTTAGTCTAGTTGTGCAAAATATCGTATATTCAATATATCAGTGAGTTTGAGTGAAAAAAGTTGATTCAAGCAAGAACGACATGTAATATAAGGTTTTTTTTTAAATTTAGGGTAGGCGAAGTGTAGAATACTATAGTACATTCAATATATATATAGTGTTTTGAAAATTTAGTCTAGGGGTTGTGTAGAATATTATATATTCAGTATATATAGTGAGTGTAAGTGCAAAAAGTTCGTTCAAGAAAGTATGAAGTACAATATAAGGTCACTTCGTATAAAAATTAGTAAAAGTATGCGCATATATACATGGTGATAAGTATGATAATATACAGTTACAGTGCAAGTATTTAATACAGTTAGAGGGAAAATAATTCATATTTTCTTAAGATTTAAGATTATGCAGAGGGATAAAATATCAAATATATGTATATATAGATATACATATGCTCAGTGATGGCTAAGAATATAGTATATTGAACATATATAATCATTCTACAAGTATTTTATAGAAGCAAGTAT
This sequence comes from Nasonia giraulti, assembly GCA_016647725.1. Lineage (NCBI taxonomy): Eukaryota > Metazoa > Arthropoda > Insecta > Hymenoptera > Pteromalidae > Nasonia > Nasonia giraulti. The sequence goes on along the minus strand of QLYP01000093.1, from coordinate 522,119 downwards.
GAAGTTTAATTTTTCAAAAATTTAGTGTGGGAACCCTACTGAAAAAGCTACAGTGAAAATGAGAAGATTTCCAGGTGATGTTCCAGAGAAAAGCGTGCTAATTTCGTATTTGATTAGCAGGCGAAAAAAAGAAATTATGTTTTGGATTTATATTTGCTATAATTTATTAAACTTTCTAAACATTATTATTATTATTATTATTTTTATTATAATGAATTAAAATGCTAGATTATTCGCGTTTGTTATTTCGAAATAATTATTTAAAAATACTGTTAATAATTTAACAGAAGTTTAGTGATAAATTTTATCGTTGGCAAAGATTCATAGAATCTTTTTGAATATTATATATATATATATAATATTCAAAAAGATTCTATGAATCTGAATCTATGAATTCTATGAATCTGATTCTCTGAATCTTTTCTATATCTATGAATATATATATATATATATATATATATATATATATATATATATATATTAAATTGTAAATTGCTGATTTTAATAACTTTTCAATAAGTGTACAGTATTAATAAAAATTTCAATTGATAGAGAGAGAAAACCAGTATCAGAAAGTTTATTTGTGGTTAGGAGTACTAAATAAGTATTTGGTAAATTTTTTTTTATTACAAAATATATTTTATCTATATACAATGCTCTTTTGATATTAGTAATGTAACATATTTGGTAATGGCAAGATGCACATATTTGGAAGAACTTTCATGAAAATACAAATACTTTTAATATCCGTAGTATCTATAACGGTAGGATTCTCTTCCCTATTGATAAATCGCAAGTGAGATCTCACATGAGATATCACGTGAGATTTCACCTGAGATAATAGGGAAGAGAATCCTACCGTTATAGATACTACGGATATTAAAAGTATTTGTATTTTCATGACAGTTCGAAATATGTACATCTTGCCATTACCAAATATGTTACGTTACTAATATCAAAAGAGTATTGTATATAGATTTTTATTAATATTGTACATTTATTGAAAAGTTATTAAAATCAGCAATTTACAATTTTAAATATATATATATATATATATATATATATATATATATATATATATATA
>QLYP01000093.1:489048-504036 GCA_016647725.1 Nasonia giraulti | reverse complement strand
TTTTTAATTGATGTTTTATATCTCATTTAAATTCAAATAGCGCATAATTGAAAAAAAATCATTACAGTATCTTGAATTAATTATCACTTACCAAATAACTACGATTTGCACGAGATTTCGTCGAGCACATTTTGGAGTTTTGGAGCTGAGAAAATAACCTCCATAATGACATCCATAGCTTTAGGCATCGAAGTATCGGACGTTGGTAGATCGTGAACTCCACAGTAGTTATGTTGCGGACATGTAGCGCCACCACATCACACGGAACAGACACAACACAGTCGCAACGCACTCAATGTGGAAAGTCCCTTACGGATAGGCGTGACTTAAGTGTGGGCTTAGGTCACACTATGCTTTAAAATATTTCTAGCACAGTGTGTCTTAAATTCGCGTTTAAGTTACGCCTATCCGTTACCTTAGTAGTTCATTATTGCACTGTGTATACCGCTAACCTCACGGTACAATAATAGACTGCTACAATCACGGATAGGCGTGACATGGCGGATTTAAGCAGCTGTGCTATAAAATTGTATACGATATTCGTGAATTAAGCAGCCTATCAGTGCAGGGCGTTTTATCACCCTCACTGCGCTTGGGCGCTGATACACGACGTGCAATAATCGGCAATTTAGGTCACACATATCGTAATATACTAATGATCTTTGTTGATCTATATATCGCCAAGTTTAACCAAATTCAATATGTAGTAGACAATAGTGCGTGCCAAATTATGCGAGCGCGCTAACGAGTGTGTTAGGGGAACGCACACATGTATGTCTCCCCTCCTATGGTATGTGGGTAAATATCATGTGACCGCGAGAGCTGCCGAAACTAATTGTAAGTTATGCTCTCGCGTCGCCCCTTTTGCCTTCGGTACTCCTATGCGAGCGGACGTGTTTCACGAAACGTGCCACCGACTGTGATTATTGCCACTAGTACATTAATAATATATATCTACATAATATTAATTCGCTTAAATTTATGTCTAAAACGTCGTTTCCAGTTCAATTTATTCAAATTCCTCCAATTCTAATTCAAATTTTTTTAACTGTCACATCAGTCTTAACATCTAAGAATATTCCTACATTTTTATATTTTTTACTTTAGTGCATCAATATTGCAATATTTTTAAGTAAAGATAAAATATCGCACTTGCCGGATTTTTCAGGGAATTTTTCTGGACTTCTTGGAATTTTGCTCTTCCTAGAATTTTAACTCTGATAATATACATAGGATGTGAAAACGAGGTTTCTTGGTGGTTAAATTTGGTGTAATTTTAAAAGTAGCACCATATATCATTTATTGTAATTATAATGAGTTGTCCTTAGGATCACCCTGACACTTGGACGTCATCTACGGAAGTGAACATTTTTTTTCGGTACATTTGTTGTATACTTAGTGCGTTGTATCATAGACCATTTCTCGCCATTCGAGAGGTGATTTTGACACCTGGACATCGTCTACAGAAAGTGAACATTTTTTTTGTATTAGTAATATCCTTAGAGCATTGTATGGTAGACCATGTTTCGACATTCAGGATATGATTTTGCAATATAAAAATGTAAACCAATACAGGCATATCAATATAAAAATGTAAAGATCAAATTTTGCACTTTTCGGATTTTTCAGGGAATTTTTCTGAACTTGTAATTTTGGTCTTCCTGGAATTTTAACGTAAATCATATACTTATGACTATAAACAAAGTTTGTTGTGGTTAATCTTATTGTAATTTTGAAGGTGAGTGTATCACATATTCGGGAGGTGATTTTGATACCTGGATATCGTCTGCTGTAGTTAATAATTTTGTTTGGTTCATTTGTTCTATACTTATAGTGCATTGTATCATAGATCCTGTTTTGCTATTCGCTATAATAATAAGTGTCGAATGGTTATGTATCAGTAAAAAATATGTAACTTAAATCACGGGCCAATTTTACCCAGTTTTTATCGTGTAAAATACACGAAGAGAATTGGTTATTGTTTAACAACCTAAAAAACTGGACAAGTAAAAATTGTACCAGTGATTTTCGTCTTAGGTATGAAATATACCATTTTTATTAAGACTTAATATATTTAATAATGAAAATCAATAAATGATATTTTAAAAAAAGGAAATATATACACACTTATATTTGATTATTAGGTAACACTAAATCATTAAATTAAAATAATAAATATTGTTATTAGTATAATAAGGTACGCAATTTACCCTGCCGGCTGCCAAGCTACCACGCGCCCCACAAAACATAGCTTATAAATTTAAAATTATGTTACTCTTATATTCAACTTAAATCAAGGCCTTGAAAGTTATTAACTTTAATTTTTATATTAGTTTACAATTGCATTTATAGTATTAATTGATAAATAGACAGAACTGACATAGTAACTTTGATAAACGTGCCATAATATGAAAACCGAGAAAACCGAGTTAAAACAATCAAAATGTGATATATCTGTTGTATGACTCTAACAACCAATTGAAGCAGTTCAATTAACATGATATCAGCATCTATATTCGATAGCTCCTTTTTTTATGTTAACTAGGAAATCTAGGTGCGCCTCACGCACTCCTTATCATGTTATCAATTTTATTTTTCCAGAATGATTTTAAATTTTGTCGCCTACTGGGTACTAACAGTTTAACGCGTTTGTAGGTTATATATTAAAATTCGCATTTCTAATTTGCGTTCCTAAATTCTTGTACCAGGCGACTGGACAACAATTAAATGCTTCACAGCAAAGCCCATCACTTTTTTAAGAGAGGAGCATTCGCTTCATCGTTAGATATCGATGTAAAGAACATCTAAAGGACTATGATCGTCACCTTGACAAACATTTCGCAATTTCCTATTTATCGTCTATAGTGATGTAGTTGTGTCTTGACGTCAAATTTAGTCCTTTTCCTCTGATGTTTTGTCTGTCGTAAATAAAATCTAATCCCTTCGGTATTATGTTTAATATCGCATCAAAATAAAAATATTTTTTAAATAACTACGACGCCAGACAAACTCTACATAAAAGTAACCCAACATGCTACACAAAATAATTCTTAACAGGAAATAACTACACGGAAAAATTCTATACAGATATTTACTGCACAGAAATTCCCTACACACATCTTCGGTAATTTTAGAACACCGCAAAACTCTACACAATAGTATAACCTATTGTTTTCAACAATAGTAGCAGGGGGACGTTTCCGCCAGACAGGGGGCTTGGCCTACTGGCGCCAAAACCAGAGGGACGCTATAGCCGAGGCGTAGAGGGGATGGCTGGCTGGGCGGACGTTATAGCCGACTGGCGCTCGCGGGCCGCGGGGGCCTGAGAGGAGGTGGTCGGATGGCTTGCGGCTGACGTTCGGGGCTGTGCGTGATTATTTATAATAATAATGTTTTAAATAAATAATTTTTAAATAAATACATTTTAAATAAATAATGGTGATCTCAGCTTGGTGCATGTGGGAGTGTACGTCGGTTATGAGAGCAGTATAGACGATATGCGTTATTATTATTTATGAATAATAATTTGTTAAATAAATAATAACTAAATAAATAAATATATTTGTTAGAACGCATGCGCGTCACACCGAATCATTACTATTTAAACGGTTTCTAAATATTTTTACCCTCAGTCGCATTTTTACTCAAGATGAATAAACGTCAGAGCAATAACAATCCGAAAAACGAGGGCTATGCCCGTTTCATCAATTGAAAAAAGACGCTGAAAAAAAATCCACATGAAGCAAATCACCCATAAATTTTTAGCTATTACAAAGTCTTTCCCTTAAAACCAAAATCATAAGAGATTTTAAATAAATAAAGTATTTATATGTATCTAAATTATCATCGGTTTACATTTTATTTACTTATTCCTCCCCTCATAGTCTACGAGTGAGTTTTGAAAAAAGAATGGATGTGGTAGTAGGTTTTTTAGAAAATTCAACTCACATGTATATTTTACATTTATTTATTTAATACTGATATAGGCGAGATGTACATTATTATTATTTTACAGTTTATATATAGAATACATGTTCATGGTGAGTATTCGTTCTCGGTTTACATGATTGTTCGCATTGAGTACATATAATTTTCTTATTTTTACAAATCTTATTATTCTTAAGTATACGCTTGTAAATAGTTACACTGAGCTCGTCGTTTTTTACGGTGTTAGAGGAAAAAAGAGTACAAAAGTGCTCAATAGAATAACCATTAGACAAATAAAACAAAAAATTGACGCAATAGTGACCGCACACACTGGAGTCGATACTCTGCAATTGTTGTATGTTCCAGTCGTAGATGTTAGAGTTTCTTCGCAGTCTGTCAACATGATACAGAATGGCTGGGGGGAGTCCGTAACTGTTAAAAAATATTCCTGCACCATCTTTCTCGACGTATACGGCTACCCAATGTGAGCCTTGCTTGATGCTCTCGTCGGTGTTAAATACAAGTGCACACGGCTTCTCCCACACAACCGGAATCTGATCCGCTGGAAATACCCCCACTGTTCGAACCGGTAGCCTGCTGAGTACTTTTAGGAGCTCGAGAGAGTTCATTATCTTGTATATTATCGTATGGATGCTCTGACAACTCTGTACTGCTTGATTTTACAATGCATTTAGTACTGAGCTTAGATGACGGCGATGATGACGACGACGACGACAACCGTGACGACGAAGAGAACAACGATGTCGACGAGGGCGTCCTCGAGGGTTTTACTGTAGAAATGTCGAGTTTTTTCAATTTTGTATAGGCTTTATGCTCTGGAGACGTTTCTTGCGCCGAAGGCTTTTCTTTTAATTTAAGATTAACGACGTCTGGCGTCTTTGTCTGTTTGGAAACTGCTTTTATAAGCCAAAAACGTAGTTTATATACGTAACTTAAAGCACATGTGAAATACTCTCTTTTTATCCCGTGATAAAAACAGTAGTGAACGTTGGTTCGTGGTAGGTTTCTAAATGAAGGACAATTATATTCTTCCAAGTTGATAACATGACGTGCGAGAACTCGTTCGAGTAACTGTTGTTTTTCAACTCCGCGCACGTATATACGCATAGCGTTTCTCGCTATATCTTTTAAAATGTTGTAGACATCCTCTAAATTGGATTCGCCATCGAACCACTCTAACCCGTAATGAAAACACGACAAATAACTATTGGTGGCGAGGATTCCTTTTACAATTTCACTGCAGTCGTATGGTGGTTTTATTATCCAATGAGCGATGAGGTTGATGTCGGCTCCTACGATAGCGATCTCTTTTGGTAAAAACTCTCCGTTTTTATCGTGAAATGCTTGAATGTCTATGATGTAGTCGAGTTTCTCCATGACTGAGACTAGCGACCGCTTTACTGTTTACAGAGTTACTGAGAGCACATGTATGAGCGAGAGCGCCGACAGGCGCGCACTGCCGCCCGTCGCCGTTAGCTGTCGATGGTGGGGGTCGTTTAGTTGTTAAAGTCTACGACCACTTGACGACTGGAGTCTATTTCGAGCACATTATCGAATTCTGAGTATAATATACAGTTGATGGTTTTTGCTAGCGGTTTATCGAAACGCACTTCTATTCTGACCGAGCCATTTTTATCAAGAATCTAATGTCCTGCAAAATGAGCTGACAAGTCGGCTGTTAAGTCGAAGGCGAATAGACAATAGCCGTCTACATAGTCATCTCGATCAATCTCCAGACTCTTGTTCATGTAGAGTATACGTGCCAAAGAATAGCGTATGAAAGCACTCTATATATTGAGGCGATGCACCTACAAAGTTACGCTGTAACAGTTTACTCGGTACTTGATTGCCGTCAACGTATAAAGATAAATAGAAATAGTTTATACTATAATTTTGAAAGTTAAATGGGTTTAGTTTTCTGTCGCTGTTAAAGGCTTTGTTATCCACAAATCCTAGGATGATTCTTTTAGGTAGTTGGCCGAGTATTACATTTTCCAGAGTATCGCCGAGAATACCGCTATGTATTGTGAGAGACTTTACTTCGACCCTGAAGTAGATCAGCGAGGTTAATGAGTATCCCCTGTATACGCCGAGCGACCAGTTGTAATTATACACTCGATCTGGACTCTTGTACGGCGCTCCTATCGACGATACCTATAGAACTTTATCTGGAATAAATCGTGAAAGTCAATCAACTACAAGTGTTTTTCTATTGAATATATCCATCCTGTATAAGCCTAACTACAGCACAGCAACAGAGTTGATAAATCAATATCCTAACGGAAACCATATAACTCGGGAAATTCAGTTAACTATAAAATTATATCCTGAATAAACAGAGATAAAAAATAAATAAATAAAATAAAATTTGCAAACAAAACGGTAGTTAGATTGGAAAATTAATCATTAAAACAAATATAAATTCGCGAGTTCAAAGAAAGATTGCTCACCTAACGTTACAGTGTCAGCAAGGCGATTGAAAGAAGCGCTTCAAATTGGTAGCGCTTGTATCACTAGGTCAATCAAGAATATTCAAAACATATGTGAAGAAATTAATTACGCGCATGCCCGATCTGCCGTGTAATTAGTGGTTAATTAATCGATATAAAAGCGCGTTATTTTATTCAATGAACGATAATATTAGTGTAGGAAGTACGGATAAAAAGAATCATAAAAGAGGCGGTAAAAAGATATTTTTACGGAAACTATTAAATGAAAAATCTAAATTAATAGGAGAATTGAGGAAATTAAATAAAAAAATAGATTCAGTTTTTCGATCGCAAGAAGTTAGGCAGCCAAAAATAATAAACAAACAAGTAGAACGATCAGAGTTTCAAAAAGAAATCGGCAACAAATTTGAAAAATTGTTTAATTGTGCTATGACTGAATTGAATAAAAATAAATAAATTTTAAATCGTAGAATCATGCAGGATCCTAAAACCGTTTAAAGAATACTTATATCGCAGAGTCGACTAAAATTTCGGTGTTACGCGTATAGCCGCGGTAATCGAACTGAAAAAAAAACGTAGAAAGTAGGTCGTGTGTTGAAATATAAGTAGGCCAGTAAAATTTCGTTTGAATTGTTTGAAAGCGATTAGAAATTCTAAAATTCGGACTAAATAACATTTTGTAATAAATAAAAAGGTAACAAAAATGAGATTATCAAATGAGTGATAATAAGAAAGAAGTCTATAAAAACGACACTCAGAGGCCAAGATTAATTAGAAACGCTGTTCGTGAAAATCCAGCATTAACAAAGGACATAGTAATCCCTAATATCCAAAACCCATTCACAAAAAGTAAAAAATAATTCGCCGCCGACAAACTGTGGATGGATAACAGATAGGCAGCAAGTACTATTATCTCATATAAATAATAAAAAGCTAGAAGATAGCCAACAAATAGTAACACCCGATACAGATCAGCAAAGTAAACAGAATCTAGAAATTCAAGAAATTTTGAAAGAAAATAAGGATTTGAAGCAGGAAGATACAATACCATGTCGAACTACGGGAGCAATCAAACAGTAAATCAAGCAGCTTAATAAAAACCATCTAAGCCTAACAATAAGTATACCGCTAATACCTGCAAAACAAAAAGAATTCGAGACAATAGAAAAGCCAAATCATTCAATATTTTCACCTATAACACCAGCCACAGCGATTCCAATAGGCCTAGACATAACAGTTAATAATACCAAATTTCTACAAGGAGTTGAGGTGACATCGTTATTAGATATAGGAGGTATTAGTGACCAGCCCAGCTTAATTGGAAACCCAATTATCAAACAAATCCTGTATTAACATCTTGGAGAATATAGACATCTTTCCATTATTCATGAATACGAGCTTCGCACGCCGCGCAGTTGTACACCGAGGCAACCCGGCTGCATAGTACAGAGTCGGCATTGCACTGACGGCTAACGTCCGTCGCCGACTTCAGCATCATTGAGGGATAGCCGTGCGGAGATAAAAAGAGTGAGTAATCCCCCTCGTTGACGCGACAGCATCTTCGCGGTTGTCACGCTAAAGCCCAGTTGCCCCGTGACATTCCATATGATGGAATGCTGGGAATTAAATTGTTAAGAGGAAGTAAACTACGTTTAGATGAAGGGTACTTAGAGGTCAATAATGTAAAATTAAAATTACAGAGAGGTCCGATTACAAAAACCGGAATGAAGTTAAGCCAAAAAGAAACTCTGAATATAATTTTAAAAGAAATTATTCGCGACAATGATGCATATAATATAGAACAACAAAATATTTTAAAAGAAACGGATCATGAGAATAATATTGAGAAAATCAGAATGCAAGATGAAGCAAATCAAGAGATTTGTGAAGAGACTAGCAAAATCAGTAACATAGAGGATGAGATAAAGCAAACTAAACAATCACATGAAAAACAGAATACTGAGATAAATAAGGCAGAACCATTAGTAGAACATGATAGTATCACAGAAAACACATTTAATAATGATGATTTCGCCATTTTAAACGCAATATCGGAAATCCATGAAATAAATGACAAATCAAAATTACAAAGTTTACAGCAAAAAAAGATAAATGAAAACAAGCCCAGAAATTTTTTGAAAAATGATGATAAAAATATAGAAAATTTTATACCTGACGTAAATACAGTATTACAAGAGCAAGTAACCCAAACCAAAAGGCTGAATTATAAGGAAATATTAACTATTATGAAGGAAAATAATGTAAAACTATCTAAAGCAGATAAAAAAATAATTTTTAAAGAAAAAAAAATATCAATACGTTTCAATAGACATCGATTATATATCAGAAGGGGCTCAAGTAGTAGAAGAACTTAATATTGATGAGAAATTAATTCTAAATATAGATACTGAAATTTTAAATTAAAACCAAGAATATAAAACCAGAAAACCGAGTCGGAAGGAAATATTGTGAAAGAAATTGCAATTAAAAAACGGAGGTAAAAGAAACGACAAAAGAATCGAGCGAATGATAAACCAATATCCGGATGTTTTTTGGATAAAGGGCGATAAATTAGGTACATGTAACGTAGAAAAACATGAAATCAACTTAACTTCTGACAAGCCAGTATACGTGAAGCAGTATCCATTAGCATACAAATCTAAGGGAATAACTTTAAAAGAAATGGGCAAATTACAAGAAACGAAAGCAATTAGAGAAACAAAAAGTTCGTTCAATACGCCAGCGTTAGTAGTCCCGAAGAAGGAGCTAATCCCAGGAGAGAAAAGATATAGATTGGTGATAGATTATAGAGCCTTGAATGAGGTGACTATAGCCGATCCATATTTACTTCCCAAATTAATGAAATTTTAGACTTAATTAGGAAGAGGAAATATTTTAATGTATTAGATTTAAAATCTGGTTTTCATCAAGTAAAGATGATACCTTCAGATATTCACAAAACTGCATTTAGCTTACATCCATTAGGAAGATTTGAATTTGTCGTCCTACCTTTCGGTCTTAAAAACTCAGCCCGGACTTTTCAGCGGGTTGAAAATAAAGTTTTAGCCAAATATATCGATAAAATATGTTTTAATTATATTGACGAAATCATTATTTTCGGTGACACGATTGAAGAATTAGAGGAAAGATTCAGTCTAATAGCTCAAGCATTAACAGAAGCAGGGCTCAAATTAGAGCCGGAAAAATGTGAATTTAGCAAGACAGAAGTGTGTTTTTTAGGGCATGTTATTAGTGAAGCAGGTATAAAATCAGATGAAAACAAAATACAAGCAGTAAAGAAATTCCCAATAACGATAAAAAGGTTAGACAGTTTTTAGGTTTTGTAAATTATTATAGAATGTTTATAAAAAATTTAGCAGATATTATCAAGCCACTAACCATCATGTTTATCCGGCTAGACTTCCATCTAGCGGAACATTAAAAAAATCAGAGCAATTGCCAACGTTTAATGGATATTTAGAACATCTTGTATTAAAAATGCAAGAGATGGCAAAATTAGCTCGAGAAAATTTAATAGACTCAAAATTACAATCAAAAGCATATTATGATCGATTTATAAATCCAATCGACTTAAAAATTGGTAAAAAGGTCTGGTTAATAAAAGAACCAAAACCAGGAAAATTGGAGAAAAACCATAATTTGGGTCCATATTAGATCCTAAAAGTACATGAAAATAGTAATGTAACTATCAATCACAATGGAAAACCAAAAACAATTTATATAAATAAATTAAGTCGTTGCCATACTTGATACTAAAATATTTCTCTTTCTAGGAATATGGACAACATGATTATTCAAATGATTATAATATTTACGCTTTTTCGAAACAATTACGCTATAATAGGATACGACTGCGGTACAACAACATTCTCTCTACTGGACTCAGGAGAAGGCGACTTCCACAATACACAAGTAAATTCAACAAGCGTCAACATCGAGCTGATACAAGTCGCTGAATTCTGAGAAGTCACGGTAATACAATGCAAAATAGAAATACACCAAACAGTATCAAGCTGTGGAATCTTCGGACATCTTATTCCTACAGAAAATGAAGAGCAGGAATATATTTATGAAATAAGTCATGAACAATGTAAACTTATTCATGATATGGGAATTTTTAAGTATGATAATATTCACACAATAGCAAATTTGAAGGTAAATTCAACAATTACAAAAAGGATAGATTTTGCCGGAAGTGCAGAGGGCAACTCTTGCTCAGGTGCATTTTACGCTGATAGTTTTGGATCCTTGAATAAGGTATTTGTTCATGGTTTAATTAAAATAACGTTAATTCAAAATAGTGCTAAGGTTAGTTTAAAAAATGATAAATTAAGATTAAGCTCAGGAACGGTGTGTAAATTTTCTGAAAAACATTGTATAGATATGGAAGGAGGACACACATTTTGGGAAGTTTTACCGCAAGGGGAATGTTTTACAAACTCTTTTGATATTCTTTTCAAAAGGATAGCAACAAAATATTTTAGCGATACTAATCATGAAATTGTTTACGCATTAAATTCAAATGAAGTAACGTTCGCTTTAGCTATTAAGGATTAAATTCTGCGTTGTAATAGAGAATTTATACGTACAGAACATCCAAAATTACTAATCATAGGAAAGATTATTATTTAAGTGCGTATCATTTTCAAAATGATAAAATTAGTAATATAAATAGCGTAAACTTAGATTTATTTACATATGTTAATTCGAAATTTGTATATGTAGAAAAGCATTTAGGGAAGCAGCTAAATAATTTATATTTTAATTTAATAACGGAAAAATGTGAAATTTAAAGAAAGGTAATCCAAAATTTCTTAGCCATAGCCTCTCTTTCCCCGGATGAATTTGCCTATAGTATTATGAAAAAAAAACCTGGATACATAGCAAGAATTGCAGGAGAAAGGGTACATTTAATAAAATGTGTACCAAAAACAGTAAAAATTTTGCATCTAAAGGAATGCTACAATCAATTGCCAGTTTTATCAGGAAATGAAACCTGGTTCTTAACGCCAAAAACGCATATTCTGGTAAAGAAAGGAGTTCAAGTAAATGGTAACTCAGTAGTACCTACATACTACAGAATTTCGGAGGAATGGATACAATTCACACCAACACCAACTAAAACAGTATCACCTCATATTTTGAAACCAAACACGAAGATTGGATGGACATTTGAGTCTGTCGAAACACTGGCAACGAGTAGAGAAGAGTTGGACCAACAACAGCTGGAATAGCTGGAATTACAACAGCAGTTGGAATTACAACAGCAATTAATGTTTCCAACAGACAAGGCATCACTTTTAAATGTGATTGCCAGAGAAATGGCAGGAGAGAAAACATCTGAAAATACAATAAGAAAATTAGTCGAAAGTACATGGCACATGCTTATTGAAAAACTGATCACATGTGGGTCATTTTCATCTGTGTTTATCATGATACTTATAACCCTGCATATTGGAAAACTGATCATCGATGCCATTATTTGACAACACTGGAAAATACAAGCAGCATAAAAGAGCAGATTCATACGAATAAAAAGAAGAACAGAGTTTATGAAGAGACAGAATTACAAGAAATAAAGATTACCGCTCCAATATCCGCCCCAATGTCACCACCTATTCCTTCACGCCCACCACATGCAAATACCTATACAAGTAAAATCACAATACCGAAAATTCATACACAATCTAAGGCTAGTATATCTTTATTTTCAATAATACCACTATAAAAGAAATCTATTATATACAATCCCTATAATGTTATTCTACGTATACAACAACATAGGTATACAAAATTTATATTTTTTATGAAAATTGTTAGTTTATAGATATTTGAGACTAATGTTAAAACTCCGATTATATTATTCTGCATATACGATGTATTGATAGAGTAAATTTGTATTAAAATCAACTGATGTTTTTAATGAATGTTATGTAAAATGATATCTATAATATTTTTAAATATGTAAATAAAATTCCAGCATATTTAGTAATTTAAATATAAAACAGTAAAAATGAAAACATTTAATGATTTTAAACAATAATAATTAATAAAAGAAAACTACTCTTGAAATTTTAAAGTAAATATGTTAGAATTTTAAGGATCAAAATTATTTGTAAACCGCTAGTTAATTTCAGTTTTATGTAATATTAAAATAAAGTTGCCATTGTACCAATGTGCAATCGGCTAGTTGTGGGAGTGTAACGTCCTGCGACGTATTGTATTTAAGTAATATCAGTGGAATCGTTACGAAGCCGAAAACTGACGACTCAGATTAATAAATAGATCAGCGAGGTTAATGAGTATCCCCTGTATACGCCGAGCGACCAGTTGTAATTATACACTCGATCTGGACTCTTTTACGACGCTCCTATCCGTCGACAAGAGTTATCCGAGCTTAAGTCGCGATCCCGATACCTATAGAACTTTATCTGGAATAAATCGTGAAAGTCAATCAACTACAAGTGTTTTTCTATTTAATATATCCATCCTGTATAAGCCTGACTACAGCACAGCAGCAGAGTTTCCAGCCCAAAGAGTTAAACCCAAGTAAGTAAAATTCAATAATTAATTATAGATCGGAATTGTGACTTAACATTGCATATATTTACATTCTTTAAAAAAAATCTTCTATTCATTTTTATACCTCTCCCCTTAGTCGTAAGACGTTAAAACATACTACTCTTTATAATATTTTTTCAGCATGGCTAAAAAAAATCTCATAAATATTTTACTTTAATAACATCGGGACAGCTCGTAACTACGAGAGGAAAGACTCTCTTAGACATTTCCTCCGCACTCGAATCAGATATTTTATACATCCTTTTTTAATCGAATAACCGGCTCATAAAAAACAAATTTATCGACATCAGCTTTCCTAGTTTTCGAAAATGCTTTTTACCCGCGCTAGTAAAATCCGAGTCTTTCCAGACCTCAAGAGTCCTAACACGGACCCAACCGTCAAAAACGCATACTCTCGTAGCCACTTGAGTACGTACTAGGTCCCCGCACCAACCCTATCCTCCGATGCAGGCCTCATGTAACCTTGTATCTACGATAAATCACTTACATTTAAATAAACATACACACGATATTTATTTATTTAAATATACAGACACGAAATCGAGTACTCACTCCATACGCCATTCATAGGCGTGTAGAGAGCGTGCGACACTCATTATATTTATTTATTCAGTTATTATTTAACGAATATACACTTAAATTAAAATTTTATATTTGGTCAATTTTGTAAAATCCTCCAAAACTCGTGAAAAGAAAAAAAAATAAATATATTTTACGGTAGAAATGTTCTTTAAACTTAAATCATTCAAGTTACAGAAAAAAAATCAAATTTTCAATAGTTTTTAGCAGTGAAAGAACTTGGTCCGTCCGTCCGTCCGGAATTTCTTTTTTGCATTCATTCCACAAAACTTGATATATTTTATAAAAAAAAACTATTAATTGGTATAGACAGGTACATATGATAAAAATATACATTCTTATCAAAAAATATTTTCACGATTGTGTCTAGGTAGATTGAAAGCTGTTAAAATAAAAAAAAATAGACGTAATTAATTTTTATTTTATATTTTTGATATATATATATATATATATATATATATATATATATATAGTGATGTTGCGCTTTTTATAACCTATTCGGTGACGCTAACAATCATTTACACTTGTTTCTGACTCGATCCTCGTACCGCGGACTCTTATATCTACAGAGGGGGACAACGTATAGGTATGGAAGCGGTTATGACTGGCGTGGAAAAGGTGTAAAAATAAAGCTTAATAACACACTGTTTATACTGTATAACAATAATTCGTATATTCTCCAACCCCCAGTACGGAACAGGATTAGCCCGTATACAAATTTATCCGTAGTACTATATTTAGAAATCAACCGTGACATTATTCTTGGCTAAACAACTTTAATAATTAACAATTTCGTAATCGAGGCAATGAATTGACTTAAATAACAACGAGCTTCTAATATAATTCTGTTAGCATAATATTTTCCAGTATGTCGTCGGAGTCGCTTCAAAGGACGCGGCGTCCCTTAATATGGCGCCTAACCGTTATGCTGATTTTCTAATCTCGCGGGTGATGCCTTATTGCCTTCGTCTGAAAACAATAATTGATGTGCTGAAGAGCGCGAAAATCCGATATAACGTATCGACATCACTCGGCTTGGGATGATTTGGTACGCCGGTCCATGTATAAGCATAGGGCCCCTCTCCTCGAGAGTCACCCTTCCCCCTCGCTCGCTGTGGGCCTTCCTCCTCCAGAGCGGAGTTTCCCTTCTCTCAAGTGAGTTGGTATGCATATAGGATACTGCATCACTCAGCTGTGTATAAGATCCCCTCTTCACGAGATCCGAGTCTCCCTTCCCTCTCGATCGCTAGTATACTGAGAGCAGAGGCTCTCTCTCTCTCTCTCTCTCGCTCTCTCTCTCTCTCTCTCTCTCTCTCTCTCTCTCTCTCTCTCTCTCTCTCTCTCTCTCTCTCTCTCTTGCTAGCTGGTATACTGAGAGCAGCGGCTCTCTCTCTCTCTCTCGCTCGCT
>QLYP01000093.1:445473-477502 GCA_016647725.1 Nasonia giraulti | reverse complement strand
TTTGAAGCTGATATTCGTCGATAACTTCACTAATCCCAACAAGTTTTAAAGATAAATAGTCTATTTCAGTTTGTAGCAAAACTTTCAGCGAATGCAAAGTGACTGCATCGTTTGAATGCGAAGGTGCTCCTACATTACAAAGTCGTTTATTTTCCAAATCATAATTTCCATCTGATGTAAAGTTGTATCCAATGCCTGGAGGACCACGACTCACTTGTGGACCCTCTAGAGTTCTTCCAAACACATCAAGACTCATGATGGAACTGATTCAAAAGAAAAGTGTGACTGTTAATATATATGTCCATCTTCACGTAATTCTTCAATAATTCAATTCAATACTAATATAGTAAATACGGTGAAAAAGAATAATCACAAAAGAGGTGGTAAAAGGATATTTTTACGGAAACTATTAAACGAAAAATCTTAATTAATAGAAAAATTAGGCAATTAAAGAAGAAAATAGATTCATTTTTCCGATCGCAAGAAATTAGACAGCAAAAAATAGTAAACAACAAATAGTAGTTAAACGATCAGAGTTTTAAATAGAAATTAATAGCAACAAATTTAAAGAGTTGTTCAATTTTGCTACGACTGTATTGAATAAAAATAAATAAATTTGAGATTTTGGAATCACGAAAAATCAGTTTAAAGCCTAAAACTGTCCAAAGATTATAGCAGAGTCGAGTCAAATTACTGTGTCACGCGTATAGCCGCGGTAAATGAACTGACCGAAACTTATGTAGTTTGCAAAACGCAAAAAGTAGGTCACGTATTGTAGAATAAGTCGGACAGCAATATTACATTCGAATGATTTGTATGCGATATAAAAATAAAAAATTCGCGCTAAATAAAATTTTGCAATAAATAAAAAGATAACTAAAATGAGAGCAGCAAATGAGCGACAATCGGAAAAATCTACTAGGACAGAAATTAACAAGGAGCGTTGTTCGTAATAATCCTACATTGCAGGATCAAATAATAACCCCCGACGATCAAACACCATTTGCGAGAAATAACAAAGTAATTCGATCACCGCCAGAAAACAATATAACTGCACAAAGAGAAGCAGAGAATCAGTACCCGATACTGAAACATTTAATAAAACAATACTTAAAAATATAGAAAAAATAGTGCAAGAAATAAATTTATATCAGACAAACAAAGACAATTCGACAGGGCAATAAAAAAGGCGATATTAAGACTTAACAAAGCCCATTTAACTATTAATATACTAACTACGCCTAATAAACAGGAATCAACTGAAATATCTAAAGAGCAAAGAGTAGCGCCAGTAACACCAGGAACACCGCTGACAGCGATTAGTAAAGCAGAAGATTGAAAATTTGATCATAGTTTGAAGCAGGACATATCGTTATCTAACATCCTGTACAAGCTCCTCAAAAAATTATGAAAAATAAAAACTAAAATTTACTGAATATCTTTTTATATTATATGCGCGTATAATTTTGCGCCACAGCAAACAGCTGAGCGCAACACCAGCAGCGCCACGAGCGAACAGCTGAGCGCAACACCAGCAGCGCCACGAGCGAACCAGCGGCAGCAGCAGGAAGCAGCCAAATGCGGGAAGAGTGCGCAACACGCGCGTATATCTATATAGAGCGAGCGGCGAGCGCAGCGGCGCAATTGTAATAAGAGTAGGAGTAACCAGCGAATTTTCATATTTTCTATACTTATAAAATTTCAAGTCAGGCACGATATCGCATCTTAAAGCGTATCAGTCCTATACTTATAATAAATTTAAAGACCTGTCAAATACTTCAAAAACATGTCAACAGGATATCCAATGCCAGATTTGCAACGAAAAAGGTCATTCAGGAAAATACTGCCTCCAATTGATGGCTCAGCAACAAGCTATGAATAATTCCTCATATAAAAATCAAAATTATAACAACTATAATAGTTACTATAGAAAGAACAATAATTATAATAATCAAAACAGAAATCCAAACAATTCTAATTGGAAACAGATATTTTAGAGAAGAAATAATAAGGCTAAGGCACTCGAAACAGATTATGACACAGCAAATTCAATAAAAACAAGAAATTTCTATAAACAAAATGTCTCAAATACAGAGAAGTCGGAGAAATGCGATAACGAAGTAAACGTTACGGATATTGAGAAACTCTTGATCTTCCGCAGCTTAGAAACAAGTTCGAGGCGGGATGCGACTGCGTCAACGATCTCACCGAGTTTGAGGACGAAAAGAAACACTAGGACGCGAGGAGCTTTTGTAAGTTGTAAGCTATATGAAAATTTACGTTATTCTTAAAGAAATTGTCAAATGTTTATAGCTTACAAAAGTTTCTAAGTTAAAATAATAATTTCGAAAAGTGCAACTATCTTATTTATCATAACTGTTAGTTATGATTGATTCTAGCTTACCTGCTGATCTGTAATGCTTGAACTTGTCAAAACTGATTTCACTACATTCACTAACGTATATATTTATGAGAATATACAGAGAAACTTTTGTAAGCTACAAACATTTGACAATTTCTTTAAGAATATCGTAGATTTTTTAAAAGAAATAAGAATCATAATACAAAGATACAGATTTGTGAGGATGGGGCCATAACTTATAGTTGCCAACATTTTACCTTGTAAAAGATGTTTTTCAAACCGATTTTACACCCCTTTAATAAGTTTAACCAAACTTCTAAAGAAATAGCTTCGACGCAAATAACCTGACGAGAGAATGCTACTGCAACGCAGTTGTTTACAGAACTCATAAAGTAGAAGACGAGCTTAACAAAGGGCCCGCTGATCACACTATTGGTCTCATTCTTGATATCGTAGTCCAGTATATCGGTGTGATTTTTCAATGTGTCTAGTCTATCTTCCTCGCGTCCTAGTGTTTCTTTTCGTCCTCAAACTCGGTGAGATCGTTGACGCAGTCGCATCCCGCCTCGAACTTGTTTCTAAGCTGCTGAAGATCAAGAGGAAAACGTTGTAGTCCTTGGCTCATTTTGGGGAAACAATAGCGTATGAGATTGCGAAAGAACAGAACAATCGTGATCTTACTTATTAAAGAGCTGTTTCCTCTGCCTTTGTGTATCGCGTTCACATGTCGCAGTCAGGATATCCTGGAGCGATTGACCAGTGTCCAGTTTTCAGTCTATCGTTGTGAGCCAAAAGTTCCGAGACGGTTCCAGTTGATATTTCACGCTGCCGTGTTTACTCTGTACCAAACGTTCACACGTCGTGTATGATATACTTACGCGAGAGCTTACATCGCGTCCTGGCTAGCGCTTTCGGCGCTTATTAGATACATTATAATTCTTGTCGAGCGGTACAATATCGGAAGCACGAGGGCTCTTTAGCAAACGTATAACCACGTTGTATAGGGGGGGAGGGGGGGGGGGAGAATTGTGACCTCGAATTTGAGCCAGTCCTACAAGGGCATTTCAAGGGCAAATTATTTTTTTTCAAACAGCACCCACTTTTTCGACTCCGGATCCTGAAAGCGTGTACAATGTTGCACTTTAAACGAAGTAGTAAATTTAAAATAGAAGAAAAGATTTTAATCATTTAGCGTACCATTTCCTGAGTTTTGTCATCATTATAAAACTTGATGTCCAGGATCCACGACGAGGACGTAGCAGGGTGGATTTTCAGGTTCTACAACTATGGTCTCTACCACTTTTTTTTAATTTGGCGTTGCTAGAGGAATTACGTAGGCGGGGTTTCATTCTGGCTGCAGGACATTGAGATGACCTTCAGTGCCGCAACCGAACATACCATTCTGAACGTAAAATTTACCGCTCTTTCTATTCCCGCAATAAAAGAATGGGGTTCCTATTTAAAAATCCAAAGATGACCTTCAAATGACCTTGAAAAACGTGTTCAAGGTCAAATCCAAGGTCACCATCGGGTTGCCCCTTCGATATCTTACAACTTTGGTCTCCACCATTTTTTCGATTGTGGCTGTCCCTGACGAGTTATGAGCGGTGCCCGTTTAAATTGGGTCACCCTGTATAGCGAGTCTTCATATCCGTACACCGACAAGCTCCGAAACACGCACTGTTTTAGACAATGTTTTATGTTTACACCGTTATACGAGTCCTGATGCACTCTGCTGTCGCGTGAGCCTCTTTCAGCTGCATATAGTCACACACTGATCCACGATCACAAATGGCAACTTCTAGGCTAGAAAATCTAATCCTCGTCTCTCACATATTCTTTATGATAATGCTTAGGTGACCTTACTCAACAGCTTCTTGCTTTTTTATATGTGTAAATAGAAACAACTTACTAACCTTATAACCTATTATCATGACATATCTTATATTGTTGTACTTAAAAAGTCTCAAGGACGGACGGAACGAGCCGCGGCTGAACGGAGTGCTAATGATCTGGAAAAGTATCTGCAGCGCATCTGCGAGGCCGCGATGCCATGGAAACGATACAGACAGGACAGAAGGCAGACCTACTGGTGGACGCAGGAAATTGCCGAAATCAGAAAAGAATGCCTCCGACTCCGCAGATTAGCGGGAAGGGAACGGGACTCGGACGAAAGAGATGCTATCTCGCGGGAATACAAGCTCGCGAGACGGCTACTTAGACAGACGTTCAACAGTACGAAACAACGGTGTTGGAGACGACTGGAAGATTAAGTAGATGCAGACCCCTGGGGGGGAAGGCTACAAGATTGTGACTCGCAAACTTGGCACCTGGAATCCTCCCGAGACGAAGGACGCGGATACAATGGAGAGGATTGTCCACGATCTCTTCCCTACTCACCAGGACAGAACGGACAATACGGACATGAACACCGCAGTGAAATGTCCACTTTTCACGGTGGCGGAGCTTGAGAGTGCTGCAGTCAAACTGAAGCCTCGAAAAGCCCCGGGACCTGACGGCGTGCCTGGGGAGCTGCTAGAGCCTGGATAGTCAGTCGGCTCCAGGATCTGGATAGAAGAAAGGGGCAAGCAAAGAGTCTGTTTTTATATTTTGAATAATAAAAAAATATATTTCTTAAGTAAAGAATAGCAATTTGGAATCAGTTGTTAAATCCCGGCTGAAACAGAAATCAATTATGCGTCTTGTTAAAAATATTTCGCGTTTACAAATAGATTTGTTTAAACTAACACGGTTGAGAATTTACAAGAATATCTACGCGATTTCGTTACAAGAATGATTTGGTGTTCGCGGCTACGGTGTTTCGGTACGGTGGCGGTATGACGGTGGAATCGTGAGTGCACGGCTACGCCGATCCGAATGTGTCGCGTATCAACAATCTCGACCGCTCTGTGTGCGCACAGTAACGGCCGGGATAGTGCAACGGGATTTTGAGGTTATCCCTCGGATTTGTGGAGTCGTGGGCGCACGGCTTCACAAATCTTCGTCGCTCGTCTCGTTCCTCTCTTTATCCCGTGTGCGCACAGAGATAAAGCGAGTCGTGAGATGTCGGCGTAAGGCTGGCTTTGTTGGTTAGGATTTTTACGGTGGCACCGGGTATCGTCATGTGTGCTCACGTAGACGAGGCTCGATGTCGCTCGGGTGTTCCGGGTTGCCTCGTGTGCTCATGACGGTAATTCGGAGTTTCGGGTTTCGGTTCATCTACCAAATCGTCACGTGTGCTCACGAGACGGCTTCGTCGGCGCAGATCTATCTCTCGCTGTTCCCTGTAGTAACGTGTGCGCACGATGCTACCTGGAGTGGAGCTCGAGTAGAACTCCTTGTCGTGCCGCGCGATCCGCCTTATAATGGAGCGCGGCGCGGATATGTATGGGTGCGTTCACGACGCAACGCATACGCCGCTCGCGTCACCTGGCGCGTCGTCGCTGAGTCGCTCGCCAGCTGCCACGCTCCGCGCTCGTGCGGCCTCGCCTTTTGTTGCACGTGCGCTTGCTGCGCATGCCGTGTTTATTGCGATCGCCTTACATGTGCGAGACTCGTGTCTTGTCACAAATGTGAGGACGGAACATACGATTACCAGAAACGAAGTAAAGTATCTGGGGGTGACCCTAGATGCGAAGCTGACTTTCTGGGCACACATACGCAACGCTACGGCTAAAGCAGCAGAGATAACGGAAGCCTTGAGTAAGCTCATGGCCAACACGAGAGAACCAATACCGAGTATACGGAGACTTCTTACACATTCGATCATGCTCTACGGAGCGGAGGTATGGGCGGATACATTACAGGTAAAGAAACGGGCAAAGGATATGACGAGCGTTCAACGAACCGTGGCACTAAGAATCGCGTGCGCGTACCGTACCGTATCCGAAAACGCGATCTTCGTAATAGCGGGGGTAATCCCGATAGACCTCCTCGTGCGTGAGCGGAAACGCTTATACGTACGGAGTTCGAACGTTGAGAGGGCAGACGCTGCGACAGAAGAACGAACTACGGCGATGGAAGAATGGCAGACGAAATGGACGACAAACGGAAAAAGTCGTTGGATGCACAGACTGATACAGGAGGTCAAACCCTGGAAAGATAGGAAACACAGTGAGGTGGACTTCTACCTCACCCAATTTCTGTCGGGACATGGGTACTTCCGAAGGTATCTTTACAGAATGAACAGAGTGACCACACCGGAATGTACGTACTGCGGACAGGCTTGGGACGACGCGGAGCACACATTTTTCAGGTGCAACCGATGGACCGAGCTGCGACAGAGACTCGAGACATTACTAGACACGACGATTACACCAGATAACGTGAAGAAACTGATGATAACCAGCGAAGACGCGTGGAGAAGCATTGCGACATACGTTGGTAGCATCTTGCGAGTTAAGAAAGAGGATGGACGTTTGGATAATTGAGCGAGAGCGAGAGTGGGAGAATATAAATATAAGCGTAGCTATGAATGACTGGAAGTAAGGAATGAATGTGCAGAGAAAACGCAAAGGACATGGGCCCAGTTCGAAGTAATGTGATAAACCGTACCGGGCTGGTATCGGGCGTACAGGGAGATATGCGTTTAGTCGGTAGGGGTGGCCGCCGCCGCACTATGTTTTATTTTGACTTTGGTATGGACAAAATTAAGTAGCGCCTCT
This sequence comes from Nasonia giraulti, assembly GCA_016647725.1. Lineage (NCBI taxonomy): Eukaryota > Metazoa > Arthropoda > Insecta > Hymenoptera > Pteromalidae > Nasonia > Nasonia giraulti. The sequence continues at coordinate 470,476 of QLYP01000093.1, read as the reverse complement.
TAGAATAAAGATGAAAAAAAAAGAATTGGAAAGCTTAATGGTAATAGATTAAGGGAAAATTAGTCGCGTTTCACCTGCATCCCATTTACACCCTCGAAATTCATCCCCAATATCAGAAATTTGTATAAAAATGTACGTTTTATGCTCTCTTGTTAAAAAAAATTGTTTTTATAGACCCCGTGGGAGAATTTATGTGTTTTTTTTTTGGGTAGCTGAATCCAAATCCGGGGTCCGTTTGTCTCTATCACGTCAGGGTCAATGTCATTTAGAGGTCAAATTGACGAAAGTCTGTAAAAAAATCTGAAAAAACGCATGTGTGTTTTTTTGGGTCGCTAAATCCGAATCCGGGGTCCGTTTGTCTCTATTACGTCAGGGTCAAGGTTATTTGAAGGTCGAATTGACGAAAGTTTGTAAAAAAATCTGAAAAAACGCATGTGTATATTTTTTTGGGTCGCTGAATCCGAATCCGGGGTCCGTTTGTCCCTATCACGTCAGGGTCAAGGTCATTTGGAGATCAAATTGACGAAAGTCCGTAAAAAATCTGAAAAATTCATGTATATATTTTTTTGGGTCGCTGAACCCGAATCCAGGGTCCGTTTGTCCCTATCACGTCAGGGAAATCGATAAATCGAGTTTTGTGGAATCGACATCCGGTGACCATTCCGACCCATTAGCTTTGAAATAGTCACTTCAAGGTTATTGGAAGGTCAAAATTAAATTTTTTTTGCAAAAAACTATTTTTTACACAAACTATACCTTATTAGCAACTATTCTTCCTAGTTTAAAAATGCAAAATCGATTGTACAATCCAACTGTGATTTTATAGATACACTTTTTTAATTCTCATTTTAAGCTGTTTAATGCATTTTCTCTACAAGCATAATTATTAACAGACACACAGTATATATACATATATATAAATTATTTACCTCTGTAATATTTAGTTTTGTCAAGTTTTGATATATTGAATAATTTATATGTATATATAGATATATAGTTTACCTCTGTGATATTTAATTTGGTCAAGTTCTGATATATATAATTTGAATAATTTCTATATGTATAGATATATAATTTACCTCTGCAATATGTAATTTTTTCAAGTTTTGATATATATGCATGATTCTCTGTGAGATCAGCCGGCCAAAATTTTTTTCTTCTGCAATCCGCAGTAAATATGTTCTAAAAAGTGTTTCCGATGCCCCTGAATTTTTTCAGATTTTTAAATTACTTTATTCCAAAATGGCATGGTGCCAAAGATGTCAATTTTGGAAATTTTTGGGTTTTTAGCATGATTTAAATAATTTATAGCTCCTCAGGGAAGCATTTTTTAGATATAACGTGTAGATACTTTTTTTGTAAAATTTTCTTAAATTTTCATTAAAAATACTTTCAGTCATATATATATATATATATATATATATATATATATATATATATATATATATGTGTGTGTGTGTGTGTGTGTTATACGTACCCTATAAGCCATTTAAACCTTAAAATCAGGATTTGAGAGGGTTCGATCATCCGAATCCTGACCAAATAATTCCTGGAGATACCTTTTTTTAGTCCCAAAGTACTTGTACAAGTGCCGTAATATCACAAGCATAAGCCTCTATGCTAAAAATCAATTTAGCAGTCTATAATGCTAAAATATGATTTAAGTACCACTATATGCCTAACAACAATATGTTTATGTGCAACGCTCACCACCAACAGATTTATAGAGTTAGTTTGCATAAAAAGAAAGACATTTTTGCAATAAAAAATTGATATTGCATGGGTATTCCTGACTAGAAATATGCATCTTTTTAATCACTTATTAAAATGCAGTGTTCCGATAATCTATAATTGACAATTCATTGCTTGCACTGGATAATTAGCATAGAAATCATAAAACTTTGATCTTGCATTACTAAGATACATACTTATGTCACAGAACAGAATAAATAAATTATATATACTTTCAAAAATAACCTAATAATTTTTAAAGGTCCTACAATACCATTATTAATTATATGATTTTTATTCTTATATTTGGCCAGAGAAAATTTACTTAAGAAACAAGATATAATGTTATCTAAACCTTTATTAGTTATGCATTATTATATATATATATATATATAATTTCTACATATACATGTATATAGATATATAGGGTGCAAACTTTTTCGCAAGCCACATGTAGAAAACATTTTTCTTTAGTGTTAACAAGTGTACCCCAATTTATTTTAATTGCTATCTTGTTATTGTATTTCAAATATCGGAGTGAGTGTATTTAATTAGTAGTTCAATTGTGAAAACCTTATTTGTATCATCGGACCTTAAAATTTGTAAGTATTTTAATATTATTATATTTGTCTTGAAAATCGTACTAGCCGTTTTCTTATTTCTTTGATTTAAATATGTACTTGTATGTATATGTTACTTATTCTATACTCTGACTAACTAAAATTCACTAAAACTTTGAGTGCTCGAATATTATGCATTTTTAAAGCAGTTCTTTTAAATTATTATCTGTCTATTTATAGTCATAATTTGAATATTAAACATTAATTACTTTATCGTAATAGCTTTTTTCATAAGTCTTTTTATCTTTATTTCACGTACATTTTGCAAACAATGTAATTTTTTTACACTTTTTATGTAGAAGATTTATAGTTAAACCGTAAATTTATAAATAAATAGATTTTCTTAATTATTACTGCATATTGATAATATATGTAATTTCTTTTATATTTTATTATTTAGAATTATTATGGGTAGAGCAAAAAAAAAAAGAAAAGGAAAGTCAAAAAACGTGGGAAGGCCTCGCAAAAAAAGAAGAATTGATAATAATACTAATACAGGCAGAAAACGAAAAAATATATTTAACCCTGATGAACAAGTTTCGTACAAAACGTTACAGAGAAGAGCTTCTGATTTGGCCAAACAATGTAATAATAATATACAATTATTAGAATTAGCGTTAAAAGCTGCTAAAAAAGCAACAGAAACTCCTGAAGAATGTGATTCGAAAATAGTTGAAAATGAATCTAATTTGATACACACAAGAGAATCTGCGTTGGCATTTCATTTAGAATATAATTTCAGCGAATACCAATATAGAGGTTTGCAGATGGATACAAAAGCAAGAAATTCGTCAATTTACCCTAGTTATTGGGAAATATTTGAAGCAAAAAAAGAAATTACCTGCGAGATTGCACATATGAGTAAAATAGAGGTTCGAGTATCTCTGCAGAGTATATTAAATAAAACAAGCGAACGGTTATCTGAAGAAGTTGCTTTGAAATGGGACGAAGATAAACTTCGGAATCTAGAGATGTCTGTCTCTCTTGGATTTGATAGCTCTGCAGGACACTTGAGTCCACATCAAAAATCGAAGCAACAGCATGAAGATTTTGCAACTGCACAACAATCACTATTTACGACAAGTTTCACTGTAATTCAACTAGCCAGCTACTCTGACGATAATTGTGTATGGCTTAACCCAACCCCTCTAAGTGTGCGTTTTACGAGACCATTACGAATGAGTTTCGAGAAAGAAGATGATAATGCGATTATTTCAGAAAATGCATGCTTGGACGAAGAAATAAAAGTTCTGAATAAACACCGGTTTCAATTGAGCAACGGCAAACATGTTCGGGTAAAATATGTAGTGACCAAAACGTTATTTGATGGTAAATGCGTGAATACCTTGACCGGAAATCCAGCTACCTCAAGATGTCCAATATGTTTGCATACTGCTCACCAATTTGGCAATCTTGAAAACGATTTTACTCCAAATGAAGATGCTCTTTCTTATGGGTTGGGACTGTTGCACGCAGAAATAAAAATGTTCGAACATTTAAAGAATATTTCTTACCGGTTACCTCTTCAAAAATGTGATGTTACAGCTAATTTGAAAGATAAGGTATATCTAGATTATTATGCACGGTGGGCTTTATTGTTTTTTTTTCTATAGATCACATCGTTTTTTTTCGATATCATGTTACATGTTATATGCATGCACATCTACTTAAATTTAAAGAAAGATACGCACGCACGCACACACACACAACCATACAGACATTTTCTAAAAACACGTTTTTTAAACAACAAATATCATAAAATACGTCTCCACGAAATTTAAAGAAAATTTAAAATTGTACTATTACAAAAATTCCAGTATAAGAAAGCAAAAACTCCAGATTCATGTATAATTGTTTAAACATCTAACTGTAGTGTGCGTAACCAAAAATCAACTGTGATATATCGAAAAATTAAAACAAGCACACCGTGTATGCTTATCCCTGTATTTTTTGACCATACAACTAAATGAACTAAATATAATTATATAATTTTAACAGATGTATTCAAGGAACAAAAGGAAAAAGTTCATAAATTACTATATGATAAACTTGGGGTAAAAGTTGATTTATGCTTACAAGGGCACGGAACTACGAACACTGACAACATAGCCCGAAAATGTTTTAGCCAATCAGAATTATTCGCTGATTGCCTAGACTTGAATACAAATTTTGTTAGCAATGTTGCAAAAATTGTAAGAATTTTCAAGTCAAAAGAAAAGGTAGATTTGGATAAACTGGAGAAACTTTGCCTCGACACTTATAAGCAGCACTACACCTTATACAAGTTGGCTAGAATGAATCCGACTACCCACAAAATATTGATGCATGGATGCCAGATTGCTTGTAAATTTTCATTACCAATATCTTATTATTCAGAAGATTCTAGTGAAGTGTGGCATAAGCTCAACAGGAGAAATATGAGGGATCATGCACGGCAAAACAGCCGCCAAAATAGAATCTTAGATGTGTTTAATTATGCCTTATATTATTCCGATCCAAAAATATCTTTGGTTTACATTCAAAATCGTTCAAAATTTCATAAAGATAGAGAAATATCTAGTGAGCTTCAAGAATTTTTCAAGAGGTAAAATTTAATTTTATTTATTTTCGTCTTCATGCATACTATGTGGTATTCATTTAATATATTTAGATATATATATATATATATATATGCCCTATCTTCTATTTTTTAGTGATACAGCAAATCAGGAAAGCTTGACAGATGATCAATCTTCAGAAGATAGTGACGAAGAGAATGTAGACCGTAATAGATTATTTTTTTGTGATAATGTTCTTCGTGTTTGAAAGGATATATTTTATTTATCGTATAATGTATTACAATGTAGTACAATATATCGTAATATAATGTAATATTAAATATCGTAATATAATGTAATATTAAATATTGTAATATAATGTCATACTAAATATTGTAATATAATTTATAGCACATTCATGAGTAAGTTGTGAAATTTTATTTATAATTGCTATACCTATAACTTCGCCTCGGCAATTTTTAGCAATTTCTTGACACAATTAATTTTTGATTAAATAATTTAGTTTTAATCGCAAACAATGCAAAAAGTATTGGTTTATAAAAAAATTGTACATAACATTTTTTGCTTGAAAATAACTGCTCTATCGATTTGCGGGATTATTTAGAAAAAATTACAGAGGGATACAAAATAATAAACTAAATTTACATAGATCATATGGTGGATCGATATATTTTTTAAGTCGCTAAATCCAAATGCGGGGTCCGTTGGTCTCTGCATTTTTTCAAGATTTTACGGACTTTTATCAATTTGACCTCAAAATGATCTAGACCCTGACGTGATAGGGACAAACGGACCCCGGTTTCGGATTCAGCGACCCAAAAAACATATAAATTCACCCACGGGGTCTATAAAAACAATTTTTTTTTAACAAGAGAGCAGAAAATGATCATTTTTATACAAATTTCTTATATTGGAGGGTGAATTTCGAGAGTGTAAATGGGGTGCAGGTGAAACGCAACTAATTTTCCCTTAATCTATTACCCTTAAGCTGTCCAATTCTTTTTTTTTTATTTCATCTTTATTCTAAGAGGCGCTACTTAATTTTGTCCATAACAAAGTCAAAATAAAACATAGTGCGCCGCCGAATCCCACACTTGGAGTTCTCGCAAGGGAACACCAGTCAGTCCGCCACAAGGATTCACAGGCTCCTATAAAAAAAAAAATAATAATAATAATAATAATAATAATAATAGCACCACGCGGGGAAGCCTGACACCCCTATGTGGCGCGTTCCCCGGGTGGCGGATGGGGGAGTGCTCGCCGAGGCACACACCTCGGAGGGTAGAGCAGAAATAAAATATGACCCGTGGACTGCCAAAAGGAGATCCTGGATGGAGAGGCGATCTAACGGTCTCTCTAAGACCTACGGTTGCGTGCCGAAGTAACCCGAACCATCTTTGGCTCCTAACAGCAAGACGGGTGGCCGGTTACCTAGCTAATTTCGGTCAACCGGCTCGAGCGCGTGCGTGTTATTGTGTGACATCCGCCGGAAACTGTCCAGAGAGCCGAGCACCTGTGTTCGGGGTGGGAGGCTCGAGAGAGTGGAGGTGGGCTAGTGCAATAGCGCGTGCTATACCCTGACATGATGTACCCAGTCTGGCACCGCCTACAGTCATGTGTTGGGGCCATGTCAGCTGCCCCCATAGACGGGGGGATCCAGGGGGTCTGACACATGCCAGGATGAAGAAAAATGCTTATAATATGGGAACCACAAACGAACTCAGGGAAAACTCACAGGAGAACCTGGAAATTGAAACCTTAAGGGTGCCAACAACAAAAGACGGTGGATATCCAATCCACAAATCAAGCAGCAGTACCAGTATAGGCAGCGCCATGAGTGCTGCAGCATACCGGTATGACAAGAACGCAGCGGTAGGGGAAGAGAGCCAGACCATAAGGGATTTGCTACAAGCCCACGCCAGCCTGCGAGACAAGCTACAGGAGGTGCGTGAAACGGCCAGGGAAATTACCAAAACCCTGGAAAAGCAAAAGGGCGTGAATATCAAGATCAAAGAAATAAGATCCATGATGATCGAAGCTTTCACGCTTCTTGACCAGATGGAAGATGTCGCGAAGAAGCAGTTCCCCAAACAATCTAGTGAGGACAATACAAAGCCTCAAAAAACGGTAAAATCAAAGAAGGAGGCGGCTGTACCCCCGCCAAAGACAAGAAGGGACAGCGAGGGGAACGGCCAGACTTCTCATGGTCAGACACATGAAAGAGTAGAGGATGGCGGTGGTCGAATTGGACCAGACCAAGGCCGCCGCACTGCTCAAAAAGGGAAAGATTCGCATCGGCTGGGTAAACTGCCGAGTGCGGGTGCGAGCGAGCGTCACGCGATGCTACCGTTGCCTTGGCTACGGGCACGTGAAAGCCAAATGCAAAGGCCCTGACAGGAGCACTAGCTGTTGGAAGTGTGATGCGGGTGGACATAGAGCGGCGGCATGCAATGTGCCGACCCAACAGATAAAGTGTTTTCTTTGCAAAGATGACAAGACGCCTGAGGATAGGACGATGCACACTCCAGGCACCGGAGCGTGCAAAGTCTTCCGGACGGCCCTAAATGCAAGCAAGATCCAAAGATAATGGCGAAGATACTCCAAAGAAACCTGCACAGAAGTAGGCTCGCACATGAACTGCTAACCCAACACGTGAGGGAGCGGAACGTGGATGTCCTATTGATCAGCGAACAATACAAGAACCTAGACCCACCCTTTTGGGTGTCAAACGACGAAAAAACCGCAGCCATTTGGGTGCCCGGGCGCGGGTTGGCGAATACGGGTACGAGAGAAGACTACGTAAGGGGAAGGATGGGTCGCATAACATTCTTCAGCGTATATCTGTCACCGAACCTAACTGCCGCCGACTTTACAAGGAAACTAGGGATATTCGAGGACGTTAACAGGCTTTGGGGAATCAATACCGGATGTAACCTTCGCAATCGAAATGACGATCCGCAACATAAGAGACTGGCACGTCACGGAAGAATATACAGCTAGCGACTACCAGTATATTGTATTCAATATTAATGAAGACCGTCAAACCAGTACAAGGAGAAATCACAGTCGAGCGCCAAGATGGAACACCCGAGACATGAACCGAGAGACACTCGCGATGTTAATTCAAAGCGCGAACCTCCCATCCAACGGGATCCCGCACGAATTAGGCGGACAAGAAAGAGCAGAGACAATAGTAAAGAGAACTACTAATCTGATAACTGAGATCTGCGATGCGACCATGCCCAGGGTGTTGCGAGATTTTTCAATTCGATCGATTTTTTTATAAAATTAATAATAATGAAAGTGACAACTAGATTGTAGTTACGACACGCGTCTCTATTTTATAAATCATTTAATAATCAGAATTAATGATTAATTGCAAACTTTGAATAAACAAATAAAATCAATCTGTAATAATTTAGTATTGAGTAATGAATTTTGGGTTCATAAGGTACTGACCGGTTGTAGCAGGATAGGGTGAAATAATATAGATCGTATATTTATGTTATGATACATTAGTGTCATGAAGCCATTAATCACTTTATTTTAATTCTCACACAACGAGTAGAATACTGTCGAAGCAAAGTAACACAACTCACTATGTTGAAATAAACAATATATTCGATGAAACGACTGTAGGAATAATTGTAGTAGTGAATCTTTATTTTTATATCTGAATAATGGAAAAGGTATTAAGCTGCGAATTTTATTGAATACATAGAAAATGGCATTTAGTAAAACAGTAAAATTTAATTTGAATGATATGACTAAGTAGATAAATTTAAGCAATGAAATTTGTGAATAAGCAGATGAAAGTTCACGTTGAGTTAAATTGTTATTTGCATGAATTAATTATAATTGAACGAATTACGCGTGAGATTTCAATAAAATACAGTAACGAAAGAAATTATATTTGTCATGGGCTCGCTTGTTTGTCCTTGCCTATGACACAGGCGTGCGCCTGGCTTTCGAACAGGTCTTCTAGGTGAGTAGAATTAGAGTGAGTACCCGCTGGGCTTTAGCGGTGATGATAATTGTAATGCACACTGATTAATATACAGGTTTAGTACAAGAAACAATTGGAAAGTGCGGCCATGGGAAAACCGACTGGGGGTCGACGTAGCCATCCCAGTCGGACAGCGCTCTGCTGTATTTTTACAACCCGTCAAAGGCAAAGTTAATAGGTTAATGTTATGTGCTGAGTTTTCATTATTTGGTGAAAACTCCCCGGATCAGTTCACTGAGAATATCCGCGAGTGCACAGGGTTAGTAGAAGTAACTTTAAAATGTTATACACTAAGAAAAAAAAACGTTCGGGAGGCTTCTTGCGCTTCAGCAAATGTGCACGAATGGGGCCTTCCTTCGTATCACTCAAACACATGGCGCATCGTATTGCTTGTCGCTTAGAGTGATGCTTCTACTTTGAGGAATTGTGTCGAAACTCCCCGCGTAGGAGAACTTGTCCCGCGAGCGAGCCGTAGAAACGCCAGCGTAAAAAAGGATAGCATGATGCGCGTGAACGAATTTACATGCATGGATGCACGGGCGCACACGCGCTACTCGAGAGAGAGAGAGAGAGAGAGAGAGAGAGAGAGAGAGAGAGAGAGAGCCGTCAGTGCTGTAACATGCGAGTAGGCGCCTGCGATAGAGGGCCAGGTACGTAGCCTGCTGCTCGGGCTCCCGACTCTGCCAGCATGTGTCTACTTGACCGTTGCAGTGTCTACCAGCCACCCGAGAAGACCGATGTACTGGTGGACAGACGACATTGCGGAGCTTAGGAAAGAAAATTTCTATTCTAGAAGAAGGGCCTATTCTAGAAGAAGGGCTCAAAGAGCCTGGAAGTAGATAAGGCCTGAAGCCGGAGACCTTTCCAAAAGACAGGACGAATCGCGAAAAATTCTCAAAGACGCGATAAAAGAGAGCAAGCACCGCTGCTGGACGAAGATCATCGGCGACGTCGAGAAAGATCCATTCGGCGATGTATACGCGATTTTTACACGAAAGATGGGCGAAATGAAACGCACGGAACCCATGGAAGCTGAAACGATGGCAAAAGTAATCGATGGACTGTTCCCCACACATCCCATCAGACCCCAGACAGAAGCGTCGGAAATACCGACAGACAAGATACCTCTTTTTACAGAAGGCAAACTCATCGCGGCAACTTCGTCCCTCAAGAGTGGCAGGGCACCGGGACTGGATGGCATTCTTGCGGAAATGCTCAGGATCAGTGCCTGGTGCAGGGAGTTTTTAGCTCGCGGTGAAAAAGAGCGAGACTTGTACCGATTGAAAAACCGAAAAAAGAAGCGGATACAGATACTTCCTATAGGCCACTGAGTCTTTTAGACATAATGGTTAAGACGGGGAAAGCACTAGTTAAACCGCGAATACTAAGTGCTGTACGCGAAGCAAGAGACCTTTCCGATAAACAGTATGACTTTAGAAAAGGACGATCTACCATAGGGGCCGTTAGAGAGGTAACAGACACGGTAAAGAAAGTAGAGGAAGTTAGACACGCGACTAGAGACATTGTGATTCTGGTAATGTTAGACGTAAAAAACGCGTTTAACTCGGCAAGATGGACCGACATACTTGCTGTCTTAGAATCATTCGGTATGCCGCGATACATTATGCGCCTTACGGAAGATTATCTGAGGGACCAGGTTATCAAGTATGACACGAAAGAAGAGCGCAGAAGAAGGCCTATAACTGCAGGAGTTGCGCAGGGTTCGATCTTGGGGCCAGACTTCTGGGGTATCTTGTATGATGGGCTTCTGAAATTCGAAATGCAGGGGGACGTGATGCGCGTTGGATACGCCGACGACGTCGCTGCGGTTATAACAGCACGGAAAGTGGGCATCGCGCAAGCGAAGTTAAACGCGATCATGAGCAGAGTGCTATTGTGGATGGCGAACCACGGATTGACTTTAGCACTTGATAAGACCGAAATTGTCCTATTGACAGGAAAGCGGATACCGACCATCATACCCATGATGGTAGGCAGCGAGACTTTAACGACGAAACCATCAGCCAAGTATCTAGGAATAACTCTAGACACGAAGTTGAACTACGGGGAGCACCTAGATCGCGTCTGTAAAAAAGCCACGACTAGAATAGCGTAACTTAGCCGACTCATGACTAACGTCCGTGGGCCTAGACCAACAGTTAGGCGGCTACTCATTGCGACCACTAACTCTATCCTGTTATATGGAGCAGAGGTGTGGGCCGACGCTATGAATATGAATAAGTATCGGAAAAAGATTATGGCGGTACAGCGAAGGGGGACCCTTAGAATAGCATGCTCCTACCGGACGGTCGCGGCCGAGGCATCGATGGTAATCGCGGGGGTAATTCCCGTAGATCTTCATGCGATTGAACACAAGCGGATCTGCGAGGCTCGTTTAGCGTCGAATAGCACCTCGATTGCCGCGGAAGAAAGAGAAATAACAATGAGCAATTGGCAGATTAGGTGGACCGATTGTCCAAAGGCTAGATGGACTAGGACCCTAATAAAAGATGTGGGCCCGTGGGTGGACAGGAAATGGGGGGAGGTTAACTTTTACCTTACCCAGTTTTTCTCCGGTCACGGATACTTTAGGAGCTACCTGTTCGCGATGAACAGGGTGGCAACACCGGGGTGTAAGTACTGCGGTGACGAACGGGACGACGTGAGACACACGTTTTTTGACTGCCCTCACTGGGCTGAAAAGTGTAGAGCACTGGAGCTTACGATAGGGGTGTTCACGCCCGAGGCTGTAGTAGAAACGATGCTTGACAGCAAGCAGAACTGGGACGAGATAACGGCGTAAGTGGAGACGGTTCTCCGCGCGAAAAACAATGACGGTTGTTTACAAGACTAGTTGACGGCTAGCACAGCTTAAAACAGGCGACCCCCCGAAGGAATGCGAAAGCGGTTACCGGGGGGGGGGGGGGTTTCGCGGTCCTATGAGAGGTGGAGTTTTAGTGAGTATGCCTGGCGTTGTCCCGCGCCAGGAGAGTCGCACACACGGGGAGCCTCGCACGGCTCCTGTCATGGTGCATTAAGCATTTCTCCAACTCCCCGGATAAACAAAAAAAAAATAAATAAAATAAAATAATAATAGCAAGAAACGCTCGCGATTTATAAATTAATTGTAATGATATTTAATTATTTGACGTATCATAATTAAATATACTGTTAAATATTGGAAGTACACTTGATGGTAGTTGATTCTTGTGGAACGTTTTTGAACAGATCCAATCAGATTGCTGGATTGATAAATTCTAACCAACGAAAAGCAAGATTTCGAAAACGTTCCACGAGAATTAATTACCGTCGAGTATATATAAATATATTCAATACAATCAACATTCTATAAAGCTAGTTGTGGCATGTACATGAGACCGGTTTTAAAATTATAGAAAAAAATCGAAATAAATTTTAAATATTAAAAAATGTTTTGAAACTCTTTTCAACGCTCCGCATGCGTTCGAACACAATTTCCGCACTCTGTATCAAAAAAAGGTTTGTCAGATGAGCGCAACAAGTTTGCGCACTTGTATCAAAATATATTCTATTTTAACAATCCTTATTGAAAAATCTCAAGTGCGATCTTCGGTCAAAACTATCTGATTTTTTAATTTTATAAATAGATAAAATTCAGTTGGCAATAATCAAAAGACTTGATTGTGGGTAATTCTTCATCAAACCCAATAAAAAAAGGTATCCATAATATTTTCTGTAAACCTAATAGTTTTTCAATTAAAAATCATGCAAACTTGGATCAGATTTATCAGATTTTTAATTGAAAAACTATTAGGTTTACAGAAAATATTATAGATACCTTTTTTTATCTTGCTTTGATGAAGAATTAGCCAGTATTTTTTTTTTATTTTTGTAGGTCTCTTAATAAAAAAGTTTAAATTTGGACCAAATCACCGACAAAAGCATAATTTTTAGGAACTCATCTAAAAATTAGTTTATTTAATCTACACACTTGCAAATGCATTAAAAAGTTATATTTAAAATATATTGGATGCAATTTCAACCTTTTAGAGCTTTTATTATACACATAAATTGATATTGAAGAATTTATCAACTTTCTCAAGTACGACGACCTAAGATAGAAAGTCAATAGAAAATCTCACAGTTTACTTCTGCGGAGGGATAATTCTTGACTGGCATGCTATAATAAAAATTTTAGAATTAGCTCTATGTATACAATTTGAATTTACTTTGAAAATTTCTTTAATGAGAATATCTCTTTTCTTAGTCTGAGCTAATTTAATAATTTTAGCAGCAGTTGATGGCATTAATTGAATGAAAATCTGCTTTTTCCTCCATCTTATATCATGCACAAAACACTCACGATTATACAATAATCGTAATTTTGCGAAAAACCTGCAAACAATCCAGTCATACTGCTGTCACGCGTGCATGCACGTGGTCCGTAAATTCCAAAGAGCCTGCCGCGATAATTGGGGTTACGCCATGGAATTATTGGCGAGAGAGAGCGCCTGCAATTTTTCCATAGCCCTAGTCGCAGTCCAGGCGGCAGCACTTGGAATTACTCCAGGCTGCTCGCGCAGGATATACTCCATGAGGGACTCACCAGCAATAAGTCCATGATTTTTCTCTCAGTGTACCAGTTGGACTCCCAATTCCGCAAGCCTGTAGATCGTCCGTTGGGGGTTATGGTTTTCATTAGGCTTACAATCATTAAAATAATAATCATTATTAATTATAGTCATAGATCACAGGATATCAATTTATCAAACATCAGCTTTTGCAAACGGGTCTGGACTTATATATTATATATGAATAAATTCATAAGTTAACATTTTTACCAAAAATAATCAATTTTCTGAACCTTGAATTCGGATTTCTACGAATCTCAGAAAAATACCTACGTTTCTTGTAGAATTTGGAGGTTATAAAAGTTGATTTAAAAATCATCTCTATTTTTCCTCTAATCTAATCATTAATCAGCTGTAAGTCACCAAAATTTCATCCAAATTGGTGGCTCCTGTCTTAAGTTATTTTATTCAGAAAATAAAATTCTTGATCTAGCCTACTGTGCGCTGTACCTGACGCTTGGTCGCGCATGTACGAGAAAAACGCAGTACTAGTCGAAGCATTCGGCTGGTAAAACCCAGGACATATAATACTGCGAAATGGTCCGTGATATACAGCGGAATCCGAACAAGGTTCCGCTATATAAGATGCACGGGGAACAGCTGTACTACTTCTGCCCAGACGAGAAGTTTCCAGCGTCTATGAACGACGAAGTGTCAGGCAAATCATCGTGCTAGAAGAAAAGCCAGCAGAGATTTTGCAAGAATGCCACGACAAGCCATAAGCTGGTCACAAGGGACGTGAAAAAACTTGTGCACGCGTCGCTATGCACTATTACTAGCCTGGTATGTACACCGACGTCGCTGAGTATGTTCGACAATGCTTTATTTATCAGCAATGCAAAGTCAAACTGCGCCCGCCAACTGGACTGGTGGGAAAGCAATTAATCACACGGCTATAGTGAAGCTTAAGGGAACAAGTATATTCTCATATTCTAGGATCTGTTCACCCGCTGGATATAGTGTATTCCGTTTAAGCGGGTGAATGCAAAAGTGACCCTGCGATACCTTCGAGAGCGGATCTTCATGCAGTATGGTGCGCCAGAAGTATTTTTGACGGACAACGGCACCGAATTTAAAAATAAAGCTATTGATTGATACCTTAGAGAGGATAGCGAGAGGCACAAGTTGTCGCCACCTTATCATCCCCAGGGCAACCCTGTTGAGACGATGAATTGCACCATCATTTACATAGTGCGAATGCTGATCGAAGAGAACCATAATACATGGAACGAACGGTTGAGCGATATCGCCTTCGGATATAATACCGTGCCATACTCCTATGTGGGCGTGAGTCCAGCAATTCTTAAGTATTTGACTCGGCCCCGTAAACCTTCTGCAGCGAAACGCGAGCAGGACGCCGCAGAAGAAGAACAGTTGCAGCGACGCGCGATCGATGCATGGTATAATCGCATGGGGGATTTGTCCCAGTTGCGAAAACAAGTGTCGCAGAGAACGCAGAATACGCAAGATCGCCAAAAGCGCTATTATAACGCCAAACGTAGCCCGGTGTCACACAGTGGGCAATTTTTTAAATCTTTTTCAATATTAGATGGCTTAGGCTAGTAATGAGCTAGAGGATTACAAATTTACAGAAATAAAGTTTAAATTATATGGATTAAAGAAAAATGAATGAAAAGCTTATCCGACTACGTTTAAGGTACTTTTACTTTCATCATAAGAACTTTTATAACCTTGTCGTTATAACCGAGTCATTTCACTGTGACGGAAATGCCGAAATAATTCTGCTACACTAACAGAAATACAGGATACAAAAAATAAAACTGATTGGAATAGATTATCGGCGTGCAATTTTCGTTTCCTGGCTTACTTGAAAACTGCCATAAGGCACTGAACAGGTGAATTCGAAACCCACCCCTGGTTCGTCCAATACAAGCCCGAAACTTAACCCCTGGTTCAATCAGGATAAATACGATGAGTACCTAAAGTGCAATTCAAACCAAGGCTAACCCGTAGATCAGATAAAAGTTCTTTTCGAGTCGTTCTACGAAGGTACACCCAGGTACTGGGGTATACCGGAGGATCGAGCCAGGTGCGGCAGAAATTCAACCAAAGCTGTTCCTACCCCGGCTCTCAGCAAGGAGGAGCGAAAAGGGAAGGAAAACAAAAGGCGTTAATGTTGAATATATAATACATTTGCCTATACAAAATAGCATAGTATAGAGATAGGTTACGCAGAAGCGTTATGCGCAACTACGCTACCCGGCAGCTACACAGTTTTAGGTGCGAGCTGTGCGCGAGACATAGCACAGCAGTAGTAGAAACACACATGTAAATCTCCCCACTCTAGCGTACATAGGTGAGAGTCGACTAACTATGCAACTCTGCGCGATTATACGACTTGGTAGATTCGTTGCTGTACGCTCTAGAAGAGCAGACGCATGCTTGGCATGCAGTGTATATAATTATAATTACATTTATTACTTAATCCTCTGCCTAAACCTCATTATTTATCAGTTAAGGGGATGTCGGTCCAAAAAACACTGTTTTTCTATTACATACAACTTTTTAAATAAAGCTTGTAAATAAAAAACCAAATCTGCAGCGCCGTAGTGTTAAGTTTAATGAATCTTTCAAACGAAAGAAAAATTCGATCGGACTTTTTGTTTTTCTAGAAGTTTGGAAGTACAAAATACCCCGTGGCGGATTTGCGAAGCTTTTTCGCCGACGCCCCCTTAATCCCAACGTTAATTTGAATGGTAGCACTGAAAAGGGCCGATTGACACATAGATTTTTGAAGTGGTCGGGGTAGGAGAGCGCGCTCAGGTGAATGGTAACATGGACACTTCTGCAGGTGTCGGATAGACAACAGCCGACTTGGAGACCGACTACGGTGAAGCTGCGATGTCGTCAATGACTCGACCTTCCTCTCGGGTCGAGGCGCGGGGGCTTGGGGCTCACGTCGCTTGGCGGCTTCTAGTCGTTTCGGGCCTTGAAGCTCTGGGAACTGGAAAACCTTCTTTCCCTTTAGAAAAAACGTTGGTTTCAGACAGTAAATGGAATAGTCATGGCCGCGTACGTTTGCGTAGAGTCACCTCGCAGGCCGCAGTTAATAGACGCTGGTCGTTCTCCGAAGGGTGGAGTTCCAAGACTTCTTTTAGAAGTGGTTTTGGCGCATCGGGCTCCAGTGAACTCCACTGAATCTCCTGACGCATTAAAATTAGTCTTTTCCACTTTTATAAAGTTAAAAATGTACGTTTTAAACTTCTTCGTTCAACTTTTTCAACTTTAAGGTTTACGGTTAATTATATAGTTCAGTATCATACGTATATAAAACCGTAAAAAAATAGTACATTATGTTATATGTGACCTGAGTAGCACATTTTTGCACGGCGTAAGGTCCTAAGTACGCCATGCAGAAGTGTTACTTAGGTCACGAGTATCGTATAGAATTTTATAGTACAGCCTACCTAAGCCCGCTGTCACGCCAATATGTGTCATAAGCAGTCCTATTTGGCATCGTGAAGTTGGCGTACAAGCGTACGAGTGTGATGAACACGATGCAAAAAAGGACTACTTTGGTCACGGATAGGCGTAAACTAAGTGCGGGCTTAGGTCACACTGTGCTATAAATATTTTCACATTTATCATACAAATGTCTGTCAAAGTAAATTTAAAATATTGAAATTATTTGTCGTATGAGACAAAAAATTAAAAATACGTGATTTCGCAAAGAAAAGGTAAGAATTTCGTTTGAAAATTTTTTTTTTAAAATGGTTTTCGGGAGCGCGTTCTACTGAAAATTCTTTCAGTAAATCATGTTTAACTAGAAAAATTTGTTTACCTAGTTAAAATATGTTTAGCTAAGTCTAGTCTCGCAAACTCACTCGAATGATAAACTTATTCACAAATTATACATACTACGGTCCCAACTTTTTGATTTATATGACATTTGTAAAATTTGTTTGGTGGTCTGCGCTTCGAGCTTCCGCTCACCATGTCCATCTTGAAGGATCACATAATGATGGATTATGTTATAATATAAATATACAATCTATTATTAAGGTATACTAGTTGCAAAATCTTTAACATTGTTATACATTTATAGGCGATTGTTTCCGTCAACGAGTTTTAGATATGAATATAATTTCAGAGAGAGAGGTTTTACACACATACGCACACACACAAACACGCATACACAAACGCATTCACACAGACACACGCACGCACGCACACGCACGACCAACAAAATTGGTAACCGTTATAAATAATTTCTACCATTCGTAGAAACTAATATCTTTTTGTCAAATTCATTTGGCAATAAATATAAGAATTTCAAGAAATCTATCGCCTTAACCAAACCTTAACATACTGTAAAATAATGATCGGAACAGTAGAAGTGATATTTTTTAATATGAAAATAAATTTACTTACCAACTGCAATTAAGGTGCTTGAATGTACTGCAGATCCAGCTTCCATGGATACTTCACCAAGACCATTTACTGATATTCCATTGACCATATTTACAGCTTGTCTAGCACCTTGAGCATCGATAGTATTCCAATATGACTCACTGGGTGATGTATTATTTAATCCAGGCGGAGGTTGTGCCGCTGCCCCGGTGTATCTAAAGTATGGGTTTTTAAGATCTAATGTATTTTTACTGCTACCCAAATTTGTGCCTTCTAACTTTAATTCAATAGTCACATCGTACGATTGTCTGGAATTAACAATATTTCTCTTTTACCTTTTAAATAAATAATACAAATTATTCGCAAGAATGTTACATGAAATAATAAATTGCAGCAAACAAACTCATTAGTGATTGTTTCAAGTAATTAAGTACAAAATGAATGCAATTATCACTAAGAATATATCAAATTTTTAAAAGAGTGTACGTAAAATATTATTTGTACCACGTTTTTTAGAACTAAAAAGCTACTCCAAAGTGACCTTTTTTGACTGGCCTGAAAAAAAGCGGACAAAAAAATTTTAAGTGTGGACATTTTAAGCGTTTTGAAAAAATGTTTGTCAAAGTAAAAAGTTGTATTTTGCGATCAGTCGAAAATTGCGTGAGATATCGCATCTCACACATTTTTCGATGGCAAAACTATAAGGCACTTCCGTGTCGCAGTCGTGCCTAAAAAGTAGATACTCGGCTTTTTACCAATCGACTCTAGACAAATAGGACATTTTTTTGAAGCTTTGTTTTAGCAACATTCTCCAACTGATCAAACCGAACAAACAGAAAAATTCCAAAAAAGCAATGCATCTATAATCTACATTAAATTAAAGAACTTCATAAAAACTTAAATTATATTACATATATACGTATGAATGGCGCGCAAATTATGCAAATTATTAGAGTTTTTTTATTTTAGTTTTCTTATATTTTTTTAACACTTTTGTCCTGGTTAATAAACACAGTGCTATACGGAAAAAATTGTTTATCTGAGGTTATTAATTTTATTAATAAAATTATATCAAATTTTACTATTATAATTTTTCCTATATAGCTTCCTCCTAGAAGAAAAGTTATAATAATCAAATTTTTCGTTTCACCCCTTTAACTGACACCCCATCCCTCTACCTAATTGACTCATATGGAGTACATGCATCTAAACTTTTATATCGTCAAAAGAATATCATACATCCGTACAGATTTTTTAGAAAACATGTAATTATCTTCCACTAGCGGAATAGAAGGAAGCTAAGTGAAAATCAAAAAAGTGATCACGGGCTGTCTTCACTCGAAGAAATGCTTGAAAAAAAATTCAAGGGTAGGAAAATCTTCGTCAGAATGCCTAGTTTCCGAATCCGTTTCCCCCGAAACCCGCGGACGTCTATATTTTTGTCCCACCTCAAAACCTGACCTCATTTTTAGAATGTCCTTTTTCGATTTTACCGATAATAAGTTAGATGGTTGTATTTTACATTTTTAACCATAATAAATGAGATGTGGGCACAGTATTTACTAGCGTGCACTTATATACTATATATAATAAAAATATATATATGTATATATAGGTCGTTCATGGTCAAATCAAAGATAAAAAATTTGTTGCTTCTTCAACCTACGGTAAATATGTTCCAGCAACAGTTTCCAGGGCACCTGAATTTTTTCAGATTTTTAAATTACTTTTTACCAAAATGATAGGGAGCCAAAGATGTCAATTTTGGCAATAACTGGGTTTTCAGCACTAATTAATTAATTCATAGCTCTTCAGGGAAACATTTTTCACTATAAACATAAATATACTTTTTTTGTAAAATTTTCTGAATTTTTCAATAAAAGTACCCTTAAAGTCATATATGTATATTTATTTATGCAACGTAAGGGTGTAAAGATGTGCATGTGTAATAAATAAATAAATGCATACACACACACGTGTGTCTATGCACCCATATATATATACATATTTATATATATTATTATACATATACATACATACATATATACATATATCAACTTGATAATTATAATAACAAAAAAAACATGATGATAATGTTTGTAACTGTATTTTTAATAATAATCATTTATAACTATAATTATCAAATTGATTTGATATTTTCACTAAGTATTTATTTTTCTTAGAGTATAATTCCTAGTTTTTATTTGTTGCGCACAGTAGATGTCAAAAGTACAAAATTATTTTTTTTTTAAATTAGTCCTCGTAGTTTAATTTTGTCTGATGAAAACTCATTTTAAATTTATTCTGATTAAAAAAAATCAATATGCGCATTACATTATGTAATAAAAATATTATATAATGTAATATAAAACTTATTATTTGATTTATCAAAACTTGACAATATTAATACAAGTTATGATATTTTTATAACTGTGCTTTCATTAATAATCGTTTATAGCTTCGTTTAGAACTACCGTTATTAAATTATTTTATTATTTTTCGCAGAAAGTATTTCATTTAGCTTAGAGTAGGATATTGCTGGATGTTATTTATTAATGCGCGGTAAAAGTCAAAAGTACATAGTTTTATATTTTTAAATCAATCCTCGTAGTCTAGTTTTGCCTGATGAAAACTCATTTCAAATTCATTCTTGGTTAAGAACGATTGGTATTTTGAAAATGCGTTCATTTAATATAAAACGCCAAGAAATTTTTTTAATTTTAAAAGATAATTATACATTAGATTTTGCAAAACAAGCTGATGTAGTTGTGTCTTACTTGAGTTATAGTTTAGAATTAAGTGTTACCGAAAAGACTGAAGATGTTGCACTAGAATATGGTCACGATTTTTTGCCACCTTATAACGAGGTAAGATTTTTAAATAAATAGTTGTAGTGCCTATGCTGTCTGAAAAATCTGCAGGCTCTGATAAATCAAATTACGAGATTACAATTTTATTAATTTTAGATAGTGGTTTTTAATAAATATCAAATTAAACTTGATTATTTATTTGTTACTTTGCAATCAAGTGATCTTTTTTGATATTTTTAAATATCAATAATGCGCGCACTTTACAAAATTTTTAAGAGAAACAGATTCGTTCAGCTTGGGTCAAACTATTTTTTTTACATAAAAAAATATTGATTTAAAGATCTTTCTTTGGGAGACCCTGGTGAAAATAATATTATTCACATAATTGTTAACACAATTTATTAGCTTTCATTAGCTTTTTTAGATAAATATATTTTCACCTAGGGAACAAAAATAAATTCAAATATAATTTTCATTCCGGCCTTATCCCGCAAAATGACCATAATTATTTTATTTAGGTTAGAGAAGCTAAAAATGAGTCTTATCCGAATGATTTAATAATTACGGAAACAAAATGTGAAGTTTATCTAAAAAACTTACTAAGTCATTCACTGAAACAATTATTAAATTATTTAAATCTCAAATTTGATCGAACAGCTACAAAAAAATTAGTATTTCTTGGTAAATATGGTTTTGACGGGACAAACGCTAACGTTTATAAGCAAAAGGTTGAAGACAAAGATTTAAAATTCAATAGTATTTTTTGTTCATCATTCGTGCCTCTAAAATTATATGATATGGAAAGTAACTTAGTATATTGGGAAAATAAAAGTTCATCTTCACCAAAGTTTTGTCGACCAATCAAAATTATGTTCGAAAAAGAAACGGATGTTTTATGTATCCAAGAAGAAGAAGATATGAAAAAGCAAATTTCAGAGCTAAAAGCTGAAACTACAGGATGCTCAATATCCTACGATTTCAAGCTTACGATGATAGATGGCAAGGTGTGTACATGGCAAATAATTTTCTTAATTACTTAGGACAATCGTTAGGGTAAATTGATTAAGCAAACATTTCGTCATACGCTATTTTTATGCCGAAAATAACGAATCGATTATCCACATAGATATCCATGTTCATTCACATTGATTCAACGTGGATATTTGCATGAATTATCTGACTAAATTAATCTACATGAATTCTTCGCATTAATTTCTGAGAATATTTAATTATAACAAGTCTATAACTTGGTGAGACAATTGATTCGTCGTTGAATTTGCACAGTACCATTTAGATGCTACAATCAATATGAACTATTTTGTACCTTAAAAGCTCCTTGTTTTTTATTATCAACCCCGCTTTAATATTATTTGAAAATTTAAGTGAATAGCCTATGCAGATATCCACGTTAAATTAAAGTAGAATCAATACTTACAAGCATGGATAGGTAGATAATCCACGTTATTCTACCCAATTAGTTTATGTTGGGTTGTAAACTTTACAAAATCAACTTCATTTTCATCTAAATATATTTTATCGAAAATAATTTAAATATCTATATAAAAATAATTTTAGATTTGCAATGCACTGAATAGATCGTCAAGTCAAAGATGTTTTATCTGTAGTGCTACTATATCAGAACTGAATAGTTTGGAAAATGTAGTACAAAGAAAAATTAATGATAACGCATTAAACTACGGATTTTCTGTGTTGCATGCTCGAATCCGATTTATAGAATTAGTACTGCATATATCATACCGCTTAGACATTAAAAAGTGGCGTGTAAGTACATGAATGTGATTATTTGGTAGCTCTATAATCCAAACATTAATTTTGAGTAAATATTAAGACGAAAAATCTGTCAAGATAGAAACAGTAACTAAAAGAGTTAATGTAATAGTTGAAAAATCAAATAATTTAAAAACAGATTTCATTAAATGACACCTTAGTTTTTTCTTGTATAAATGTAATTTATAGCGTTAATGATTCTAAGCTTAGAAATTCATGAAATTTATAAATTTTTAGCTTTTTGACATTATAATTTAGTAGTAAATCTTGCACTTTTACAAATATGAACAATATTACTAGTTCTATGTAAATAGATTAATATATGTCATTTTACCTTTTTTTCTTATCGTAGGTTCCAAAAGAAGAACAGGGTATTATCAATAAAAGGAAAAAAATAATACAAGATGAACTATTAAGTCAGTTAGGTGTATTGGTTGATGCTCCTACTCAAAACTTTGGAAATACAAATGACGGAAACACAGGTAGAACATTTTTTAATAACCCTCATATTGTTTCAAATGTAACTGGTAAGTCGTTAGTAAACAATATTACTAATGTTACTACGGAAGTTTAAACATAAACGCATTCAAAATCATTTTGAGTCAGTGCATCGTTTATTAACAAATTAATTGTGACTTCAAACGTGCTTAAGCCACTTTTGTCTTATGTTCTTAATTTTTATTTTTCAAAGTTAACAATTTATCCATACGTAAAGATCGCGCGGGAAAATAAACAACCAATTTGTGAGCGAGAATTAGATAGTTACAACGACCAATCTTGTAACAAATGGAATGATTATCATTTATTTTTGAGAGTAAAACACTGATTAAAATGAAGTATTTTAATTTAACAATTAAAATATAAATAAAATATAGTTTGTTTACCAAAAACGTTAAGAAATTGTATGTTGATAGCACTAAAATATATTAAAACTCTTTTAGAATTTGACATCGTCTTATTGAATAAGTTTCAAACCATTTTGGGCACTATATCAAGTAGTAATAGAATTAATACAGCTGCCTTCAAATAATATTGTTTTCAAACAGCAAAATTGTATATAAATAAATACAACTGGTATAATATGCCACCTTCGATGCATGTTATTTTGATTCACGGACATGCGATTATTGACAACTTTGCGTTACCAATTGGAATGATGTCAGAGGAGGCACAAGAAAGCAACCACAAACTTGTAAAACGCTTCAGAGATAGATTTTCAAGGAAAACTTCTCGGAATATAATTCAAATCATATATAATATTAGGTATTCTACAGCTTTTTTAGAAAAGTATTAAAGTAAATTTTTATTGTTTCTTTTGCATTAGGGTAAATACAAACACAGACATGTTCAAAAGGTTACTCATTAATTCAGATCCTTTTATAATGTTGTCAAGGCCAACATCTCATAAAAAACACAAATGCTTATCTAAAGATATGGAAAATTTAATTATTATACCATCACATATTCAAGATACGGATTCTGATTCTCATGAATCAGAAGATGAATCTGAAAGTTGACCAGAAGGTAGATAAAAAATAGATCCTAAGAATTTAAAAGATACAATATAGGTTACTGTTGCCTACAGAAAATCATGTACCATATTATTTTCGTTAATGATTGTAGTTAAAATTTAAAACTTTATTTTATTATATGGATGTTATACTTGTACAATTTTGAAATGTCCTTCATTCAATAATAATTTCCTAACCAATAATATATCATATATTGCATTAGATCTAGCATAAGATCATATATAGGAACATTTATCTTCAACAGCGAATTTATAAAACAATTCACACAAGATTCTATGTAAGATCTGGTTACCATCGCAGAAAAAAAGTTTTTTTTCAATATTTTACTCAAGAGCTTATGTAAGATCTATGTCAGTTTGTTATTCAAAATAATTGATAAAATCATGGATATAATCTTAAGCAATATCTGCTTTAAGGTCTTGAGTAAGTCCTTACGTAAAATGTTAAGAACAACTCTGAAATATTAAGAAAGTAAACAATGTTTGATATATATAATATATATAAGTATAAATAAGTTTAGGTTTCAAGCAATTTTCGCATTTTTTTACCTAATTTCAATGATTTGTAGCTCATAAGGGATGCATTTTTAACTAAAACTATCCGGATACTGTATTGAGGTTGTCGGAGTCCGGATCAAACATTTAGGTTTTCATATTTTAAGGTTTAAAATGAAAATAAGGTAGCCTCAACACACACACACACACACACACACACACACATATATATATATATATGACTTTAAGAGTACTTTTATTAAAAAATTCAGAAAATTTTACAAAAAAAAAGTATATTTATGTTTATAGTGAAAAATGCTTCCCTGAAGAGCTATGAATTAATTAATTAGTGCTGAAAACCCAATTATTGCCAAAGTTGACATCTTTGGCTCCATACCATTTTGGTAAAAAGTAATTTAAACATCGGAAAAAATTCAGGTGCACTGGAAACATATTTATCGTAGGTTGAAGAAGCAACAAATT
>QLYP01000093.1:420677-445373 GCA_016647725.1 Nasonia giraulti | reverse complement strand
TATATATATATATATATATATATATATATATATATATATATATATAAGTGCACGCTAGTAAATACTGTGCCCACATCTCATTTATTATGGTTAAAAATGTAAAATACAACGATCTAACTTATTATCGGTAAAATCGAAAAAGGACATTCTACAAATGAGGTCAGGTTTTGAGGTGGGACAACAAATATAGACGTCCGCGGGTTTCGGGGGAAACGGATTCGGAAACTAGGCATTCTGACGAAGATTTTCCTACCCTTGAATTTTTTTTCAAGCATTTCTTCGAGTGAAGACAGCCCGTGATCACTTTTTTGATTTTCTGGCCCACTGTGCGTCGAGCCGCGACGCGTTGACCAATCAGCGCGCGCGCGGTACGGCGGCTAGGGAGAGCAGAGTGGCGGCTGCGAGCCGCGAGCGCTCGAGCCGGAACCCGCCTGCCCCGACTGCTCCCGAACGGACGTGCCTCAACTTTAACTTCACCCGGTGTTCCAGCTAGAAGGATTTAAGGTCAGTGAATCGTTTTCCGTTTTCTCCCGTCGTATTCGTTTCGCGGGTGAACGGCAGTTCCACGTTCGGTTTCGCGAACAAAAAGGTTATCTCGCGTACGCGTTAGTTACCTTCAGATCGCTGTCTTTATCTCTTTATCTCTTTGTATTGTGTTTCGTCGAAGTATTGTGTTGTCTCGAGTAATAAGCGAAGTGTCGAATTAAGACTTTTTATGATAGAAGTGTAGAGTTATTTTGTGAAAACGTAGGTTAATACTTGGCACCGACACTTGGACGCATGAGGCGTAAGGTGATCGGGCAATTCTAGGATAAGTCGTTTGGCGTTTGCGGAATTCGCGTGCGACGTAATTGTGTGAGTAAGTAAGAGACGAAAAGAGCGAGCAAGTGTGTGTGATCTAGTGGCTTCTCGAGCCTTGAGACGCGCGCGAGTCACGCGGGATATCTTTCGTGTACGGGTTTTTGTTTGTCGGAGTTGCCTTTGTTTACGGGTTATCTCAGCAAGTTGTACGAGTCGATTATTAATTGTAAGAATTTACTAAGAATATACAGTTCCGTCTGATAAACCATGTGTCTCTATTATCCCGAACCGCCCTCTCTTCTTACCGTTTTTCGGGGCTGCAGCTAGCCGAGCAAACCACGTGCAAATAAACCCTCGCGCTGGGAAACAAAGAGTCGCAAGACTCTGGCGTTCACGAGGAGCGCCTGGCGCCACCGGGTTGTTTTCTAAGCCCCGGGCGAGGGATTGCACCATAACTGGGGTAGCATGAAAACCCCAGTTACAGTTCATAATTAAACAAAATATAAACATAAAATTTTCAGAAAGCTTGTACATAGCTAAGCAATGCATAATTAAACATTATTAATAACAGCAATATAATCTATTCACAGAAAAAAAGTACAGAATGGAATTCAGACCAAGAACATCCATATCAATGTTATTTTTTTGCATATTAATTTTACTTTCAGCATTACTTTCAAATTTTTCCTTCGAATTTTCCTTTTTTTTGCGCCTTTTCACATGTAGTTTTTTTTATTTACTTTGTTCTCTGCTTGTCTACAATTTTTATTTTTTTTTATTGGTTAGAATTTGAAATGTTTGGTTTTATTATTTTCTTTTCTGAGCTCTTGTACCTATGCATATATTCGTGTTTTCAATAGGGTTTCTTGATAAGGCGTCTACATTTGTATTCTGTTATCCCGCCTTATACACAATTTTATAATCGTAAACTGCTAGTTTCATTCTCCATCTTCGAACTCTATCATTATTATTATCTGCAAATTACAACCATAATATTGGTCAATGGTCAGGAACAATTACAAATTTATTTCCGTAAATATAATTCTTAAATGTTTTTATAGCATACATTATGCCAAGAGCGTCTTTTTCATAGGTTGCATATTTAAGTTCAGCAGGCTGAAGTACTCATGATACATGAGCTATTGGTCTGTCTTCGCCTATCTTGTCTAGAGAAATTACGCAACCCAACGCATATTGGCTTGCATGCGTCGTTATTATGAAAGGTTTATAAAATGATGGATATTGTAAGATCGGTGTTAAACATAACGATTCTATGAGTTTATTGAATGCAGTTTGTTGTTCTGATCCCCATGCAAATGATCTATCCTTTTGTAATAAAATTGTTAATGATTTAGTAATTTTTGCAAAATTTTTAAAAAAGCTTCTGTAGTAATTTATAAAACCTAAAAACTGTCTTACCGTTTTTACGTTATTGGGAATTTCTTTACTGCTTGTTTTTATTTTCTTCTGGTTTTGTGCCTGCTTCACTAATAACATACCCTAAGAAAAATACTTCTGTCTTGCTGAATTCACATTTTTCTGGCTCTAATTTTAGCCCTGCTTCTGTTAATGATTGGGCTATTAGACCGAATCTTTTTTCTAATTCTTCAATGGTGTCACCAAAAATAATAATGACATCGATATAATTAGAACATATTTTGTCGATAAATTTGGCCAAAACTTTATCTATAACCCGCTGAAAAGTACGAGCTGAGTTTTTAAGACCAAATAGTAGGCCGACAAATTCAAATCTTCCTAATGGATGTACGCTAAGTGCAGTTTTGTGAATATCCGAAGGTCTCATCTTTACTTGATGAAAGCTAGATTTTAAATCTAACAGATCGAAATACTTTCTCTTTCCGATTAAGTTTAAAATTTCATTAATATTGGGAAGTAAATATGGATCGGCTATAGTCACATCATTTAATGCCCTATAATCTATTACTAATCTATACCTTTTTATTCCTAGAATCAGCTCCTTCTTCGGGACTACTGACGCTAGTGCATTGAACGCACTTTTTGTTTCCCTGATTGCTCTACTTTCTATTAGTTTACCCATTTTCTTTATAGCTATTCCTTTAGAATTGTGCGCTAATGGATATTGCTTAACGTATACTGGATTGTCGGTGGTTAGATTGATTTCACGTTCAAGTCCTTGAAATCGCATCTTTTCTTAGATTTGCTCCTCTTGCAATCCTATGTTAATATTGTATATAACATTTTCAATATTTTTATTATTAGTTTCCAAAAATTCTCTAAAATTTTCTGGCTTGTTTTCATCTTTATGTCTCTATTGTCGTTTATTATTTCCGCCTCAGTATCTTTACTCACTTCATATTCTTTAGTTATTTTTATTTAAAACTGTTTTTGTAACACATGCACGATTTTCACGTTTTTTTGACCTAAAATTAGGGACAAAAGTAGCCGTTTTCCGACCAGCGGGCGTAAAAGTACTTTTGCGTCCGCTAATTTCGAGTAGCGGGCGCAAAATAGTATATTGTGTACCAAGGGCGTAAAGTGGGCTTTTTTAGGCTGAGTGTGGAGTTTGCAATACGAGTCAAGGCGAGTTAGCCCGAGCCGAAGGCGAGGGCGTTTACGAGCCGCAGACGAGCACTGCAACTACACGAGGCCAAAAAGCTTGCTTAGCCCTTGGTGCACACCATATTTTTTGTAACGCATGTACTGTTCTTCGCGTTTTTAGAACATTTGCCAATGAATTAAGTAGCGGGCGCAAAATATATTCTCTAACACCGTTTCATTTTTATCCAAATCTTTTGTACGGCTGGAATTTTCTTCCTCTTGCTCTCTGCTCTCATTTAAACTGCTCTGATTATAACCCTGCTAAATAATTTTTTCCTTACTTTCAACTTTAGCTTCACTCTTGCTACATTGATTTTCGTTAGAACATTCATATATATAATTTTTATAGATGATTTCTTGTAAAATTTTATTCAAAAATCCTTTTTGATAGTTACCTACTCCCACTCTTATATTCTTCTCCTCATTTTGTATTCGCTCCATAAAGGTGTGTAACTTCTTGACTGGTCCACTTTGCAGTTTTAATTTTATGTCATTTCTCTCTAAATATCCTTTATCTAAACGTAATTTACTTTTCCTCAGTAATTTAATTCCTAAAATGCCATCAGACGGAATGTCGAATTCCTCCTGCGCGACATGAAAATCAAAATTTTTATTATTTATCGTTAATCTGACTATCCCCTAAAATTTTTATAGACTTGCTTGTGATTCCTGTCAACAATATTTTCTAATTTCGTAATTGTGCCTCTGGAGAAATCTGTCCTAATTTAATTATATTCATCTGCGCGCCACCATCCACAAGTAAGCTGCATGATTTTATTGCATATGGATTCTCAATTTCAATATATTCCAATCGATCATCTATTTCTAAATGATATACTTCTAGTTTCTCTTTATCCGCAATATTCACTCCAACATAATATTTTTCCGAATTCTCTGTATTTGACACATTTAGTTAATATATATCTCTTGTTTTTATTAAATTTTTCGTGTTAACATTTTTCTCGAGTGAATTAGCCATGTTGTTTCTTGTCCACTCGCTCCGAGAAGGCTTTTCTCATTTCCCACATGATTAATTTGCTGATTCTGCAATTTCAAGCATGCTTCTGTCATATGGTTCGTATTTTTGCAATAGCTACAGAATTTCTTTGCTCTTGATTCTAATGCCTTTATTTCTTGACAATTTTCAACTATGTGTCCATCTACAATAACTGCAATTTTTCTGCCTTTGAGCCATATTTTCTAGATTCTTTAATTTTTTACACTCTTGTATCGAATGATCCCGCATTTTACAATACTCACAATTTACAAATTTCCAATTAGGATTTTTCATATTATTATTCTGATTATCATAACTGTTGCCCTTTTCATAGTTATTATTGTAGTTGTTATAATTTGGATTTTTATATGAGATGTTTAAATTACTAGGAATGAAGGCGCGCTTCGCGCGCTCTTGATTTTATCTCTGTCTAATAACACTGGTAGAAAATCTATTATAAGTGTTTGGCGGCACACTAATGTCTGCTAATATTTTATAAGCATGTAACATGTTACTAAATCCCTCAAAACTATTTTTTAATAAATATATTAATAATGCTCAATGTCGTCATCATTGGTTTGAATAGTGAATTTGAAGAAAAGTTCAGTATAAGAGTCAGTGGGTTTGTCTATTATTACTACGCCATTTATTTGTATTATAAAAAAGCTATACAACTGAAATTTTACACAGATACTTACTATGCTACCTAGAAAACATGTAACCTACATGATTATGATTTAACTGTTTTCATTCATATTTTCACATCAAGGCCCATATGAAATTTTTAGTTTAGCGTATCAAATTTTGCTTGTAGACAGTCGAAATCAGAAGTTTTTCAGTTAAGGTCGATTTCGACTCCGACACTGATGTGAATGCAAACTCATGCTATACGACTAAATAATTATCATGAGTGTTGTAGTCGAACACAAAAGTATTTCAGTTAACGTTGATTCAACTTTAAATATCTTTCCACAATAACAAAAGAAATCTATATGCAAAATATGAGCTCTCTAGACCTGTTAGTTTTCGAATGAGAAAAAAATGCAAAAATGGAGAAACAGGTATCGGTCTCAAAATCTCTCACATCTGTTAAAAGTCAAAATTCTAATTAATGCCTTGACAAAAAAGCTAAAATACTTATCACTTTCTTCATGTAAAAATACACTGGAAACCAGAAATACAATTTGTTAGAGATGGTAGTCTCTGTGTAACTGTCTACAAGCAAAATTTGATACGCTAAATTAAAAAATTCATATGGGTCTCGATGTGAAAATATGAATAAAAACAGTTAAATCATAATCATGTAGGTTACATATTTCTAGGTAACATGTCTAGTAGCCTTTTTACAATTCAAAGAGCATTGTATAATGATAGACTTAAACTTACTGACTCAGATACTGAACTTTTCTTTAAATTCACCTCTTAAACCTCACCGATGACGACATTGGGCACAGAGACACAGTATATTTTCAAACTCTTTATTCTTTTAATTGAACTTCTCACTCACATTTAAAAAAAAATAATATTCACACACTTTATTACTACTTGAAATAGGGTTAGTGCCACTTTTCAATACACATGTTGTAATACTACACACTCTTGGTAATGATTAATTTTTACTAAAATTTCTTGCTAGTTATATTACATATATTTTATCTGTTATCAAGGTTTCCACATTTCATTTTAAACACCTTAAACATTTCTACCAGGGTTATGAGTTATGACTGTTTTGAAGGTTATGAATTTAAAGCGCGGTTCTGATCTTGTTGCCTAGGCAACCAACCAGCAACCTATCAGAATCACTTATTGAATGCTTCACAACAAAGGCCATCATTTTTTAAAGAGAGAATTTGTTGTTTGTTGCTGAACCATTCATTTGGGGCAATATTTTCCTGAATGACCTCCTTCATTGCAAATCTGACATTGGATCTTCTGTTGATGTGTTTTTATTCGATTTTGTGCTACTAGTATTTTAGCTTCTTCGCATTGCTCGGCTACATACCCTTCTGCATTGCAAATAGTACACATTATAAAACTATTACTTGTTATCGGGCTTTCGTTAACGGGCAGTACTTTACTGTATGTCCAAGTTGGTTGCATCTTTTGCATATAACCTAAGGGCATGCTTTGATCATTGATCGGCACTATTGCAGAATTCACATGATTCCCTAACATCTGCCTTTCGAGTACAAGCAGTAGGGTCATGACCACATTCCTTACACTTCCAGTACAATTCATATTCTATTATAAATGGACATTAAGTCACTGTATGGTTAATAACTTGACAATATTGGCAGTGATTGCCTTTAATTTTATTCAATTTACATGCATCTACAGAATGTCTTTGGTTATTGCAAAATTTACAAATCAATTCAATTTTTTCTTTGACTTTTCTGCAGTAGTTCGATAAATGCTCCTTGTTTTTACAATATACACATCCCGAATTATGTCAGAATAGTGCTTCGTGTCCATAACTGTCACAAATTTGACACGCATATATTGCATCATTACTTGTATTTTGTTTATTCAAACTGCCATAAATATTATTTACTTTATTACTCAAAAATCCACTTCTATTAAACTGATTCTATTTCTATTGCCTTTTTAATGGATTCTTCTACAACCGCTTCGGCTCCCAATTCTATCCTGATTTCTTGCTTTAATTCTTCTTTAAAGCCTCGCAAAGTATTAGCGCGTATTTTATTTTCAAACGCTGTTTTTTCTACTGCTGGTAAACCTTGTACTTCATTGCTTTCTTTAATTTTTAATACTCTTGCACTCTACTACTGCACTCTACTCTTGCACTCTACTGCAACTTTTGCACTCTATTGGCAAAACTAAGAACTGATTTGTCTTGTTTTTGCAAAATCTATTCTATTTGCCCGTACAGAGAGTGCATATTCTCAGTTGATGGGTATATTTATCTTATCGCTTTTATAAAATCTTCAATATTGTTGATTCTTACATTTAACAAAGCTTTAAGTTTCATTCTTTAATTTAATTTGTAATTCTTGGCATGTTTCAATTTTCAATATACTCTTCTTCTGAAATATTTTTCCATCAAATTCTGGTACTAAATTAATTACATATTTTATAGATAAACGTAACGGATTCTTCGCTATATTGTTATCAGCGCGCGATTATCGTTTGGAATGTTCTCAAAATCAAAAGTAAAATTAAACTTGGATAAATTATTTATGTTTCCAATTAAGCTTGGCTGGTCTTCAATTCCTTCGATTTTTATGAGCGATGGTGCCTGTATTCCTTGTTTGAAGCTATTATCAAGTGTTATATCTTCTACTTTAAGAATCGCTGTACATGGTGTTACTGGCGATAGTATAAGTCCCGTTGGTGTTTTCAAACTTTTATCAGCTTGTTCTTCTATAGGCTGTATATTAAGAATTAAATTATTATTTTTTAATGCAGCAATCGTCTTTTTTATATTCCCAGTGCTTGTTGATCAACTACTATACTGATTTGTTTCTACCATATTACTTGTATTTAATTTTCGTCCACACATTAGCATTTTTTTTGTCTTCAATTCTTTCACCGTAATATTATGTGATGCAAGCCGATTTATGCGCTACTTATATTTCTACAACTCGCGCGTGACCTGCTCCCCGCGTTTTTGCAAACTATACAAATTTCAGTTAGTTCGTTTACCGCGGCTCTATACGCGTGACCTGCTCTCCGCGTTTTTGCAAACTATACAAATTTCAGTTAGTTCGTTTACCGCGACTCTATACGCGTGACACTGTAATTTGACTCAACTCTGCTATACAAGTATTCTTTAACTGGTTTTAGGCTTGATTCTGTTTATTCTAAAGATCATACGTGATTCTAATATTTCAAATTCAATTTGACCTTACGAAATCTGATCTATTTTTTTATTTATTGATTTTAAAATTTTTTTATTATGTATTTATTATTTCTCTATTATTGTCTATTTAATCCTCTTTTATTTTATCGTTCGATTACGTACCGGAAATAATGTTAAGTCACGAACCGATCTATTTTTATTTATTCATTGAATAGTTGTACTTACTTGGTGTAAACTGGAACTCTACTGCTGTAGCTGGGACAGTGGTGTGCAGGATAGGATTAATGATGAACACATAAATTCTATACTTTTCTATTTATTCAAACCGAATCGCGACTTAATCCTGATAGCTCTGTCGACAGCCCGGAGCGTCGTAGCACAATCCAGTTTGAGTGAATAATATAGACTGACTGACTGATCGCACCTCGTATTCGGGTGTATTCATTAACTCCACTGAGCTACTTATAGTACGTTTTCATCAATTTTGTGCTTACTGGCTTATTGCTAAATATTACATTACGTCTCAGGACATACCAATAAAAATTGTTGGAGGAAGCTTCGTGACAAAGAATTGGCAGCGCTTTTTTTATTTACATTTATAATACAATGTAAATTGTAGGATTATAACAATGATAACTGTTGGAAGGTTGAATCAATAAGTGGACACTTGAGTTAATAATTAATAATTATATATTGTAGTCGGCAATAGTCTGACGAGAAACACGTCCGCTCACATCTGAGTTTTATAGTCGAGAGAGAGAATATGTTGTACAGCGCGGTATAGTCTGACTCTACGAACGAGAGTGTACAGTGTGATATAGGCGCTTAGAGTATAGTCGCAAAGCATGCGCGATACGCTTGCTCTCGCGTGACTGCACAAAATCATCGTCAACCAATAGATGGCGCGACGTGTACCATTTCTGAGTAGTATCACGATCATACATATTTACATATTACAACAATAACATTTATATTCTGTACTAAAATGTAATACATAATACAATATTTACTTTTATATTAAATTATAACAATATCTTAAATCCCTAGCGAAAAAGAAAAATAAAAACAACTAAAAAAAAACATTTATGAATTGCAAATGACAGCAAAAAAATGTCGGCATTAAGACACAGACAACAGTAATCTTCTGTTGTCTTCGGTATTATGTAGTTTGCTAGAGTTTTTTTCAGTTGGCTTCAGTTTTTTCAGGTATAAAATGTAACGATTTTGTAAATGAATAAAAAAATGAATACAACAGACTATGACTATCATTAAGTAAAGACAACCGTTCTTTCATAGTTTAAAACCGTATTCTTTATTTTATAATTGTTGTCTTCTACGTTCGCTAGTTTTTTCGCAATCAAAACAGTTATCTTCGGATTTCTAATGATTTCTCTTAACTTTTTAAAAACACGCCTTTAGTAACATAATAGCATGAATATACAGCATTCGTCATTTCATATGCAAAAACAAATAGCTTTAAAAAAAAGAGCTTATCTGCGCAAATAATCATTTTCTGCGTCCTTTTTATCTGGACCAAATCTTAAGATCACCTCTGATGTATGTAAAATATACATATATATGTATGTATAAAACGTATATACATTATATAACCGCAAAACAAATCAAAATAAATTGGATTTAGTTTTTT
The DNA here is from genome assembly GCA_016647725.1 of Nasonia giraulti. NCBI lineage: Eukaryota > Metazoa > Arthropoda > Insecta > Hymenoptera > Pteromalidae > Nasonia > Nasonia giraulti. The sequence continues at coordinate 435,527 of QLYP01000093.1, read as the reverse complement.
AATAAAAATGGTTTACAAAAAGTGACAGGGTCATGAAACATTTCACATAAATCAGCTATATTTACATACCGATATAAAATTATATATATTTATGTCATTTTTTTAGTAATTAATTACTAATAATGTATATGTATACTAGGGCGTATCGAATTTTTTGTACGCAATTTGGCGACTCGTAATAGTGCGAAAATTTTAATAGTTATATCAAATAGAACGTCTATAAAATTTGGGCGCATAAAGTCAATTGCTTCCGCTTTCACGTTTTTGCCACATATCTATCACGATATAATTGTCATTCTGGAATGATTCACTGATTCTGGTAAATTTTTACAAAATTGATCATTTTATTGTTTTAATATAGTGTAGATAGATATTTCATTAATACATTTTGTAGGACTTAGATTTTTAATTACAGATAATTTGACAATTTCAAAATATTGGTCAATTACATTCTTAAACTTATTAAAGGGATAAATATATCTTTTCAAAAAAGTATCTAAATTTTCAAACTATATGTTTTGCATTATTCTAATATCGATGTTTTCTAGAAAGGTTATACCATCTGAGCCGTCTAATACAGTAAATTATTATTTTTGTATGAATAAAGCAAAGTTGGGATCTGGGCTTGCCATTTTGGCGTTCTCCGGTTCTTCGGTTCTTCTGTTTTTCAAGTTCATCATTTTTTATGAATTACAGCGATTGATTTTGTAATTCATATCTCTTTTAAATCATCTTTCAATTAACAACCTTGTGCAATAGCATCGACTTAAGGGTAACGATTTCAGACATGACACAAATTGCCTAAGCGAACTGCACTCCTTGATTGAAACCCATAAAGTCAATAAAGGCTGTAGATACAAAATTCAAATAATTTTCAACTCCAATTCTTAAAAAATTTTGCAGTCTGCGTTATTGTATGTATAAGTAGCAGGAACATTTTTAAATAACTGTTGTCTGCACAGCCTTTCCAACGTTTAGTCGGCTATGGTACTACATTGCAGCTTGGATCATCATGTAAATAAGAAAACACTTTAAAAAAATACAGATTTATTATGGTTCGAAAATTTACTGAAACTACCGCTTTAAAGGTTCAGAAAAGACTGAGCAACAGAACCGGTATCTTGAGTATTTATACACATTTTAAAAATACCGCTTCTAAAGGTTAGAGCAGAATGAGTACTGAAACCAATTTTTCAAGCTTTTTATACGTATTGTCGCGCCGGCGATAGTAGATGTCATTGATAAACAAGAGGACAATATTTAAATAAATATAACCGGCACAGCCTTTAAACTTTTAGATTGCTTCTGATACTAAAATATTTCGAATAAAAAACTATATTAGACAATTAAAAAAATTTTTTTGATTACAATATCTATGATTTACCGATCTCGCCGCTTCCAAAGGTCGGAGCAGACTGAGCATTAAAACCAATTCTTACGTTAATTATCAAATGGCGCGGTAACGCCACGACGGCGAGTTTAAGAAGCATTCGAATCTACGGCGCCACAACACTATTTGCTTCTATATTGGCTTCTCGAATTTTCAATTATAAAATACAAATATTTACATTATTGTATCTAAATTTTTTGGCGTATAATCATATTTTGTATCCTTAACTATGATTTCTAGCTGATTTTATATAATATCAAGTATGTCAATGAACAATAATGCTTAAATCATCTTGGGATTCTTCAGCCCAAAAAATGTTAAGGCCATGACGTTAGCCACACACGGCTAAATGTTTACAGGACGAACACAAAGTATATATTAACAGATTATTACCAAATAATTCTAATCTAAACATTACTTTTGAAAACGTACATTGACAAAATGATATTCATGATTGTGAAATCTTTGCTATAGCTTTTGCTGTTTCTATTGTTTTCAATTTATGCCCTTGCAATTTACAATTTGACATTTCTCAAATGCGTTTACATTTATTAAAAATATATGAAACACGTAGCATTATGATGTGACCAATTTTACAACATTTTTCTTGCGTAATTAACTATGATTTAACAGTTATACCAATACGATGAACACTCAGTCATAGATTTACTTGTAAGTTTTTATTCCAATGAAATGATAAAATTAAAATGAATATTTAAAGACATTTAATTATTGAGCAACAAAAAATAACGGATTCATACAGTGGACATAGAGAAACTCAAATTGGTTCTATTATCCCAATGGAAATTGATGATCGAATGACAGTTTCATCACTCTGATATAACTATATTGTTGGATGATGGTTACAAAGCAGAAGAGAAAAAATCAAAGAGAAAACTACGAAGAATAGAGAAATTGAAAAAAATGAATAGGAATGACTTAAAATTGGAACAAGAAGAAGAAGCACTGCGTAAAAGAGAAGCTTAGATAAAGAGTAAAAAAATGAATGATTGTAATGCTGAAAAGAAAAAGTTAAAGAAAAAACAACAAAGATCAGAGAAATTGCAAAAAATAAATAGCAATGAATAAAAAATGGAACAAAAAAAGAAGCACTGCGTAGAAGGCAAGTTTATTAGAATGAGAAATATGATCAATGTAGTATGATAAAAAAGAAAAAATTCACAAGAAAAATGTTAAATGAGAAAAGAAAACAAAATATAGATAAATTAGTGCAAATTGATTTAAATAAAAATTTAATAAGACGAAAAATAGAAAGAGTGCAGTGAAATGAAAGAACCAATTATATTAATTAAAAAATTGAAAATTGATGATAATAGACAATTTTATAATCTATATAATGAAACACAAAGATTCCAAATAATAAGAAAGATACCGAAGTATTAAAAAATCGTTTTCTAAAGGAAAATAAAAATGCTTTAAAATTGATAAGCAAATTACAAATTATAGGCAGGATACCAAATTTACAATTAAATGAAACATTGATTTACGAAAATTATTTAGGTTCTATGACTGATATTTGTAAATATTGTAATCCTAAGCATTTTGTTTTTGATTATTCGCAAAGCAAAGAATTTACTAATTTTTGTCATAAAGGAAACGTTGAGTTGCCGGATAATTCTGCTTATCCAAATCAGTTGGAGCAATTAGTCACATAACTATCACAAGATTAATTAATTAAGAGTTAATTTTGAAAAGAATATTCTAGCATATGCTAATGCTATAGTTTTTGCAAGTTTTAGGGCTCATTACGACAAATTGTCAAGTAAAGGACCGCAAGTTATCAGAATTTGTGGTCAAATATATCACAATGTTTATGCCTTGCATCCGAATGAAAATAAAGCTCGAAAATATGTTCCTGATAATGAATTAGCTACTATTCAACGAAAAAGCTATAGTAATAATCCCAATACAAAAGTAGAATTGTAGAGTCAATTAGATAGGTTATTGAAATATATTAACCCTTATGCTAAAGCTTATAACATGATGCATGAAGTAGAAAAAGAAGAGTAAGAACGTTGCATGAAAAACGGTTGCATACCAAAAGCAGTGACCATACCCATTAATCGAAACGATAAATTAAATAAAAAAATATATAATAAAGCTTGTAATGAACTTGCGATGGTGGTTTTAGGAAATGATGGTTTATCTCCTGCAGAAAGTAACACTGTTATATCGTCGCCTCCTACGAAGACTAGCACAACTCAAATCCTTGCGCTTAGACATGCAATATGTAAAAAATGTGGATGCCACCAAGTTACGGGCCAATTACTAATTGACAAAAAATAGCCTTTATTGCGCCCCCAATATTCTATTACCTGGACAAACGAACTTACGAACGATTTTTACCCTATTTTAAATTGCTTGCAACTTTTGATAGGGATGTTCATTTTCAATGATTTTATTTTAAATTCATGGTCTCGGGCCCAGCTGTCCATGGATGTCCCCAAAAATAATGCTCACTCGGCCGGATAATAATTACCTGTGGCGCAATAAAGGCTATTTTTTGGCAATTAGTAATTGGACGCAACCTTTTGTTGGCATAGGGTTTGGAGGTGACACTCATGTTTTTTACATATTGTATGTCCAAGCGCATGTAAGAAACTCTGGTGAGTGTGCCCTCAAAATTGAAAGAGCTTGATTTTTAACCGCAAGTGTCTGACTTCTTGTAGAATGACTTAAGTCAATTATTCTCTTAATATTTATTACAATAACAAAATGATAATTCTACGAAAAAATTGAAAGGAAAACAATCTTAGGCTGATACTTATTATTTGACCTTGAAAATCGAGTTCATGGTCAAACGTGTTGGTGTCATTAGATGGCCCCCTTTACCCCCTTCAACTTTTGCTAAGGTCATTTTTCGTTAAAATTAGTTTTTCCGTGGTTTTTTGTCGTGGTCGGATTAAAATAAAACACCCTGTGTATATATATATATATATATTTTTTTTTTTATTATAAGCTATACAAGCTAGACCAATCTAAACACGTGTCTATACGAAATAAAAACTTAAAAAGTTATCGCCTAGCTATTCTTACTTTGCCTTTTCATTGTTATTTTTAAACCAGCGGCGGCGAAACATTTTTTATTACCTACAACGTACGAGTTATTCTCATGCAAAAGCGTCGCAGTCCGCGCGTTGAGGTAACACATTCGTGATTAGCGTTTATTCATGTTTATTATATGCATTATAGGATGTGACACTCGTCGATGTCAATGGAAAGAAAGTTATATAAAAAATAAAATTACGAAAAATAAAAATTTTTAAGTATACAGCCAGAGTGCTAGTATTATTATCTAAATGGTAAAACCCATATAGGGACTCATTAAGGTTATTTTTCAAGCAGAAATCTTTGCATATGCCTATGCATAAATCTTTGCACAGTTTGTTTTGCACCGTTGCTTTTCTCTTTTTTAACAGAAATCTATTCAATCACTCTAACATTCATATCATTAGTCATACCTTATAGCTACGTTACCATTTACTGACAACCGCTGAGCGTTAGTTAATAGAGATTAAGGAATACAGTCTTTCGCCGGCTTAATTTCATCGTTCACACCTTACCTGTAGATTCGGGCACAATCGGAGAAAGCTTGACAAGCACTTCTCTCTAAGTACTGGCCATAAGTCTTTATTTTTTACCGTCATGGTCGTGGCTAAGCTTATATCATCGGGACTCCTTCCTCGATCAAAGACTATCCGAAAATTAACTTATATCTCAAATGAAGATGCTTCTTTTCACCTGAACATTCAAGACTTCTACTTTCTCTTGAACTTGTTTACTAATCAAGCGCTGTACCTCAGATATTTCTGGCTTAGTCACGGTCAGTGCACGGTCTGAGCACTAAATATGTAATTGAAGAATTCCAAATTTTATTCATCTTAATCGTCGACTTCTCTAACTTCTTCTCCTCCGTCTTGTCAATTTCATTTTTGATTTCCTCTAATCTAGTCAATATTCTTTGAATCACCATGACATTGTTTACCGCTGTCAGTTGATCAATTATTCTCCGTCTTTATTCTCTGATTCTTGATGTATCCGGAATTAAAGTGTCTCTCACGAGTGTACTCCACCAAAGCATGGCCCTTTCTTCTAAACAATTCACCTTCGGTTTAACAACATTCACAACTTTAACTTCTCTGGTTAGATTGAGATCAACAATAGTGTTAATTTTGGTCATTAAATCTTCGCGGAAACTGTTTCATTCACTGTTAAAATACATCGCTCGAGTCGTCCTATCTTCCACGTTTACTTTTCTCTTACACATCACTACCTTTTTGTTATGTAGCCAGCGAGTTACGATGGCTTCGCTCATATTATTCATGTTATGAAACCTTCTGCTTTACGATTTCCCCTACCACAGCCTCCTATTTCAGCCGACAGCTTATGCTAGAAAAAATCGTTTCCTTTTCTGCACCCTTCAAGTTGCGTGGCCAATGCGGGTTGCGTCAGTGGCAGCAATGAATCTCTCCTGGGACTTGGCTTCTAATTTTGTCAGGGGGCCAGGCCCAGGTCTAGAGCTAGTAGGCAAACAAAACTAGACAGGAATAAGGGAATGGCTAGATGATTATGCCAGCCTGCGAGACAAGCTACAGGAAGTAAGATAAACGGCAAGAGAAATGACCAAAACTCTGGATAAGCAGAGGAACGTGAATACCTGTTGTAGAATTCATTATGATTAAAGCTTCGACGCTTTTCGGCAAGATGAAGAAAGTTTAAAAGTATCAAAAAAAGGAGGATGTTCAAAAGTCTTAGAAGACGTCAAAGTCAAAGAAGAAGAAACAGGCATTATCCAACCGCCATGATAGTACCCAAGCCAAAAAAGGCAAGAAGAAACTAAATTGCACTCCCTCAACAAGTAAGAATAACGAGGAGGATGCAAAAACTTCTCTTGGTCAGCTATAATGAGAAAAAATTGCTAGTAGAAAGACAAAATGAAACAGAAGAACAGACCACTACAGACCCAATCGAAGAGCAAATAAGATAAGGCGTCAGAGTACGGATGGTATTTTCATAAGATTAAAGAGAAACAAGTCTTACGCTAAGATTTTGAGACAGATGAAGGCACAGGCTAAGCTAGAAGAATTTAATAAGGAAGTCTAGTTCCTCCATAAAACACGAGAAGGTAGCGGTTTAGTGGCTGTGTGTAATAGTAATGACGACATGAAGTCACTTCAAAAAGTAATCTGAAATGCAATCAGGCAAATAGTTACAATTAAGGGCAAGATTTTTAAAACGAAACTAGAGATCATAGATGGATCATCGATGGACTAAGGCAAAAGAAGATGTCGACAGTACTATCACAACTGAGATGAGCTGCGGCAAACAGGATATTACAGTACATATGATCAAGCCAAACACGAAAGAGGAGAGGGTGGCTGTGGTCAAAATCGACCAGACCAAGGCAGCCGCCCTGCTCAAAAATGAAGATTTCGTATCAATTGGATAAACTGCAAAGTGCGGGCTCGAACGTGTTTCACGCAATGATACTGGTACCACGGCTACAGCATCAGTAGCTGAAAGTGTAGCGCGAACGGACACAGAGCAGCGGCATGCTATGTGCCAGCTCAACAGATGGGGTGTTTCTTATGCAAAGACGTCAGGACGCCTGAGGACAGGATGATGCAGACTTCAGGCACCGGAGCGGGCATAGTCAAAGATGAGTAGAAAGATTACTAATAAGCATGAGGCGAGGTCAAAAATAACGATTTCATGCAAAAACAGCGTGAAAAATTTATTTTTGCCTGTATATAAAAACAAATTAACCTGCAGCAAAATGGCTTGCGTTAATGCAAATAGCGTGTAATTTTGCATCGAAAACGATTCTTTATTCAATTCCAATGAATGCAAAAGGCACGTTGATGCGTCAGGAAGGAAAGGCATGACGCGTGCATGTCATGCATGATGCGCACAGAATACACATAGTTGAGACGAACAAAAGCAAGGCAAATATGTAAAATCAAAGTGGCAACTTCCAAGCATGATCATATATTTTTAAAAATATGTCATTACATCGCAGAAACGCGAACTGTTGAAATAGAATCCGGGGGATTATCTCTTTGTCCAAATAGAATAACAGTTTACGATCTTCTGTATATTATACACAAATAAATAAATAAATAAATATATATATATATATAATTCTCTTTTCTAATTAAAGTGCTTTCAACCTTATTTCATCCATCTCCCACCCTTTCGTCTTCCTCTTCCATGGATACGACTGTTGATACCTGCCTTGACTGAGCCGGTAACAAACACATGTGGACGTAAGATTGTGGTTCCTTCCAAAGCATCTCTCAATTGCGCAGACCATTGATCATCACCCGTAGAGTCAGATGATCCTTGGTCATTCATTACATTCGTCGGGTGTGCTTACATCTTCCTTAACAACTACTCGATTCTAGAATTTATACGCAGTTTGCGACTATCAGAAACCAGACCGTTTCAAGAGATTACTGACCAACAGTTTTGCTCATTTACTTTACGTATAGGGTTTACAAATATACACCCAGGTTGCAAGGGATAATCTTTGTGAGGACGTGGACTGCATGCCAGCTGAGGCTCTAGCTGTGTCGGATTTAACTTCACACTATCTTTTGCAGTTCAATACTTGCAAAACCAAAGCTATTATTTTTGGATCTGAGCATTATATAAATCAACTACACAGGTTGAATTTGCCTGGTATCGAGATACAGGCTAATGTTTCTGTTCCATTTGTCGATACCGTAACTAACCTCAGTGTGGTCGTGGATTTAAAGTTAACATGGAAACCGCACGAAGGTGCAGTCAAAGTTCTTTATGGGCTCAGATCATTTAGACCCTGTATCAGTATGGCGTTAAGTAAGCAGCTGGTCAGTGCTCTTGTTATCTCTCACCTGGATTACTGTACTCACTGTATGTATCTTGACGTATCGAGGAAGCTCCCGACTAGACTCTAGAGGTTAAAGAATTCTTGTGTGTGGTATATCTATGGTGTAACAAGGCACAAGCATATCAATCCCTTTAAGAGGAAGCTGGGCTAAATGGACATTAGAGAGAGAAAAACGTATTTAACGGCAATGGTAACGTACAAAGCTTATTGCATAAACCAACCGTCTTACCGTTCGGTCCCCTTCCAGAAAAACGAATGTAGAACCTTAAGCAGGTTGTCGCGGGATATCTTTGTTCCAGGAATAAAAACGAACACTGACTTAAATTTGTTTAAGGCGCAGGGTGCTCGCCTATAGAACTTGCTCATGTAAACTTTACAGATTCTACCTTCGCTGACAAAGCTTAAGCTAGCGTTGCGAAACTATCTATATTTGACTCTCTAGTTCAATATAATGCACGATTTTTATCGATTCATGTATGCGCTTGCGCCTTGTGTAGCAACTAAATTCATCAATGTATTTCTGAAACTAGTCTGTGTTGTTGTCTAACATACCAGCCAAAGCTATAAAAGTACCTATGCATCTAAAGACTATGTATGTCATTTGTATTTTTTGAGTACTTGAACATAAAATCTTTCAAAAAAAAAAAAAAATTTTTGAGAATAGCAATACAAACAATTAAACTATTGAATGATTTATTATAAATACATAAAAATAACTTACCTTTTATTGGCAATTAAATTAACTCTACCAGATAAAAGTTGTCCACTTTTACAAAATAAAGGATTTTCCAATAAGCATCGAACTTGATACCAATGAGTCAAGGGCTCCGTTGGAGCAGTACTTAACCAAACTTGTTGTGTAGAACCAATAAATGCTACATCAAACCAAAAAGCTAGACCATGACACGTTCCACTCTCAAGAATATGAAAATCTACATCGATTCCTGAAAGTAAAAAAAAATAATATAGTCTATTAAAAGTAGAAATAAGTTTTGTTAAGCAAAATATTTGCGTTTTAAATAATTTATTATTATTATTATTATTATTATTATTATAATTATTTATTGTTTTTTTCTTGTCTATCCGACGAGTTGGAGAAATGCATAACGTACCATGACAGGAGCCATGCGAGGCTCCCTGCGTGTGGGGCTCTCCCGGCGCGGGACAATACTAGACATACCCACTAAAACTCCAGCTCTCAAGATGCTGCGAAAATCCCCTCGGTAGCCGTTTTCACATTTCTTCATATATTGGGGTGCCTGTCTTATCGTTCTAGTCATTAACTAGTCTTGTAGACATCCGTTATTGTTTTTGGCTTGGAAAACCATCTCCACGTACGCCGCTATCTCGTCCCATTTCTGCTTGCTATCAAGCATTGTCGTACTAATTACTATCTTAGGCGTGAACGCCTCTACTCTTAGCTCCAATATTCTACGTCTTTTAGTCCAGCGAGGGCAGTCAAAAGCCGTGTGTCTCACGTCGTCTCGTAAGTGTCAGCCCAGTACCTACACTCTGGTGATTGCACCCTGTTCATTACAAACAGGTAGCTTCGAAAATATCCGTGACCAAACAAAAAGTCTCTCACGAGGCCCGAAGGCCCGCACAACTAATTTTTTATACGTTTTCTCGGAGGAGGTTCCGCCGAATCCTCTCTCCCTCGCTTATAAAAGATTAGTTGTGCGGGCCTTCAGGCCTCGTGGGAGACTTTCAAATTTCCCCCAGTTTGGCCACGTCGCAATACTTAGCTGCCGGTTTAGTCATTATCGTTTTTTTGCCTACCTTCATCGGTATGATGGTCGGTACAAGTCTCCTAGTCAGAATTTATATGTGTGTCTTATTTAGTGCCAAGATCAGTCCGTAGTCTGTAATCCATGAAAGCACCCTATGCATTACCGCGTTTAGCTTAGCTTGCACAATCTCTACGTTCCGGGCTGTAATAACAGCCGCTGCGTCGTCCGCATATCCGACGAGTATGACATCGTCTGGCGTTTCTAGTCTAAGTGGTATAGGATACAGGATACCCTGAAGGTCCAAATCGAACTCTGCGCCAACCCTTGTTATGAATCTACTCCTAATCTTTTCCACCGTGTCGTATTCGATAACTCTTAGATAGTCAACCACTAGTTGCATGATGTACCACGGTACCCCAAGTGACCGCATAGCGTCTAGTATGTCTACGCATCTAGCCGAGTTAAACGCGTTTTTTACGTCCAGCGTCACAAGCGCAACCATTGATCTTGCCGCATCCGTCCTTTTCACTGTCTCGGTAACATCTCTGATCGCTTCGATCATTGACCTGTCCTTTTAAAATCTATACTGCTGGTCAGAAAAAGTCCCTGATTCTCTAACATCGTCTAATATCCGTGGCTTGAGTGGAGCTTTACTATTTACTACTAGTTTTTAGGCACTCGCCCCGTATAAAAAGTTTCGAAGAAACATCTTATACCCAGGGCAAACGCCTAATGGATTTGACCAAAAATGTGTTTTTTTTTTCAATTCTTTCTAAGCCATTTTTTACAAAAAGGTTTTTTCATAAATGTACTCTAGCCATTATGTAAAAAATTAAATTTTAAATAAAATCACAGTATTTAGAAATTCTAAATAAATTCTAAATATTGACTTTCCGCCCGTGCGCAGGACCTGATGTTCATAAGAAGTGACCTCATATTACACATCATACTTGCTCGAACCAACTTTTTTTAGTCAAATTCACTGTGTATATTAAATATACTATATTCTACATGATCACCATGTATATGCATCCTTAGACATATTTTTTTAGACCAATAAAGGTAGAAACTGACATTTCTTTACTACACCTAGACTAAATTATTGAAAAAATAAACTTTTCACGCTTGCTTCCATTATATACTTGTACTATGATTATATATGTTCAATATACTATATTCTAAGCCATTAGTGAGCACATGTGTATGTGTGTGTCTATACACACATACACACACATAAGACAGAGTCTCGCTCGCTTCGCGAGGTGCTTCGCTGGCACTCGCGTATACGCTCGCGTCCCTCGGTGGTTGAGCGTCGCCATCTTCTTCGCTCTTCTGCGACTCTTTATCTGTCGCGGCTAAATAAAAAAGCTTCAGCTGCGCAGCTGGTGCAAGATCGACTTGCTCCTCCATCTCATCGACAAGTCGATATGTATTGGTGCCGCGTATCTCCACTACTTTATACGGCCCAATATATGGTGGCGCTAGCTTCGCGGAGCGTTGCTCTGCTCTAGAAGACAACACGTGATTTCGCCTTATCACTAAGTTTCCGACTTTGTATGACGCCGGTCTACGCTTAGCGACATAGTAGCGCTTCTGGCGATCTTGCGCGTTTGGCGTTTTCTGCGACGTTTGCTCGCACAGCTGGGATAAATCCCACATGTGATCATGCCAGGCATCGATCGCGCGTCGCTGCAACTCTTCTTCCGCGGCGGCGTCCTGCTCACGCCTCGCTGCAAAAGGTTTCCTCAGCTGAGTCCCATACGTCAAGATTGCTGGACTCACGCCCGTCGAGGAATGAGGTACGGTATTATACCCAAATGCGATGTCACTCAATTGCTCGTCCCATATATTATGGTTCCCCTCGGTCAGCGCGCGCACCATGTTGTTAATGGTGCGGTTCACTCTCTCCACTGAGTTCGTCTGGGGGTAATAAGGTGACGTCAACTCGTGTCTCACGCCATGTTCCCTGAGGTATTGATCAATGGCCTTATTTTTGAATTCTGTGCCATTGCCATCAAATCTTCGAATATGAGGATATATTTCTTCCCTCGAGCGGTCTTTGGCTTCGGCCCCATGACATCTCCTGCTATGATCTGCCATGGCCGAGTAATCACTCGTTTTTTCATCAGTCTACTTGGCGGGAGCTGTTCGACTTTGTATTGCTGACCAATGAAGCATCGTCGTACATACTTAGCGACGTCAGTGTACGTACCGGGCCAGTAATAGTACATTGCGACGCGCACACAAGTTTTCTCACGCCCCTGGTGACCGGCTGATGGCTCGTCGTGACACCCTTGCTAGATCTCTGCTCGCTTTTCTTTTGGCACGACGATTTTTCATGCAGTCTCGTCATTCATAGATGCCGGCAATTTCTCATCCGGGCAGAAGTAGTACAGCTGCACGTCGGACAGTGTGCCCAAACAGGAATTGCGAGGTCAAAATAAAATTTCTCGGACTAGGAGCAAGCGATCGAGATGATTTTTTTTTAAATTGTAGCTTATACAATACCGATTTAGGGAAAACTATACGATTTTTGTCAGCAATCGTTGCTGACCCAGGAAAATTACTGATATCAGCAATTTTTTGATAAATTCCATATTTTACACTTCTATTGCGGTAAAAGTGCTTGTATATACAGTATATGACCAAATTTGTCAAAAAATATATATAAGACTAATATATAAGTATACCTATCATATATTTGTATATATACAGGTGCAGGAATCAGCAATTTTTCGATAAATTCAACATTTTACGCTTCTACTGCGGTAAAAGTGCATGTATCTATCATATAGGACCAAATTCGTCTATATATGCTGTTTATTTTAAATTCTCTTTTCTTAATGTGATACTGGCAATTTGTTATAATCATTTTGATATTATAATATTTTCACATACTTTTGACAATGATTTTTTTGACATTCTTTACCATTTCGTAACATTTCTCACGTAACAGTTATTGAATTGACATTAATAGATTCTTACAAAGCAATTTAACGCCAATGAGAAGCTTGCATTATCATCATCACTTTCTTCGGATAGACTATCTTCAATGTCGATATCTTGATCTTCTATATCTTCTACTTCAGTTCTGTAAAATATATATTAGTAATTTATATTAATATTTAACGATATTTTCTAATCACTATATCGTTAGAAAATATATTTTCTAATAAAAGTGAGAAAAGTGAAATGCCCTGTTGCCTCACAAATGTGTAAAGGAAATAAATTAATTCAATTAATATAGTTCATTAACTGTTAGTGAAAGTTACTTTAATAAGAGGCACCTCACATAACTCTTTTTGAATATTTATACTAAGCAATGAACATAAACAGTAGTTAATTATTTCCTCAGAACCCAGTTTTTTAGTAAAGATTTTGCAAAAGTTAAACATTAGACTGTGTCAAGGGAACGTATAATGTTAATTTAGTAAATATTCTGATAGTATGTTAGTAAACTCTTTTTTCCACTGAGTAAAAAATTAACATTTTCGTCCGCAAAAGGAGGCACGGGAAATCGAATAATTTGCTTTGAGTTAAGAATAGTGTAAAAATAGAAGTATAGTATTTCTTACATTTCATCAATAAATGGTAACATCTTCGAAGTGACCTTATTCTTTTTACTTGTCATTCTTTGATCAATTTTGCTCAGACTTATTTTTGGATCGCTAGATAGATTGCGCGCTTGTACACATCTAGAATGCGATTTGCTCTACTGTTTTGTCGCGCATGTAAAATCATGTTTCACCGATAATATTTGTGGGATGATTCCAGTGCATCCTCTGCAAAATAAGCCATTGGAAGGGGAAAGAGTCTGGCAATTTCACATCCATGTCTGAGAAGTTTATGCAGAGTTGGGCTAAGACGAGCCCAATCATATATGTTGTAGTGCAACGCATATGTTTCTCTACAAAACTGTTCCAGTTTATCTAGTTTCAACATTTTTTTGCATTTAAATAATTGCAATATTAACGCAATATTAGCTACCAAATTTGTATTTATTCCTAGAGATTGCGCAAATTTTGTGGGATCTTGAAAGCACATTTTCATTCCATTCTAAGGCAACAGATTCGCACAATCTCTTAGATATTTTATTGAGCATTTGTTGTAATGATATCATCACTTCTACTTCCGTCGATGAAATATGATCAGGTAAGCAATCATCCATTGCCTTCCTAGTCAGAAAAATAGATAATTATAATTTGATAATCATGGGCTACACTTGATGTACATAAAATCTGATTCAAATATCTTGAATATTCCGATAACTTAATTGGATTGAATGCCCATCTCTCTTAAACTTATTGGAATATGCAAAAACATATCAAGCAAATATTATTTAATTAATGTTTAAAGCAGGTAGTTCATCAATGAGATTTTAAAATTGCTAGTGACGCATAATAAATCTTTTCAAACGCGGTGTGAAGAAATATTTTAATCATCAATAAATAAATGTTATTAATTAATTAATTTACAAAAAATATTTCAATAATGAAAAAAAAAATTACCTAATCGACTTATATGCAGGATAAATATTGCAGCCCTTCGAACGAGCATCGAGTACTAGTGCTTTATAATTATTTACGCTATAATCGTTTTCAATATAAAAAGCTAAGCCAGTATTTTCGTATGACCTAATATTAACATTTTCCAATTTTGATTAATGATTAATTCTAAACATGTAATACTTTGAACATTTGTTGAACTTATCAAAAATGTTTACCATTAAACTCAATTAGCTCATCGTCAGAAACTGAATTTTCCTGCTCATTGGAAATATTATTTTTATTCTGCCATATCGTTGCCAATTTCAGTGCTTTTTTTAAGATGTCAACATT
>QLYP01000093.1:410645-420667 GCA_016647725.1 Nasonia giraulti | reverse complement strand
ATCAAGCAATTTTATACAAAAATGAAATCTATACATTGGCAAAAATAACCACTTGTTAATGGTTATTACATGATCAATAAATTGATTTATCACATGAAGAGTAAGTGTATTTTTTCGAGTGAGAAAAAAATAAAAAACCTTTTATCATTTTCATTTTATCATGTGACAAATTACGTTAAAATTTCACGTGATTAATTGTGTAATGAATCAGTTCATAAATCATATGATGTATGTATTTTAAGCGTGAAAAAATACGTTTTGAAAAGTACAATTTAAAATCTGTACATGATACTAGTCATAAAATATTGATAAAAGTTCGTGATATACTTTACCCAAGCCAAAAATAAACCTTCATTTACTTACTATAGTTGTCTATTATCAATCTGATATGATACGTGTATCTTATACGTCGAAGAAAGAGATTGTTTATAAAATTTATAATATGAATATGCTTTAAATTAAAGAAATTAAAGAAACTTTATACAGTCATATAATGTAAAAGAACATCGCGGTTGAGCTAATAATCAATTACTTTCTTAATATTATTTTTCCTATGCAATTGTGATTCACAGATTTAAAAATTTTTATTATTCATAATTTTAAAGTTTTCATAATTGTTGTAGAAGTTTATAATAATACGTTGGATGTATGTTAAAAGACTTAATGAATCAAATAAAAGAATTATAATTCTTACCAGAAAAAATCTCTTTGACTTCAAGTCCACTTTTCCCCCATTGCAGGATTGGCGTTTAATCTTTTTCGGACGACCACCTCTGCTACTATTACTTTGTCTTCTTTTAATATACTTTCCCATGAATGTAATTAAAGCTATTTTTAATAAAAATAGTAATATATGTAATAATTTAAACGTATACAATACTGTATTTAAAAATTTTATTTTTTAATTTCTTACTAAACTCTTTGTTTAAAAAAAAAGTACAATATTTGATTGAAATAACTTATATTATTATCTAAACAGGTCAATTATATTCTTCTTTCTTCATTTTATAATCACATTTGTTTTAGTTTCTAGATATAACACTATATATATAATAAAAACCAGCAGCAAGTAGTAATCCGCATTAAACGTCGCGTTTGCACAACTCTTCTTATAACTATGCATAAAATATAAAATACTCTCCACAACCTTTTCTATGTATTAACTTGTCATTTTACTTATAACAGTGTAGTAAATAATATAATACCATACCATATAAATAATTTATAAGTGAAGCCGAAACGAGTCGAAAATAATAATTACATTGCATTACGTTACGATGATCTAGGATTTCTGCAAAAGTTATATATATATATATATATATATATATATATATATATATATATATATATATATATATATATACATTTATACATATATGTGTATGTATGAATAATTATTATCAAATACTTATTAAATTATACTTAATCTACTTTATTCATTACGTGCTAAATTTTTAAATATAAGAATATATTAACTTAAAAACTTAAATATATTATTTAATTGTACCGTGTTTTGATAAATTAAATATTTTGTAATTCAAGTATAATTATTTGTTTCCATTATTAAATTAATTTAAAATTATAATATTTAAATTATAAAATATTGTATGTAATATATTAAAACATCGCAAATTAAATAATAGATTTAATTTCTTAATATGCATACAGACATATTCATATATATATATACACACACACACACAAGAACTTTTACCGCAGTAGAAGCGTAAAATGTTGAATTTATCGAAAAATTGCTGATTCCTGCGCCTGCATATATACATATATATTGATAGGTAAACACATATTAGTCTTATATATTTTTTTTGACAAATTTGGTCATAAACTGTACATTGTCATATACAAGCACTTTTACCGCAGTAGAAGCGTAAAATGTTGAATTTATCGAAAAATTGCTGAACTGAAACTGAACCCAATAACGCCAAAAATGATAAATAGCGTCAAATTTTAACGAATAACGCTGGCGTTAGAAAAAATAGCACTAAATACATTACTAATAATCCATAAAAATGTAACGTTAAACGATAGATTAACGTAGATTTTATATTACGTTATTTTACGCATCCATATAATTTGAGTCATTTCTATTATCAAGCTATTTTCAACACTATTATTTATTTTTAGCGAATTACGAATAACCCTACATTAGACATTATTATTAGACCTTACATTATTACATTTACCCTGCCTTATCTTCTGATTAAACAGATAATAAATTTATTGAACACTATAATTCTATTTTTAAAATTGTCAATAATGTCTAACAATTAATCGGTGTCTTTCGGCTATCCCGGCCTGGTAATCATTATTTCTGAGGTGTGGAGCATCTCGGATTATAAAAAAAATTATTTATTATTTTCATTGATATGCGATGCTTTACTCATATACATATGGGAAATTCTACGAGAAAAATGCCATTTTCTGGTTGGAGAAACCGAAAAAAAACAAATGTTGGGGCACACTCCCGTAACTTTTTTTTCTTATTGTACATGTTTAGAACCATGGAAAACCACGTTCCAACATCGAAAAAGCGCCTCGTGACACTCGTTTTTAGGCCCTTCAAATTCGTCGAAAAATAGTCATTGTTTAACGGCATGTACCTAAAGGATTTAGACACAAACAGAAAATGTATTACGGTAGGAAAAGATTACGGGAAAAGAGCTTGGTATTTAAAAAAAATGCATTGGAAATGCTAGATTTAGTCAAAAGTTACGCACAATTAAAAATGGGAAAAATCATGTAAAAAGATACTAATTTCTTTACTTCGAAAAATCGTGCAATTTTACATGTACAATAAGAAAAAAAAAGTTGCGGAAGTGTGCCCCAACATTTGTTTTTTTCGGTTTCTCCAACCAGAAAATGGCATTTATCCCGTAGAATTCCCCATGTATATATTTACGTACCCATTCAATCGTCGATAATTATGCAATATAGAACAAGCAATAATTTTTGTTAAATATTAATTATATCAATTTGTTATGCTGTTAGATTTTAATAAGATAAACACCAGGTAAAATTTGGTGAAGGTTCGGAACCTGTGACAAAAGTTATAAACATTTCAATTTGCGAATTATCTATTAAATTGCAAACTTTGCAAATTAGTAGATAAACATGTAACAAATAAGTTGATATCTCAAAAAACTAAACTTGAAACGAGTGAGCGCAGTAAAAAACAAATAAAAGTTTAAAAATGTACACAACCTAAAAAAATAAGTCAAATCAGCTTCTGTCTGAATCCTTTTATTGATAATTACAGTAAATAAAATTGTATGATGAGAACGTTTAATCATTATTTAATATAACTTAATTTATGCAACTCCTATTATTATGTGCATCTCGCAAAAAAAAAAAAAATAAATAAATAAAAAGTGGACTTATTTTGACTACTACAGTATGGGTAGTAGGTACCTTAATTGTTGAATTGTTAAATCGATGGCTGTAGATGATGTTTCGATAGAAAACAAATTAATCTGTTTTATCTACAAATTTTTGCTTCACTTTATTGTTTTATTATTTGTTAAATTTGGCTAATTATTTAGCATTTATCTAACAAAAGTGGTTAAATTCATTTGTTTTTCAAGTAAACAAATTATTCTTTAATTTTTTTAGAAAAAAAATTTGTGTTTTCATTATTATGTAGTAAATATTTTTCTGTAAAAAAAATAACGTAACGCTTGCGTCACGCTATTTTTGCTTTATAAAATAATAACGATTATCGACGGCGCTACGATAACTTTATTTACCGCACGTTAAATTTACTGAAAAAGCTCCAGGGTGCGTGCACGGCTACTCAACTCTGCGTTAAATATATTTAGATAACGCCCGCGGAGGCGACGGTAATCGCAGGAAGGAACCAGGATCGAAACCGAGCGGAAGAGGTCAATAAATAACGTAAAACTTGCGTCAAATAATAAGTCAAGGTTATATTTTACTAACGCGAAGTAATCGAGAATTTACAAAATAAAAAGTATTACGCGAGTCGTCAACAAATTTGCGACTCGCGGCGACGCAGAAATATTCGTATTCGTATACGCGTCTATCGCGAGAAGGTCACGCGCGCTGAATCACCCTCGCGTGGATGATGCACACTCACATTCACTGCGCGCTTTCAAACCTGGTCTCTCTCGTCAGCGATGCTCCTGATACCAGACAAACACTGCATTACGCGGTACACGCATTCACTCTTCACTGGGTTAACAAACTGTTGAGCTAACGAGTGAAGTCACGTGTTGACACTTTCGGAGCCGAGAGCTATCTGAGCGCGCACCTAATGGATTAGCCTTCTCTCTCTCTCCCTCTCTCTCTCTCTCTCCCACTCTCTATACCCGTGAAACATCGCTGCACCTCCTCGCTTTCTCAGTTATGAATGCGCTTGACCCCACGGTCCTCAGAAAAGACGTAGCATCCGTCAGGACCATCGGGAGGCTTGATGCTACAAACAGCTCCGCAAGGGGTGACGGCAGACTGCCACCTCTGGCCGTCACCCTATCTTCAAGTGCGCTTGCACGCTCGATCGTCGTCGCCAAAGCCCGGAAACGCAAGCTACGCACTAGCGAATTGGACGCTACCTTGCTGGAGGAGGCTAAAGCTCTGAGTCCTGACCATCAAGGGCTCATAAACATCAATGAGCTGCTCCCCTCAGACGCCCATAAGCTGCGTACAAGGGCTAGGCTGGAGGCCAAGAGGAGGCAGGGCTGCCGAACTTTCGTCAGAGGTGGGAGACTACATGCGCTGTAACGATGACAGCGAGCGTGCTACCATCATCACCACCGACGCCGAGCTGGAGACTTTTTTAGCTCGGTTTCCGCCCACTGCCAACATCGTTCAACACTAAGGCTACAACACACACACACACACACATCATTCCACCCACCCACCATCAAGCTCATCTGCCACGTCTTCATCCAGTTCTAAGGTATCTCTGTCCGAAGGTCTAAGAGTCTGTCATCATATATATATATATATATATATATATATATATATATATATATATATAATAGTTTACATGCAATGACATTATTTCGATATTGATTAAGGTCGTGGAATTAAGCTCTGGTTGCTTGTTTATCGAGTGTCAAGTGCTTAAAAGTAGTTTAGTAGTTCTATTTTTAATGATTACGTAAATGCAATTTTATTTTAACGATGAAGTTCAAGGTCGTGAAAATGAAGTACTTCGCTTCTTTATTCGATATGATCTCAAAATTATATTACTAGTCTAAGAGTAGTTAAACAGTTTCGTTTGGTTCATAAAGATCGCATGTCAGCTATCATATTTTACCAACAATGTTTAAAGTCGTGAAAATAAGGTCTGGAAGCTCGTTTCCGAGATGTTATTGAATATTATATTGGATGTCTAACAGTATACATATAATCCGTTTCATATATGATGAATGCTCGCATGTAAAGATATTCTATTTATAATGATTTAAGTCGTGAAATTAAGGTCTGATTGCTCGTTTAATCTATATAATCAAATAATTATATTCCGTTCTAAGAATCAGTTGAATAGTTCCTTATATGAAAATAGTTCACATGCAATGATATTATTTCGATATCCATTATGGTCATGGAATTAAGCTCTGGTTGCTTGTTTATCAAGTGTCACGTGCTTAAAAGTATTTTAGTAGTTCTATTTAAATGGATTGCATACATGCAATTTTATTCTAATGATGACCTTTAAGGTCGTGAAAATGAGGTCTCTTCGCCCCTTTATTCGATATAATTTAAAAATTATATTATTAGTCTTGTTGTTAAACAGTTTCGTTTAGTACATAAAGATCGCATGTCAGCTATGATATTTTACCAATAATGATTAAAGTCCTGAAAATGAGGTATTAGATTTTTTGAGATCTCCCCAAATTGCCTCTTAGGTATACTGGCAGTTTGAGGAGCTCCTTAAACTGCCCAATACCTCTAAAATTTCTCCGCATAGTGGCCGTTATATATATATATATATATATATATATATATATATATACGGAACCATACTTTTAAGGATTTTTTTTGGCACCGATCCAGCATTTTGAGGATTATATCGCCTTTTGAGGATCGATCCTCAAAAGACAATAGTACACTTCCTGTCTTTTGAGGATTTTTCTAAAGTCTATTTACTCAGAGTCTGTCGGAGGGTGTACGATTGCTTTAGCACTGCTCTAAACGAATGGACTAAAAATCCTCAGTATATATATATATATATATATATATATATATATATATATATATATACATATATATATATATATATATATATCAAACATTGTTTACTTTCTTAATATTTCAGAGTTTAAACACTTTGAATAAGTAAACATTTTTTCGTAATTAGAAGAAGCAACAAATTTTTGATCTTTGATTTGACCATGAACGACCTATATATACATATATATATTTTTGTTATATATAGTATATAAGTGCACGCTAGTAAATACTGTGCCCACATTTCATTTATTATGGTTAAAAATGTAAAATACAGCGATCTAACTTATTATCGGTAAAATCGAAAAAGGACATTCTAAAAATGAGGTCAGGTTTTGAGGTGGGACAAAAAATATAGACGTCCGCGGGTTTCGGAGGAAGCGGATTCGGAAACTAGGCATTCTAACGAAGATTTTCCTACCATTGAATTTTTTTCAAGATTTCTTCGAGTGAAGACAGCCCGTATCACTTTTTTGATTTTCTGGCCCACTGTACGTCGTGGCGCTCTACCCTCAATCGTGGCCAGGCTGGCTGGTCCGGGGCTGGTCAGGGACGTTATGCGAGCGAAATACGCGCTCGCTAAAAACTACCTGACCACGGACGACGTCAGGCCTGGTGTCCTGGATCTTTTTAGTGTCCTGCGGGACCTATGCGGCGATTTTAGTCATAAAATCATTATGGGTGATCTGAACTCAGACCTACTATCTGGTTCAGATGACGCTGTCACCATCAAGCGTCTATCCGAAGAGTTATGTCTTCAGATCATCCGGCATAGTCCCACACATTATACCATATCATGTCACACGTGGATTGACCTTATCATGACCGACGAAAACGACACGATCTTAGACTCTAAGATATATATATATATATATATATATATATGAGGCATTCTTTCCCAACGTTACACCCCTGCTGCCCACTTTTTATTTCATCTAAAAATTTTCAAAAAAATGTTAAATTTTGTAGAAAATTCTCAGCTTTTGAATGGCGAGTGGCAAAATCACCAGTGTTAATCGGATTATCCTGAAAATTAAAAAAAAAAACGTAAATTAAGGATGGAAAATTTATTGTAATGGCATCCTACTAATTCTGAAGTTGCTATACGAGTATTATCCAATAGGTAACAGCCTCTTTTCACTATAAAATACCTCGATGAACCGTTCAAATGGTCTCAAATTGGTTCTGGAAAAATTTGGATCCTGAAAATAGAAAAAAAATGACAAAAAGTTGTTCTTTCTGTGTAGTTATGACAATCTTGGTGTCAGAAAGAGGTATTAGACAACCTTTAGTTAACTTACAAATTTGAGAATACGTTGGAAGGTTCTCAACATCACTCCTGGTTTTGCCAAAAAGCCAAAATAATAATGCGAAGATTCATTTGAAAAATAGAAAAGATAATGACTATTTTTGTGATGATAATTCATCAATCGGATAAATTTTTCAGAAATGTCTCCACTATGAAATATGAATGAATTGATGTGACTCATAGTCAAATGAAGTATGATTTCACATTGGCCAAATCTCTCAACAATCAATTTCAAATAAAATTATTCAGAATGATGTTTTGCAGTATACACCTATGGTTTCAGAGCAGAACCAGTTAAGTCAACCAGACTTGTGTAATCAGGAAATTCAAATCATACCCGGATATTCTATTGAACATTTCATCTTGAAGATTTAGCATTCATGTACTCACGATTTTTTATTCGTGTCCATGTAATCCGATAAAATATTACTTTCTTGTTACATTGGGGATTAAGATATGTGTGAGATTTAAGTGTAATAATATTTCGTTAGTTATATCATACTTTTTGGTAACAAAGTTTCATTCTTGTATCAAAATTATCCGACTGATGAATTATCATCACAAAAATAGTCATTATCTTTTCTATTTTTCAAATGAATCTTCGCATTATTATTTTGGATTTTTGGCAAAACCAGGAGTGATGTTGCGAACCTTCCAACGTGTTCTCAAATTTGTAAGTTAACTAAAGGTTGTTTAATACCTCTTTCTGACACCAAGATTGTCATAACTACACAGAAAGAACAACTTTTTGTCATTTTTTTTTTCTATTTTCAGGATCCAAATTTTTCCAAAACCAATTTGAGACCATTTGAACGGTTCGTCGAGGTATTTTGTAGTGAAACGAGGCTGTTACCTATTGGATAATACTCGTATAGCAACTTCATAATTAGTAGGATGCCATTACAATAAATTTTCCATCCTTAATTTACGGTTTTTTTGAATTTTCAGAATAATCCGATTAACACTGGTGATTTTGTCACTCGCCATTCGAAAGCTGAGAATTTTCTACAAAATTTAACATTTTTTTGAAAATTTTTAGATGAAATAAAAAGTGGGCAGCAGGGGTGTAACGTTGGGAAAGAATGCCTCATATATATATATATATATATATATATTCTCTGTAAAATCGAAGATATTAAAATTTTTATTTTTGCCTAAACTGTATATACATGTTCTATATGTTGTACCTGACTCCCAAAAAAATTTTAGCGCGATCTCTTCATTTGGCTTCGGGTTCTGGCTGGTTAAAGTTTAGGTTTCAAGCAATTTTCGCATTTTTTTACCTATTTTCAATGATTTGTAGCTCATAAGAGATTCATTTTTAACTAAAACTATCAGGATACTGTATTGAGTTTGTCGGAGTCCGGATCAAACCTTTAGGTTTTCATATTTTAAGGTTTAAGGTCATAGAGAGAATAAAACATGGCGGGAGGGAAAGGACCTCCCAACAAAGGCACGAAAAGTTTTTTGAAGTGCCACAGTAATTGTGAAGCTACCACGGTGATCTATATAGTTTGTGACGGTGCTTTCCACCAGAGTTGTGCTCGACAAAAAAAACTGGTATTTATAAGTGATAGATTGGTGATTTGTCAAGATCATCCCAAGTTAACCTCAAAAGTTGATGATAGTCTACTAAGTGATTCGGCCAGATTTTTGATTGCTACCATTAAACTGAAACAATCTGAAGAAATAAAGAGGGATATACTAGCTGAACTATCAAATAAGTCTCATGAACTAAATGCTTCAATTAGAGATTTTGAAGGCGAATGTGAACATCTTAATAAAGAAAATGAGCTTTTAAGGCAACGAATTGGAATAAAAGAATGCTATGTTGCGAGATTCTCTAAACCAGGATATTTTTAAACAGTCAAATCGACAAACTAACTTTAAAACCTATGCTGAGATTGCAAGTAGCACCAAGCCGCAACCTAAACGCATCCCTAAAATTATCATTAAACCTAACAGTGATTGTACAAAAATGGAAATCAAAGAGTGCATTACCAAGTGTTTAATCAAAGAAAAAAGCATTCAAACGAATCATGTCTACTGTCTAAAAAAACGTAACGAGATAATGGTGAAGTGTATCAATGTTGAAATTGTAAACAAGACTGAACAACTGCTGAAAACCAAGTTAAGTGACTTATGTGAAATAAAACTTGAGCAATTAAACAACCCAAAAATCAAAATTATTGGAATCGAATACTGTATTACCTTATTTTCAGGACTTTAATCATTATTGGTAAAATATCATAGCTGACATGCGATTTTTATGTACTAAACGAAACTGTTTAACAACAAGACTAATAATATAATTTTGAGATTATATCGAATAAAGAATCGAAGATACCTCATTTCCACGACCTCAAACATCATCATTAGAATAAAATTGCATGTATGCAATCCATATAAATAGAACTACTAAAATACTTTTAAGCACTTGACACTCGATAAACAAGCAACCAGAGCTTAATTCCACGACCTTAATCAATATCGAAATAATGTC
>QLYP01000093.1:289719-410635 GCA_016647725.1 Nasonia giraulti | reverse complement strand
CAACCAGAGCTTAATTCCACGACCTTAATCAATATCGAAATAATGTCATTGCATGTAAACTATTTTCATATAAGGAACTATTCAACTGATTCTTAGAACGGAATATAATTATTTGATTATATAGAATAAACGGGGAAACAGACCTTAATTCGTCGACTTAAATCATTATCAATAGAATATCTTTGCATGCGAGCGTTCATCATATATGAAACGAATTATATATTGTTAGACATCGAATATAATATTCAATAACATCTCAGAAACGAGCATTCATTGTTGGTAAAATATCATAGCTGATATGCAATATTTATGTACAAAACGAAGCTGTTTAACTACTCTTAGACTAATAATATAATTTTGAAATTATATCGCATAAAGGGGCGGAGAGACCTTATTTCCACGACTTTAAACATCATCATTAAAATAACACTGCATGTATGCAATCCACATATTCTTCGTCGAAATATGTAGTTTTTTAGCAGATCATTTTTAATGATCAACTAATTTCGCAGAAAAATTTGCGTATCCTCTCTGTTAGATTCTCAGCGATTATTTATAAGGTCGTGAAAGTTAGGTCGGCTAACATCTTCTTACAATAACCTTAATGATATTAGAAGATTACAAATGAAGGTCGTGAAAGTTGGGTGACGTCATACAAGTTGCAAGATTTACGTAAATCAGCGCTGTTCACTGTTTCATTAAATTATTTAGTAATTGTTAGTAATGTTTGCAGCATCTATTTTGTAGCCAAATCAAACCGTCGGAATTTATACTAATCCAATCTCTTATAATCTTCACTGATAATTCATCAAGGTCTTGAAAATTGGGTCACGTTAGATGTTCATGCTTTATCAATAAAATTAGCAAAAAATGATGCAATACCGCACTGCTACCTTATGTTTGTGATTCTTTGTCGAGATATGTAGTTGTTTTGGCAGATTAATTTTAATGATCAACTAATTTCACGGAAAACTTTGCTTATCCTCTCTGTTAGGTTCTCAGCGATTATTTATAAAGTTGTGAAAGTTAGGTCAGCTAACATCTTCTTACAATAACCTTAATGATATTAGAAGATTATTAATGAAGGTCGTGAAAGTTGGGTGGCGTCATACATGTCGCAAGATTTACGTAAATCAGCGCTGTTCACCGTTTCATTAAATTATTTAGTAATTGTTAGTAGTGTTTGCAGCATCTTTTAATTTTGTAGCCAAATTAAACAGTCGGTATTTATGCTTAGCCAATCCGCTATCACTTATTGGGCACTTTGAGGAGTTTTAACTCCTCAAACTGCCATTATTGATATATATATATATAGCCTATGAAGCCATATATAGCAATGCTGGTTGTATTCCATGAATGCGCTTCTCCCAATTAACCTACATATGGTGGTGGATATATGATATATGAAAATCGCATACCTCCTAAAACTGCCCATTAGCTATAAATAAATATATATAAACACTTGCACTGTATCTATATTATCTATACTCATCACCATGTATAAATACGCATACTTTTACTCATTTTTATACGAAATAACCTTATATTACACATCATACTTGCTCGAATCAACTTTTTCCACTCAAACTCACTATACATATTGAATATACTATATTCTACACTACGCCTAGACTAAATTTTTGAAATAATAAAGTTTTCCACACTTTTTGTATTAACTTTAAATCTGAACATAGTAAACATTTACTCTTACGTAAACCAAACATTTGAACTCATAGAATATCATAGTTTATATATTAATTTTTTTTGAAGGCTCACTCTTCTATGTTTCCTCTCTTACTTCCTTTTACATCTTTTCTGACTAAACCTTCCCTTTCCTCTGTCTTTGTAAATCTTGTAATCCTTTTAATTTCTTATCACTCCTTTTTATTAAAAGCACTTGCATCATCACAATATATTATTGCAGAGTCCGTATTCTATAAGCCTGTGTACGGTTGAGGCTTGTCTTGGCTTTGTCGACCACTACTTTCTCATGGCGTTCACAAAATTTATGCTACGCTGTGGCTGATAGCAGCAAGCCACTTATATTGCTTTCATCACCATGTATATATACGTCTATACATTTAATATTTACATACTACTTAAAATCTTGAATTGGTGAACTTTTTATTATACTCTTGCTTCCACTTAACACTTATATGTATAACATACGTATACAACTACCGCATAAAAACACAAAGTCTAAAATGATAAAACTTAAATCTTGCCTCCATTGAACGTAACACTATGTCTTATAATTATAAAAATACAAATGTAAATCATTAACTAAATGATATATGATTACTGCATCACAGAATCGACTTCTCAAACAAATTGAACAAGGTACTTTTACTAAATTATAATTTATGCATTGTATATATTGATTAAATTGTAAATAGATTATATATAGCAAATTAAAACAATCATGAATAACAATCATTATTGGGTTGAAAAATTAATAATAATAATACAAATTAAAATAAAAACGATATTTTAATCATAATTTTAACCATAAACAAATTTTTACGTAAGTTTTGACTATAATGAAATATTAATGACATTATACTTTGCAATAAAATGCAACAAAATCATTTATATACAAGATAAATAATAATTTTAATCAAATAAATATAATATATTTCACTAGTCTAGAGGCTGATAGAAAAATATATTTGCTACAAATATCATAAACATTGAAGAACCTGCAAAAACGAAAAACAAGCTTCGTCACTCCTAGCACGTATTTTTTGATGCTTCAACCAAAATTACCTGAGTACGCGCGAGCGCATGGCCTCACGTCTTCTTGACGCGGTTCGCCGGTGCGAAAACGTCAATTTATGTAGAGAACTGTTCTGGAAAACCTGCAGCGTCACTCGTGTACGGATTTTTCGGTGTTTCGACCTAGATTACCTGCGTACGCCCGAGCGCAACGCGCCACGTCACCGTATTGCCGTTTGCCGCTGTAAACCTGGGTCCCTATAAGCTAAAACAATTACAAAAGCGTCGCAGCTAAATTTGGAAATAAAGATCGGAAAATAAAGATAATAAATGACAAGCTTCTAATTTTTACAATATTTACATAAAGCACAATAAGTTGCTGAGTAATAAACACTGAACAACGGCTAATTTCTATAGACATTTATTCATATCAAATTATCTTCAAAGAGAGCCTTAAATGTATGCATCAAAATTAAGTTTCTTGCTCCTTGTAATTCAGTGTGATCGGAGAATGCACAGGTCATCGAGGAAATCTTGAAATCAAGGAAAAGGAATTAGGTCATGGAATACTTGGTGATATGGTAATGTCTGGTAAAGTAAGGAAATTTTGCTAAAACGCCTTTTAGTCCACTTTATGGGTAGATATAAAACAGTTCTACCTTACCCCTTTGCAGTAAAAGCAAGTGGAAGCATGCTGTCTTGTGTGCTATGCACTAAAATCACGCTACCTATGCGGGGCTCAGACCTACGTTCTTTGGAATTCTCAACGTTAAGTATAGAGGTTATATCCAGAGTAGGATAAGGTACCTTTTAGCATTCTCAGCAAGTCTTAATAAAGCAGATGTCCTCATAGCGCGAGCTCGTCCTGCATAGCTTTACCTACATAAAAGTGCGAGGCAAACCGCTTGTCAAAATGTTCAACTGTGCGGCTACATTTATCCGGTTCAGCGTTATTCATATTAGCTACGAGCCATATGTACCCATCAGATTTACTAAGCAGTGCGGCTTTAAGATGCCTTTCAAGAAGCCACGAGTGGGTGCAAAAATGCCTTCATGTTCAAAAATTAACGTAGTCAATCATTAGCAGGATCTGTGTCGCCATCTCTTGTCAGATGATGTAACCAAATTCTCACTAGGGATATTCGAGTTGCTTTTATTCTCTTCAAAAAAAGTCATGGGCCGCAATTAAATTTTGATATTTCATTGTTAATATCTTTATACTCAATTAGAGAATCAATGCGCAAATGAGTTTCCTACTGTAAATCAGACCTCGGCTACCAGAAAATCGAGGTTATTTTTCGAAAAACTCATTTTTTCAGGAAATATATTTTCTATCTTTTTTATTATGGGCCCAATGCCCAAATTGATGCATCCATGGAATTCAGAGCCACCCTTACCATAAAAATCTTTGTCCAAAAAGATTTTTTTTTCCTGATTCAAAATTATAACGACTCAAAGTGGTTTCATTCTCAAATTGTCACTCAGTATAATTTGCCCTATAAATTGTTACAAACGGAGAGGAGACAGAGTAGAAAGCGAAAAAGTAGACGACGGGACTCGAACTCGCGGACCCGAGAGCCAGAGGCCTGTACTCTAACCACTGAGCTAACGTCTACGATGCATTCGGATGCTATGCATCGTACTACGGCTAGGCGGATTCTTATCGCTGACTCGTCTTCGCTGCTCGCGTTGCAGACGTGTGCGTCTGTGACAAAATATAAATCTCATTTAACCTTAGTAACAGAATTAAGAACTATTTAGATAAGAACACATCTATTTAAGATAGAGCACTCAGTGGCACTGTCGTCGTTTAACAAGTCTAAAACTATAGGCCACAACAATGCGATATAAACCGTCATAAGTGTCATACAACATGTCGTAGACGACGAGACTGCCATACGGCTCCTGCAGTGTTGTACTGCCATTCCAGCTCTGGCATAGCCGTGGCTGCTAGACAGATAGAAGTGTTGCTACTGTCGTGACGGAAGATTAGACCCGTTATACGCAAAAAGGAACAGAAACAAATAAATCCTGACCCACTATGTAAAATACGTATTATCCTGTAGTGCAGAATTTATCAGGAATAGTTTAGTCTGTTTCCTTAGCTGCATTAATGCTATTTCAAAAAAAGTCCCGTTGATTTTTATTTTCTAATTGTATCATTACCTCATAATTATATATATTATTATCATTACAATCCTTAAAATCTTTTATACACAAATCGATTGTCATTAAAATTCAACATCATTTTTTGCTGCAGCAGATTAATAAAAGTTATCGAATGAAACTGAGTAGTTTTATTTAGATACTGAAAAATTGATCTGTTTTATAAGAATACGAATTTCTTCTATAAAGCATGGTCAGTATATTAAAAATACTATCTAGTAACACAACCGATAATTAGAACAGGAAAAAAAGACGATGTTTCCTCTCATCGTCAAGTTTTACCCCATTACAGTTTAATGAATTTATCAACAATATTTGAATATCTGCATACTTTGTGTGTGTGTATGTGTATCTATGTGTGTGCATGTATGTGTGTTTATCAGCGAACCTTTAAATATTGGTGAGAGCCTTATGTGAGAAGCAAAGCGTTTCGCTTTTATTCCCATTATGTCCTGAAGACTCAACGGTCTATAAGAGGGATCCACGCTGGCCGACCCTTTTAATTTCTTGATGAGAACCAATCTCGTTATTTTCTATTGCGGGCTGAATACGCTTTGCACCAGGCACTAATTGTACATTTCCAGAAGCAACTCAGGCCGCTGTGTGGCGACAGCATTAAGTATTTCCGAAGGGATACCATACAATCTAGGTGTCTTTCCGCTTTTCAGGAATAAAGTTGCCACAATAAGCTCGCCTTCGCTGAAAAGGCGAGACATTTTCGGGTCTGATCAGCCGGTAACCACATATGTGGCGCGTCAACCGGGTAGCGGATGGGGGAGTGCTCGCAGAGGCATATACCTTGGAGGGTAGAGCAGAAATAACGGTCCTTCATCAAGACCGAAGTGACCTGAACGATCTTCCGCTGGGGGCAAGAGAGGAGGCTGATTACCTAGCTAGTATTGGTCAATCAGCTCGAGCGAGTGTGTGGTGTCGTGGGACGTCCACCAGAAACTCTACAGAGAACGATCACTTGTTTCGGGGTGAGAGATAGAGAGAGCACAGGTGTGCTAGTGCGATAGCGCCTGCTATATCCTGGTATAATGTACCCCGCCTAGCATCTATATATGGGGGATCCATGCTAGGATGATGAAAATTGTTTACAACATAGAGATTATGAACGAACTTGAAGAAAAGATACAGGAAAACCTGCAAAGTTCGAATTCGAACGTGTGTCACACAAAGCTACCACTGCCCCAGATATGGGCACGTGAAAGCGAAATGCAAAGAGATGAGTAGTATTGGTGGTACTAAGGACAGACAGCTCAAATTTCATTTTTGAACTCAAGAAGTTCAAGGATGAATTTAAGACAACAGCCCCATAGTACCATCAGATACTGAGTGTGTGTGCGTATATGCGTGTGTTTTTTTCTCTCTCGGAGAAAGAGGTATTAGGGAAAATCTTAGAAAGGCCATAGCATGACCTTGTTTATGGGGTCGTCGAAACTGCCCCATCCACAATGTCAGCCGTGTGTCGGATTCCCACCGACTAAACCCATCCCCTCTACGGCCAGGTAAAAAATCACCCAGCCGTAAAAAGGAACGCCCTCTTCGC
Source organism: Nasonia giraulti (assembly GCA_016647725.1). Classification (NCBI taxonomy): domain Eukaryota; kingdom Metazoa; phylum Arthropoda; class Insecta; order Hymenoptera; family Pteromalidae; genus Nasonia; species Nasonia giraulti. The sequence continues at coordinate 404,202 of QLYP01000093.1, read as the reverse complement.
CTTTATCGACCCTTGGTAAAAGTGTCTAGTTCCATCTTCTATGCCCCTGAACCCCGCAGTACTACCGTCAGGCAATGCTACGCGGGGCGGGGGGGGGGGGGGGGGGGGCAATGCTGCACCGTAACTGGGATAGCACGAAAACCCCAGTTACAACACGAATGGCTAACAGAGACGGGTCAAGAACTAGCCAGCCACAAAACGGAAGTTATTCTTATCTCTAGTAGGAAGAAAATGGAGGAAATTAAACTGACGGTAGATGGACATGAGATACCTTCTCAACCAACCATCAAGTACTTGGGCATCACCATCGATGCAAGACTAACTTTTAAACAACATCTGGAAATAGTCAGTGATAAAGCAGCAAAACTTGGCGCTGATTTATCCCGATTGATGCCAAATATAGGAGAGCCAACTCAGAAGCGTAGGTTACTCTTAGCTAGTGTAACCACATCGATTATGCTATACGGAACCCCAGTATGGGCAGATGCGATACGGGTGAAATCGTATGCACGAAAGTTGACTACTGTGTATATGGGAAGTGCAATAAGAGTGGCGTCCGCTTACCGTACGGTATCGGACAATGCAGTCTGCATTCTAGCAGGCATGCCACCTATTGACCTTTTAGCGATGGAAAGAAAGGATGTATTGGAAGGCAGAAGACGATTGAATGACAAAAGCCTGAAAAAGATCTGGGATGCTACAAGAAAGAAGATGATGGCTGAATGGTAAACAAGATGGGACGCTAGTAACAAGGGACGAACGACTCATCACCTTATACCTAGCATAGAAGACTGGATTGGAAGAAGACATGGGGAAGTTAACTACTACCTCACGCAGTTTTTGACCGGGCAAGGATGTTTTCGGGCGTACTTGCATCGGTTCAAACTAGACGACCATCCAAACTGCCCAATATATTTGGATGCAACAAAGGATGTTTAGCACGTCTTTTGCAAGTGGTCACGATATCAGAAAGAGCGAGAAGAACTTAAGAGTTATCATCGGACCAGAGTAACTCCTGAGTCGATTATGACCGCCATGCTGACTTCAGAGGATGGATGGTGCGCAGTTAGCAACTATGCAACAAACCGTCTCAAGAAAGTCAGAAAGGTCGAAGAAGACAAAAGAAGACCAAGAAGCTGAGTATGTACGTGTGTGTACGACGCAGAAAATGAAGGATGACTATAGTGATGACGACCACAGCAACCAGAAGCGGACGAAAGCCTTTCGTCCCCCCTCCTCCCACGAAGCATTGCTTGACGGTGGTACCGCGGGGTTCAGGGTCATAGAAGATGGAGCTAGGCACCTTTACCAAGGGTCGGTAAAGGCAAAGAGGGCGTTCCTTTTTACGGATAGGTGTTTTTTTACCTGGCCGTAAGAGGGATGGGTTTAGTCGGTGTGAATCCGACACACGGCTGACATTGGGGATGGGGCTGTTTCGACGACCCCATAAACAAGGTCAAGCTATGGTCTTTTTAAGATTTTCCCTAATACCTCTTTCTTCGAGAGAGAAAAAAACACACTCACACACACATACATCCATCCGCACGGAGATTTTCTAAAAACGCATGATTCAAACTCTAAACACTTCCAAATGCGTTCCTACGAAGTTTTAGCAAAACTGAAAATTTTACAAAGCTTCTTCTAGGAGAAAGCAAAAATCCGTCAGTCCTGCTGCTGTCCGTCGACGCGTGATTATAAGTGAGCATGTTTCTATCCAAATCATCTGTTTTTCTCATAATAATTTTAGGCACACGTTTAGGTTTTTTGATAACATTAGCATTTAATACATCAGAAAATGATTTACTAGTAACTGTTGGCACTGCACTACTCTGTTTATTTATCAACTGCTTTAGCAAATCATTTTTTCTTTTAGTTCTTTGTTAATTTCCCTTAGAACAGCATTTTGGCATTTTCATTTATCACTTGTTATTTCTTGCTCATCTTCATTCAAGTCTTTTTCAAATTCTTTTATAATTTGCTTTCATGTTTCTTGTTTATCAAACAACTTTACTTGAGCAACTTAGAGCCTTGCTTTATAACTCAGCAACCTGCTTGCTCACTTTTGAGGTTAGATTCATGTCCTTATATTCATAACAGAATCCTAGAACTGTACTTAATTGTCTGGCCTTGTTTAGTCTCACGAACTCACTAGAATGATATACACTTATGCAGATTATGCACACCACACTCGCAACTTTTTGATTTTTATGGAATTTGTAAAACTTTTATATATATATATATAAAAGTCCCATATATATATATATGGGACGTTCCGCGTCAAACGTAACAAAGCTCTGCCCAAAATTCCTTTCCATCTAAAAATTTTTAAAACTGGAAAATTTAGCATTTTTTATGTACTTTCAATTAGTGAGGGGCGTTTTTTAAAATTTTGTTCCCAGGCGGAGCTACGCGTTCCCTAACCTCAAAAAACACCCCCCAAAATTGCTTTTTCACGCAGTTGAGAGGTTTATCCTGTGATTGACGGGAGGAAAATTATTGACAGAGAGTATTTTTATGTATTTTGTGCTGCTGAACACGAAACCGGCCCTCTTTTTTACCGATACCTCAAGCGCTCATCCCTAACCTCAAAAAAACCACCCAAAATGTCTGTTTTACGCTGTTACGAAATTTACGTCTAGAGGAAAATTATTGACGAAGGCTAGTTTTATGAATTTTGAGCCACTGAATTTGAACACGAAGCTTATTTTTTTGGTTTCTATTAGTTAAGTACATTCGATTAAAACCAAATGCCTTTAAAACCTAAATAATTAGATGGACGTACGTTTACTTTATACCTGTTAAAAACATTTTTGGTCGTGTATACTGTTTCATGGATTCAAAGAAATAAATAGATGAAATGGACAGGTTCCTTTTGGAAAATGATTGGAATACCTGTCATTTTAGAAAATTTATTGATTAATTAACTCGGTTATGTCAATTCCATGACATAATGACCAAATATTACTAAACTTCATAAGTAATCAGAACAAAGCCCGCGTGTAATTGAATTTATTCTGAAAAGCCTTAGTTGGGATATTCTAAAAATTACCAAAATGAAAAAGAAATTTAGCTGTTTAGCTATAAAATTATACTAAAAATAATAGAGAATGATCAGTGTACAATAAATGTTGCAGTACTATATTACAGAGAAGATATAATGAAACAAGACATTGTAGTTTTATAGCACTTTCTGAATGTACTACTCATGATACGGCCGCAGTTTATATTTTACAAGAAAAGATTATTTCTGAAATAAAGACAAGATTCCCAAAAATGAATAAGATTATATACGGCACAGATGGTGCAAAGCAGCACTATAAAAATAAATATCAAATGATCAAATTCAGTGGACCAAAATTCATAAAAATAGCCTTCGTCAATGATTTTCCTCTAGATGTAAATTTTTTAACCGCGTAAAAAAGATATTTTGAATGGTTTTTTGAGGTTAGGGACGAGCGCTTGAGGTACCGGTAAAAATGAGGGCCGGTTTCATGTTCAGCAGCACGAAATACATAAAAATACTCTCTGTCTATAATTTTCCTCCCGTCGATCATAGGATAAACCTCTCAACTGCGTGAAAAAGCAATTTTGCGGGGTGTTTTTTGAGGTTAGGGACGAACGCTTGAGATATCGATAAAAAATACCGTTGGATTCTTGTTCAGCAGTTCAAAATACATGAAAATAGTCGTTGCTTAGAATTTTTCTGAGCCCCTATGATTTCTGACAGCTTGATCATTTCGTAAAGTACTAATTTTTTAAGGTTAGGGAAAGCGTAGCTCCGTCTGGGAACAAAATTATAAAAAAAGCCCCTCACTAATTGAAAGTACATAAAAAATGATAAATTTTCCAGTTTTAAAAATTTTTAGATCAAAAGGAATTTTAGGCAGAGCTTTGTTACGTTTGACGTGGAACGTCCCATATATATATATATATATATATATATATATATATATATATATATATGTGTGTGTGTGTGTGTGTTAAGGCTACCTTATTTGCATTTTAAACCTTAACAATTTTAGTTTTATACTTTTCAGCCCTATATATATATATGTTAAGGCTACCTTATTTGCATTTCAAATCTTAAAATTTAGAAATCTGAATGTTTGATCCGGACTCCGACCACCTCAATGTAGTAGAAAAGTACCTTTTTATAGTAAAAAAGTAGCTGTAAAGTTTGAGAATGGATCTGACCTACTACTAAAAGTTATGTAGTAAACAAACAAAATAATACATCGGGCGTGTGAAAATAAAATAAAATTTCACTTACAATATCAAGACAAAGAAGGGTGTCAAGTTTCACAATCACATGCACAGTAGAGTCAATGTAATTAAAGCGTGGCGTCGAGCGGTGACGTCAGCGTAATTGTAGCGTTACAGACGCAGCCATCTTAAAAGACTCTTATAAAATTTAAATTCAGCCACGTGTTGCTTCCCATTTTCTTTACTAGTAACTCCTAGAAAATAGAAAATATATTAAAATCAGTGTTACTCATAATTCATCTAGGCATGACAAGATCTTGGTTTGATTTTAACAAAACTTAAATCTTGAAAATTATTTTTTTTAAATTTAGCTGAAATTTAATTTCAGAGTGTTGACCATTACACACTTTATTCTTTATTTAATTTAGAATTGATAAATAGTATAAAAATTATATAGCGCATGCAGGAAAATTATTTACAAAGAAAAATGGAAAATAACACAAACTTGAATTTCAAAATTCCATTGATATCAATTGATAAAATATTTAGCGAAACGAGAATAATAATTAAAAACATTTTATGTTGACATGAGTGTATATATGTCAATCTCATGATTGCATTTTAAAGGATTCATTCAATCATGCGCAAAAAAGGGTCAATCACTGCTATCACTCACTGGAGCACAGGTATTTAGGATAAAAAAAAATAATATTCCAACATAATACAATTGTAAAACATACAAAATTCAAAAATACAAAGTCGAATCAACAACCAAAAGGTAAGATTATACTTCGACAAAAATCATTTTAAAAAATACTACAGGGAAGGGCCCGTCAGGAATAAGTAAAAAGTCATATAAAGTTAATTGATGCATATCAAACTCACCTAAAATTTGGTCGACGAATGGACACAAACTGTGTTAGCTTCTTCCAGCCATGGTCTAACCAGGGCGAAGCTCGGCACTGTTGCTAGGTGCAGAAATGACACTCAAAAGAATAAAGTTTGTTTTCCTGAACCAAGATTTCAAAAGGTGTTCATTAAAAAAAAAAAATAATAAATAAATAAGTAAAGATTTTTCTAACAGAAATAAGATGAAATACAAATGAAAGTCACTGTACTGAATAACTTTCTGCGCGTAACTGACAAGAAGTTGGCAAAGTCACATATGCCCAAATTACTGTCATAAAGGTTACGACAAAAAAAATATATATTTATATATGGGTGGTTCACATTTCATGACTACTAATACCAACATGTGTTTGTATTGGTAGACATAAAATTTACTAGGTTATAAGTATCAAATTTACATGTAAAACGACTTATTAGCCATTATATCATGTTTTTTTTCTACATAAATTCTAGTAGAAGGTCATGCCCATTCTAAAACTTTACAGCTACTTTTTTACTATAAAAAGATATCTTTTTACTGTATTGAGGTTGTCGGAGTCCGGATCAAATATTCAGATTTTCATATTTTATGGTTTAAAATGCAAATAAGGTAGCCTTAACATATATATATATATATATATATATATATATATATATATATATATATATATACATATATATAATAGTTTTACGTCTGTAATTTAGGCACAAAAAAACTAATTTCTTTTTAGTTTTCGATTCATCACTGAAAAAATGAGTGGTCAAATCACTTCAAATTTTAATGGGATATAGTTTAACACGTGCCCCATCAACATGCTTTTCTCGTTATAAAAACCTCACGGATATTATGATGTTTAGTTTCAGTGATATACATTTAAAAAAAAATCACCTGTTTGGCGATTTTAGAAATAGCAAAAAAGTAATTGAAATACTAAAAGAAATTTTATGCACTAACAATATTATTGATGAAATTTATGGTAGTAACGTTAATAAACTAAATAACTATGGAATAGTAATTTTATCACCAGGAAATACAGATATACAAAGTATAATAATAGGTGCAGCGTAAGTGGGAAGTGGTTAATTTCTTTCTTACCCAGTTTCTCTTTAGTCACGGATATTTTTGAAGCTACCTTTTCGCGATAAATAGAGTAGAAACACCGGAATGTACACGCTGCGGTGCTGAACAGGATGATGTGCAACGTAAGTTTTTTGACTGCCCTTACTAAAAGACTTAGAGCACTAGAGCTGACAATAAGGGCGTTCACACCCGAGACAGTAGTTGAAACGATGCTTGACAGCAAGCAGAAATGGGATGAGATAACGGTGAATGTGGACACGGTTCGCCGCGCGAAAAACAATGGTTAATGTTTACAAGATTAGTTAACGTCTAAAATTTTCGGCCCTATAAGAGGTAGAGCTTAAATAAGTATGCCTGGCAATGTCCCACATCAGGAGAGTCCCATACACAGGGAGCCTCGCATGGCTCCTGTCATGATGTATTAAGCATTTCTCCAATTCTCCGGATAAACAAAAAATAATTATTAATAGCAAAATTTTATAAAAAATAAAAGTTGAGAAATTTATTAGTACAGATTAATCACATAACAATAACGACAAAAATGTAGTAATTAATTTACCAATTTAATTTTTTAATTCACTGTCACCAAATAGCCTTCCACTACATAAATTAAATGAAAAAAAGGCGCAATTGTTATACTACCAAGGGATATAAATTTAAAGGATGAACGTTGTAACGGAACAAGATTAAAAGTCAATAAAATGTTAGAATATTGTATTTGCGCAAAAATAATTAGTGGAAGTGAAATAAGAAATAAAGTAATGCTGCTACGCATCGAATTATCCTTGCTTAAAGAAAATATTTCTTTTGATATGTCAAGACGCTAGTTTCCAATTATTAAGATTAGCAATAACGATAAACAAATCTCAAGGTTAAATATTTGACACTATTGGAGTACATTTTCCATCTCCTGTTTTTAGTCACGGTCAATTATATGTAGCCCTATCAAGCATGATATTAAAAGCAAATTTAAAAATTTCAATAACAGAATATTCAATAGTAAAAAAAATGAAAGAGATAAAGATAAGTAGCATACATCGCTAAAAGCGAAACGCTTTGCTTTTCACTTAAGGCATTCTGTGATATTTTAAGGTTCGCTGATGAACACACATACATGCACACACATAGACATACACACAAAGTATGCAGATATTTCAATATTATTAATAAATTCATTAAACTGTAATAGAGTAAGACTTGACGATGAGAGAAAAAGTCGTCTTTTTTTTCCTGTTCTGATTACCGGTTGTGTTACTGGATAGTATTTTCAATATACTGACAGTATTTTATAAAAGAAATTCGTATTCGTATGAAACAGATCAATTTTTCAAATTAATTAATGGCTTAATTTAAATAAAATTACTAAGTTTCATTTAAATACTTTTTTGTAACACATGCACGATTTCTGCGTGTTTTTGACCTAAAAAGCGAGCGTAAAGTGTCCTTTTTTTGCCCGCTTTTTGAAAATTTAAAAAAATGAACATATGCTTATAAATATATAAAATGTTATAATTTGCCACAGACGCTTTTTATATTTTTGTATAAAATATCAATAAAAGTTTAAACTGAAAATCTTTAATTTTTATCATATTTACCTTATTTTTGTTAATATTATTGTTATATTGTTAACTTGCGAATATTTAACAATAATGTTTGTTTATATTTATATAATACTGGGAGAAGCCCTTTCAAAAAGGTCACCTTAATGCCGCTGGTAGCCATAAAACACGCAGAAATCATATATGCGTTACAAAAAATATGGTGTGCACCAAAAGCTAAGTGGGCTTTTTTACCTCGTGTGGTTGCAGTGCACACTCGGTGTAAAAAAGCCCACTTTACGCCCTTGGTACACAATATACTATTATTGATCTGCTGCAGCAAAAAATAATCTTAAATTCTAATGACAGTTGATTTGTGTATAAAAGATTTTGGGAATTGTAATGATAATAATCTACAGTACAGTAAAATTTTATATTTGGTCGGTTTTGTAAAAACCCTTCAAAATTTATAAAAATGAAAAAAAAAATTAAATCTAATTTACAGTAGAAATGTTCTTTAAACTTAAATCGTTCAGGTCACTGAAACAAAATTTTAATTGTATTAAATTTGAATTAGTTTTTAGCAATAAAAGCGCTTGAAAAATGTCCAACCGTTCGTTCGTTTTTGTTGTATTTATTCCTTAAAACTAAATGTACTTTATAAATAAAAAACTATTAAATACTATAAACAAGTATATATGATAAGAATATACATTTCTACCATAAAACATTTTCAGCCTTCTCTGTCCATAACGCTCTACTAGTTTCCTCTTTTACCACCTTCACTTTTCTTTCTGTGTCTATCTCTATCTCAAGCGCCCCATGGTCCGATTCTATTCTATTTTTTACCTTCATCCTTTTTATCTTTCTCCTCCCTTCCTCATTTACTATACCATAATCTATTACTGAACATCCCATTCCTCCCACGTATATTATTTCTCCTTCCTCATCCCCTTCTATGTTACTGTTTAAAATGGTTAGCCCCATCTCTTTTATTTTGTCTAGCAACTCTTCCCTTTCTTTATTCACTGTTATATCCTTAGATTCTCTCCTTTCCTCATTTCCTTCTTCATCCAGACTTCCACCCTCTGTTCCTGTCCTTGCATTTAGGTCTCCGCACCAAAGTATCCTTTTTACTCCACCTGCCCTTTCTGACATTTCCTCTATCTCTTCATAGTTCTTCTTTTTCTCATCCCTCATATATATCCAACATTCCTCTCCTTTTATCCTAATCTTTCCTCCTATAAATTCTTCTGATTTCCCTTCCATTCACTCTACTTTATCCTCTTTACTTCTTTTCCTGACTGCCATTATCATTCCTCCCTTTAGCATTCCTCTGCTTCCCCCCTTCTTTGCCTCTCTTACCTCTACCTCGTATCTCTATAGGCTTTTCCTTATGCTTTCCTCTTCTCCGCCTTCTGTCCACGTCTCCTGCAGGCAAATGACCCGTATTCCGAAATTCCCGTAGAAATCCCCATCCTTCCTCGTCCACTACTTTAAGTCCTGCCACGTTCCAGCTCAACACTTTCAGACTTTCTTTTTTTTTCATTTTTCCTCGGCCTTTCTTCTTTCCCTTATTCTTGCCTTCTTCCTCTTTTTCGAAAAAGCTGGTCCTTTCTCTCGTTCCATATATACTCCTCGTCTCCTACCGTCAGTTTGTTCCTTCCTACTTTCACTGGTTTTCCTTCGCTTCTCCACTCTTTAGCCAGCCCATTCAGCTTCTCTCTATTTCTCCGCTCTATCCAGGTTGTATCGTGATCTATGAACAAGTCCGTGCCCTTTAGTTTATTCTTAGCCTCCATTATCTTTTCCTTCTCCTCTCTGTCTACGCATTCCACCCAAATTCTGTTTGTGGCCTTGCCTCTAATCAGCCAGGTCCTCTTTACCTTCATCGTGATTTCTAGCTTTTCTTTAAACCAGCCTTCAATCTTCACCTTGTCCCACCTCTCCTCTGTTAGCCCTGTAATACGACGTTGTTCCGTTTCCTTTCTATTTCTGCTTCCTCGATCTTCCATTCTAGCTCCTTCAGTTGTTTATCTTCCTTTTTCTTCTCCTCTTTCCCTTTACTTCCTGATTCCGCCTTTCTATCTTCTCTCCTTCTGCCTTATCCTCCAACACTTTTACACTTTCTTCTATTTTTCTTTCGAGTTCTTTTCTTTTCCTTCTCTCCTCCTCCGCATCCCTCTTTATTCTCACCTCCAGTTCCATTCTTTCCCTTTTCTCTTTTTTCATTAGCCGCCTTACCTCTTCCACCTTTTCATTCATCTTCTCTGCCTCCTTCCACCTCTTCTCCCACTTTTCTATTTCCCTCCTTCTCTCTTCCTTCTCTTCATCCATCTTTTTAAAAATCTCATCCAGTGACCTTTGCAGGTTTTCCATCTTTTCCTCTCCCTTTTCTACCGCTTTCTTCTCCGCTTTTGTTGGAGTCATCGCAGTCTTGTTACTCCTCTCTAACGGGCTTTTCTTCCTAATCTCTTCTGTCTTCTCTCTTTTCTCCTTTTTCTCTTCCTCCGGTGTGCTTCCCTTTCTTTTCTTTCTTTTCTCTGTGAGAGTCAGCTTCCTTTGCGCCCCCCCCCCTTCCTCTTGTTCCCCTTTTTACCTTTTCCACCTTTGGAGTGCTTTCCCAGTAGTTTCCCCGTCTCTCTTCTCCTCGTGCCACTTCAAATCCTCGCGGGGTTTTGAATTCCTGTTCCCGTTCCTCTTCGTTCCACTTTGTTCCTACGATCTCTTTTATCTGGTCACTACTGTAGTCCCCTCTGTCAGTACTACTGTAGTTCATGGTCTGAGGCTTTATCGCTCTTCCCTCTATCTCTATCCTTTTCTACTTGCTCTAACCTCACTTTGTTTTTCTCCTCTTCTCTCTCGTCCCCCTTTTCTTCCTTTCTTTCCCTTATTTCTTCTTATTATCTGATTCCTTCCTCTCTCTCTCTCCTCTTTCTTCCTTTCTATCCCTTACTCTTCTTACTCTTCCAAAAACTACCGAAACACAGTGTACTATGTATACCCAAGCACAACGCGTCCGATTCAACCACAAACCATTATAGATTAAAATGGCTCACCCTGTATATATATATATATATATATATATATGTATATACAGGGTGAGCCATTTTAATCTATAAACCCCAATTACTGAGTTCCGAGGTGTTATTCCAAAAAAAATGTTCAGACGAAAGTTGTTAGTAGCAAAAGGAGCCACCTTTTGGTGATATTAGATTTGACCTTTGAAGTCCTTAGAAGGTCATTTGATGGTCAGTGTTTTTTTTTAAATTGGAACCCCTATTTTTGACACCGGATTCAGAAAGATCGGAAAATTTTACGTCGGAAAACACATTTCTAATTATTTTCCATGACCTTTAGAAGGTCATTTCAAGGTCAAATAACAGAAAACCCATTTTTGCATGAATATTGAAGGTTAAGGTGTTTTATTTTAAACGGGAACCCTTATTTTTGTTACAACCCTATTTGTTTTTTTTCACGAACTTTCAGAAGGTCATTTCAAGGTCAAAAACTAAAAAGTCCTGTGTTTGCTATTTGATAGCATTTTCTGATAGCATAATTGTAGTAACAGTTCTTTTATTAGCAATATTCAACCCTAATGTGACAAAAACCTTTAATAATATTGACCTGTATGAGGTTATCCTTACGTTTAGCGTTACCCAGAAACAACGACGTGGACGTAGTAAGGTCTGTTTTCTTTGGGGTGCTTGTTTAACGAGAGTCCCCTTGCCTCTCACGATGGGGTGCTTGTTTAAAGTGAGTCCCCTTGCCTCTCACTATTTTAACCATGAAGCAACTGTTCGAAATTGCCTCCATTTACTTGTAGGCACAAAGTTAAACGACGTTGAAAATGTCGTACGGTGTTTAGTAGAGTCTGTCTCGGAATCGCTGCACAGGCTTGACTAATGCGATCTTGCATGTCTTCTCTAGTTGTGGACCGCCCTTCAAAAACAACATTCTTCAGGTAGCCCCACAAATAAAAGTCTGGAGATGTTAAGTCAGGTGAGTTAGGAGGCCAATTAACTGGTCCTCCTCTACCGATCCATCTTTCGCGGTAATTCTGATTCAAAAATTGTCGGACAATTAGTGCAAAGTGTGGTGCTGCACCATCCTGCTGAAACCACATCCTTCGTCTCGTTTCTAAATCAACATCTTTAATAGTGTCAAAAAAGGAGTTTCCGCAACAAAAAAAATATTTAACCTTCAAATGGTCTTTGAGATCCCACGATTTTTGGCATTTTATCTTAAAATGACATTCTAAAGATCATGAAAAATACATATTTTGAAATACTGTTTCCAACGTTAAATTTCCCGTTGTCCAAATAACCTTTGCTCCATGGTTAAAACAGTGAGAGGCAAGGGGACAAGGGGACTCACGTTAATCTAGCACCCCAAAGGAAACAGACCTTACTACGTCCACATCGTTGTTTCTGGGTAACGCTAAACGTAAGGACAACCTCTTACAGGTCAATATTATTAAGGTTTTCGTCACATTAGGGTTGAATATTGCTAATAAAAGTACTCTTACTACAATTATGCTATCAGAAAATGCTATCAAATAGCGAACACAGGACTTTTTAGTTTTTGACCTTGAAATGACCTTCTAAAGGTCATGGAAAATAATTAGAAATGTGATTTCGGACGTAAAATTTTCCGCTCTTTCTGAATCCGGTGTCAAAAATAGGGGTTCCCATTTAAAAAAAAACACTTTGACCTTCAAATGACCTTCTATGGACTTCAAAGGTCAAATCTAACATCACCAAAGGGTGGCCCCTTTTGCCACTAACAACTTTCGTCTGAACATTTTTTTCGAATAACACCTCGGAACAGAGTAATTGGGGTTTATAGATTAAAATGGCCCACCCTGTATATATATATACATACACACACATTTTTCAGATGATTCGTCTGTCGAATGTTCAAGTATTATTTTCGTATAAATTTTAGAATAATTAAGTATGTAATCTCTAAGATATTGCGAGAACATACATAAATGCGTTCATACTTACATCAAGATAAAATAAAAAACTTTTTCAAATTCTATACTATATTAGAGGAGTAATCGTTTCCAGCTATGTTATATTTTGGGACTTACTAATGTATTACCGAGAGACGTAAGGAGACAGTGTTTATTAAAAACAAGATTTCGCATCTCAAGTTTCTAAATTTAGTTATTTAACTAATGATTAATTTTCTTACCTATGTTATGCAAATCAGTTTCCTTGGCTGACTGGAAATCTACTACATGACGAACAGATTTAGCCATACATATTCGAATATCGAAAGTATCAACTATTGGCTGTCTAAAATACTCTTTTATTGCGTGACTTCGCATTACTGATAAATCTACGCCATGAAAACATGTTTGATACCAAAAATTTGCTTTGTTGAATTGTTCCATATATAAATTTTCATCTGAAAATGGTGCTATATGTAAGTCTCCTCTAGATGGAAACATTCGACCACCTAGAATTAATAAATTTATTTGCGACTATTTTAAAAAGATAATAACAAATTTATGGTTGTATAAAGAAATTATTTGTTAATTAAGATCAAACATTTTTGCAAAAACTGTTTTGCCGTCCCACATGGTGATAAATGAAGCACAGAGTATAGGAGAAGAGTCGTGTGCATCAAAGCTGGACCTCGCGTTTTGGTGCTCATCTTGTATATACACCGCGAACTTAGTATTTCACCACCATATCATTTCTTTCATAGTTTTTTTTATTTTATATTTTGAATAATATTTAGTTTTAAAATTAAGAAAATAAATTTCCTTATTAAATGTTTTTTTGCTTGAGGAAGCTTTGTAATAGTAAAATTTTTAATTTCATCGTAAACAGATTAGAAATTTATTTTGAGGTATGCGAAGTTCAAAATACGTGTTTTTAGAAAATGTCCGTATGAATGTACAAATGTATGATTTTTTCTCTGTGGCGTATGCACAAGTAGCTCTTCGACACCATTGTTACACAATACTTCCGTAGGGCCCGTTAATTAGCCTAGTTGACTTCTTCTTTGAGGTTTAACATTTCCATACGTCCCCCATCCACCGAAGTGATTAGGGCTTCAGGGTCAAACAGGTGTTTACAGTCCTCTCCCTTTTGTCCGCCCTCTTTGTAGAGGAAGCAGCTTGGTTCCATCTGGCACTCAGCCATGCGGTGATCGGCTCCTCCACACTTTGCGACGGTACATTGTCCGTCGCAAGGCCGCCGTTTTCCGAGAAAATAAAAATTGCGTTTTGCAATTATTAACGCGTGTGTATTTTGTTTTTGTGCGAGCGGACATCAGCTGAGGCATTACGGAGAGAAGAGGAATTTAACGGAACAGCAGAGCTACGAACAACAACAATGAGTTTCCAGGAAAGAAGTCGAGGGGAGGGGAGCGAACTTGTTACTCTGCTGCGACAGAGGAACGTGTGTTGTACGTAAGTGTGAGAGAGAAAGAGTATCGCGGCGCCCGTGGCAACAGCGGGGCCAATCGGGCAAACGCGGAGCGAGGAACTCGCGGAGAGAGGGAAGTCGGCTGCAAACAGTCGGTTTTCAGACTCGCAGTAGACTTCTCAGGCTCTTCGGTTCCGTAGCGGTCGGGAGAAGCGCAGTGATTGGTCGGAAGATAGAGCGAGCGGGTCCTAGCGCGCGAGTCGCGGCCCGCCACTGAGTCTTGAGATCTGAGATCTGAGTCTGACGCGTTCGCGAGTGCGATTCTTGTATCCGTCGCCGAGAAGCTGGGTCGCGTCGCGTGGCATCACCGAGCGTGCGCTGATAGGATCGTGCGCGGGATTCTCGCAGAGTGTTGAGCGGGAAGAAAAGAGTGTAAGTGTAGTGAGATAGAAGGTTAGAGAGAGAGAGAGAGAGAGAGTCGGTCCAGGAGAGGACGCAGGAGAGCTCAGACAGTAGCGAGGAAGCTGAAGAAGAATACGAGCGAGAGGAAATCTAATAAAATGAAGAAGTAGATGAACGGGAGAGAGAGTTCGATAAGGAGACGAGGAGAAAGGTAGCGTAAGGAGCCGGGTGTGCGTATGTGAGAGAGAGACTTGAGTGTGTTGCGAGAGTGTAGTGTGTGAGACATGTGTGTGCGAGAGACGCGAGAGAAAACGCGAGTCGAGTGAAAGGAAAACCGTGGAGAAACGAGAGAAACGCGGGAGTCGCTTAGAACCGATTCTGAGAAGTCGAGGCCGCTTTATGTTGCTAGCGCGTGAGAGGAGAAGAAGAGCGGGCGAGCGAACGGCGCGTGGCATCGGGGCCGAGACGAGCGCGAACACGGCGCGCTATTTTACCGACTTCGTCGGGACGTGTCGAGCCGAGCGAGCGAGAGACTATCGAACGTGTGTGAGTGTGAGAGAGATGTAGCGAATGTAGAGTCGGTTACAGCGCATTGTCGCGCGGAAGAGCGAGAACATTCTGGAAAGAGAATGAGGAGAGAAATAACAGAGATTTGTGAGTGTAATTATTCTAATCATCCATGAGTAACCCGAATCAAAGAGATCTAGCGGGACATCCTCCGAGATCGCAAGGAGATTCAGAAACGTTTTCTATAAATTATAGTGTCGCAGATTCGGGGCTGTGAAGCGATAGAGGAAAATAAAAATTTTGGGAGGAGTCTCCTCTCGCACAAACCTAAAAGCTAATTTTATTTTATTCCGATCGTCTACGTTTTTTTAAAATGCGGGCACAATTTGTTCAATTTTTGCGTGTTTTTTGAATAATAATCTTGGTGTTACACGATTATCTCTGAGAGACTTTTATCAATCGATCTAAAATTTTGTGTGCGAACTCCCTTCATAATAGTTAGGTGCCAAATTTATTTTGGGCTTGATCCTGCATGAATACGCAGAATGCGGTTACATCCAAAAATCAATAAAAACGGTATTTTGGCTATAACTCGAATTCTATGCATTCTACAAAAAAAAGTTAAATAGAAAAGTTGTAGATCTCAAATAAATACAACTTTTTCCTATCAACACTTAAGCGTGAAAATGCTTTCAATCCGAGTTAATAGGCCAAAATCGATTTTTTATAGCGATAAACCAGTATTTATCATAAAACTTTGAAGCTATATATTTTACATGAAAACCTTAAATGTAAAAGTTATAGATATTTTGAAAATACAACTTTTCACTGTGACAAACATTTTTTCAAAACGCTAATACATAAACAAGAACCTTAGAATCGATTTTTGGCACATATAATTGCATAACAATTTCGGTGTGACATGCCCTATCTGGCCCAAAAGCTTTAATATCAAGGCGAGCGCGTCTTACACGCAAAACGCGAGGCGTTTTGCGCGCTAATTTTTTAAAACTAAATAGTCAAGAGATTGAAAAAATAATTATAATTAAAAATAGATCATATCTACTTCCTGTGAAAATGTTAAGCCATTTTGAAGAAAGCCGTTCTGTTTTGGATGACATGTACCTTTTACCTTTTAAAAGAGCAAAAAATGCTTAGATTACCTATGACTTGACCCTGTGTAACTCGACAAGGCAATACTGTATATTTGAACAACATTTTATGTATTGGAACGAAAAATTCAGTTGGAGGAAGCTACGTGCCAAATAATTGGCAGCGGTTTTTTTAATATTTCAACATTCTCATCAATTATTATCTATAATCATCCCTATTGATGAATCTCAAATAAGATCTCCACTATTATATATGTAGACTTTGTTTGTACCAATATTAATTACGCCTACAATACTTTTAGGAATGATCCGAGTAGTTGGAATTTTTATTATAAGCTTTAATTATGCATTCTCATTATTTATGAGCGCAACTTGCATTTTTCACTTTAGTTTTGCTAGAGTACTAATATAAATTACTTCTATGATTAGTTTGTGAATGATCTGAGTAGATAATATGACACGTTTCTCAAATTTATTTAGACGTAGAATTTATTTGCATTTTGTAACGGGGTTTTCTAATGCGTCGAACGCGATAACCGACACGTCACCGAGAGTGTAACCCTCACTTTATCTCGTTGACAAACGCGAGGTAAGTGAAGCTCACATCGCTTTCGCGTTCAGACTAGCACCGGCTACAGGGATTCCCGTGAGCCTTAAACTGGGTAGCTGGAGTCAGGGTGAATAAGAACATGGAGGTGTAAACAACAGAATAATAAACTATATTGAAATCAAAATCATAATCGGAAATACAAAAGACGCGTCGCCTGAAGCGACGTAAGTAAGTAGTTATACTTTTAACCACTAGCTCTAGATATAAGTTTTAATCATGTTTAGCATAGGTTGATGATTCTTTATTTTTAGTTAATAATACAGGCTTTCTGCCATTCTAGGACCTATGCATGGACTTTTGCACTATAAAAAGGTAGCTACCCCGGTTAAAAAAATTAGGTAAATTTAGTATATGAATTTAGTCCCAAATATTCATGTAATAAAATCATGTACAAAAATTATATAATTTGTAACGCAACAAAATTTCGCCGTGCAACAACGGCGTTCGGCGCGGTCGGGGTAAACTGTCTCAAGGCTGTATGAATGAGAGCGAGTGCATGTGATAAATTGCGCCGTTTATTTTTCCAAGTAAACGGCGAGAGAAGAGCAGTGGCTGCGACGGACAAATAGGACAACGCACGTCACCGATTTGCGAGTAAGAAATGCGGGGAAATGACGAGCAACGTTGGCGCAGCAGCAGCAACCATTTACCTCGACAGGGTGTTCAAGTCGGCCCCACGTACCGTAAAACGTCCGATGCAGGTGGCAGAACCCTTCGTGGGGTCTGCTTATGTGAGAGTCTGATGCAGCAGGACCAGCGTCAAAGCAGCTCGCCTGCACGAACGTCAGGAGCAAAAACTACAGCGTCTCGCGTTCGTAGTGACGGATGCCACCCAAGTCAACCTCGCTTTGGACGATTTCTTTGTAAGGTCAGTGAGTCGTTTCCTTTTCTCCGGTCGAATCCATCTCGCGGGTGAACAGGTTACGTTCGGATCACTGTCTTTCTCTTTATCTTGTGTTCCCGACCCGAAGACAGGGCTATCTTGTTTGTAGTGCGAAACACGGGTTATCGTATCGTGTGACAATAAATCGTAGAAATAAGAATTGAGTGCAAAACGTAGAAATAAGGATTTAGTAAAACGGTCAAATAATATTTGGCGCCGGCACCTGGACGCACGAGGCGTAAGGTGGTCGGGCAATCTTAGAATACGTCGTCTGGTGTTTGCGGAATTCGCGTTCCACCAAAATGTGAGAGTGAGTGTATAACAAAGCGTTTTATCGAGCGTGTTAACTTGTTGTTCCTCGAGCCTTGAGACGCGTGCAAGTCACGCGGGGTATCTTTCATGTACATATATCTGTTTGTTATGGTTGTCTATGTTTACGGGCTATCTTAATAATATGTGCAGATCTCGGTTAAGAATTGTAAGAGTTTAACTCGAATATAAAGTTCTGTCTGATTACCCACATGTTTTGATTTTCCCAAACCACCCTCTCTCCTTACCGATCTCGGAACTGCAGCTAGCCGAGCAAAACACTCCGCAAAACCTCGCACCGGGAAACAAAGATTCGCGAGATTCTGACGCTTGCGGAGAGCGTCTGGCGCCACCGGGTTATTTTAAGTCCCGGGCGAGGAATTGCATAGTAACTGGGTTGCACGAAAAACCCAAGTTACAAATTATATCAAAAATAAATTTCATATTCATGTATCTTGCAACATAACTCGAAGAAATATATTTAAAAATCATAAGGTACAAACGGATGATGAAAGGTAAAATAAAGAAGTGATATATGCATTTATCTAGAAATTATTTATAGCTAGAAAGTATTGTATATCACAATAAATTTGATCTTGTGACTAGAAAGAGTTGGTGCACGATTCCACATTTTGTCAATCATCGAAAGGTATTTCAAATCTAGCTCACATTACATTACATACATTTTTTATAAAAATATAGCAGTCAGAGGTCTGGAAATTTGTATACCAATTTATAATGTCCTGATCTAACACATGCATTATAATTGATGACGATAGGGTTAGTTTGTTTTTTTCAGTAGAAAAAGTTAATGCGCGCTTCAACTTCCTGGCAATTGACAAAACAAATGTTCAGCTTTACACAGATTAGATCAATTTTCTCTTGAATTATAGCATTCAGAGGTTTAAAAACTTGCATGGTGCTTTAAAATGTCCATTTGTAACATACAATACATAAAAAATGGTGCAAGTATATTATATTAATAGTTAACATATGGCTCCTGTACGAGTTTTAATAGATCTTGTAAAGTAATGTTGAGTGTAAGCGAGCAGACTTCGGCCCGCCGGAGACTCCATGCGTGCAAGGCATGATGGGACTGCGCTCTCCCCCTCTTACCGGCCTCGCCGGCCAGCGCCGACGCCGACACCGACGCCGAGTAAAGTGCGCGAGTGAAATTTTGCGGGAAGACGGTAAAATCTTCCAACGACGCAAAATTTGTAGCGCGGCACGTGAGGCAGGCGATTCTTAGAATCGGGAGAAAGGCGCAGCGAAACAAAATGGCGATGCGTGGCAACGCGGGAAAGAAAAGCCGTTCGAGCGCGAGCGCCATCTTACTCTCAGTGCACATGAGAGCGACGAGACGAGCTAGTTACTCGTGCGCGCAACCGATGGCGCTGGTTTCGCGAATCGAAGCTTGACTGCAGTATACGTTTACGAATACCGATGCTTAATGACACAATAGTGTAAATTAAAGATGATAGTTCGATTTTTAATTTAAAATTATTCAAGTTTGAGTCTTAAACTATGTTACGCGCAAGCTGATCGAATCGGGAAGCAGAAAGGTTTATCAAAAATTAAACTCAAGTTCGACCGAGATTAATTAAAATTGCAATTTTATAAGTTCGACTAAAATTTCTTAAAAACAGTTAACTGATTTGCTTCAATTAAACAGACCAGAAAAATCTGCAGTTGTTCTTGCTGCTCCAAGACCAGGAGCTGGGTATCTCGGAAAAATACCCTGATGATTCTATTTATCCAGAAATGGACGAAGAGGGAAACATCAACATACTGACGTCAAGTGGTGTAAAATATGAGATAGGTAAAGCTTGAATTTTTGATATAAGCTCGAAAATTAAAATAAAAAAAAAACTCGTATTTCCACAACAAAATATGTACATATTAAATCTAAATAGCATGCTGTTCAGTTCCAAACTAAAGCGTTAGCCAGTACATGTAGGGTAGTGTATGTTGTTGCTGCTACACTGTGTGTGCTGTAAAATCACAGTTTTATTTTTTTTATCTCTTTATATAAAAATCAGGCAATTAGCACTGCTTCTTTGATTGTCGTTCGTCAACTAAGCATATGCTTAATAAATTGCTACATGTGATAGAGTGCTAATTTTGATTGTTGTTCGTTAAAACAAGCAACTCATTTGTAAAATGTTCCTAGATATTTCTTAAATCGAAGAACGGATACTGGAATCCATGAAAAAGGAAATCGAAAGGAATCAAACCGAAGAGGTGGCTTCGGCTACGCAGGTTGACCCAGGCCAACATGGGAATACTTTGTCCTAGAAGCTGGATTGTAACGAAGTGATAATTGTCAGCAGGCCGGCCAATAAGCTTGATGAAAGGGAAAGTGAAACGTCCAAATTGATGGATGATAACAGCTGGAAAAATAAGTTTGAAGCAAACATGCTAGGTAAATCCACCCCAGTTATTAAATCAAATCAGTTTATACAACTGGGTTTGGGACTGAACAATTTCCGCCATGATTCGAGGACATCTAAGCTCGGACAGTTTTCTTTGAATAATACTTACAAAAATCTTGAAATTTCAGAAATAACGGCTAAGCTGGATAAGTTGGAAAAGGAGAATGCAGATCTCAAAAAGACAATCGAAACGGAGTGCAATAGAGTGCATGACGATGTGGTCACGGAACTGTTCAGACATAAATGGGCGATTAAAGAAAATTACAGTTGGATAGAAGAAAAGGTACAGTTTTGGGCTGAACAGGATCATCTGTGCGATGAAGCACAAGACGAATCAGCTGGACTTTCGGCGGATGCAGAAAATGCACAAAACAACAATTAACCGTCGAATCAGACCATCTCAAATAAAGTAACATTAAATGCTCATGTAAGTAGAGATTATATAGCAAAACTAGTTCAAGATTAAGTTAATAAGATAGATTCAAATAAAAGTATTGGAAATATACAACACAAAATTCAGATCGAAGTAACAAATAGAGATAGTACTTTTCGTAGAGAATATAAATTAACTCAAAATTTGAATATTAACACTTTTTTAGACTTTTTAAATTCAGAATTGACTCTTGCTGATTTATTGTACGTGATTGATTCGACGGTTAAGCCGACACGTGTACTCGATGAGAGAAAGCTGGAAAAAGATAAAGTTCGAGTTCGCGATATTATCATAAATAGAATTGATATATCTTATTATGAAAAGGTATCTGATATTCGGGATCCTATTAAATTGCTGGATGAAATTAAACGTATTAAAGAAAACGAATTAAACGTGACTACAAGAAGCGTAAGAAAAGAGTTACACAGTATTATATATAACCCACATAAAGAGAGAGCATCTGCTTTCTGGGATAGGTTTGATAGAATAGTTCGATTATATAATAAATTGCCTGATACGCCTCCTTTGTCTGAAGTTGAGATAAACGATGCATTCTATGAAGCCATCGTTGTACATTTACCTCAAAGAGTTAAAGAGACCGAGTTTTTAAATAAAAATACAACGGGCAAAGTTTTAAATTTAAAACAACTTAAGGATTATATTGTACAGCAGGAATAAAACAAGTTTTTAGCGACTAAAAAAATTCGAAAAAATGTGTTAACATTTATATAATAAAACAATAAAGTCTTCCGATTCTTTAATAAATATTACGCCTGAGGGGGTAAACCACCCCTAACACAAAATAATTATAAGTATACAGGGTGTTTCATTTTAATCCGACCACGACAAAAACCATGGAAAAACTAATTTTAACGAAAAATGACCTTAACAAAAGTTGAAAGGGGTAAAGGGGGCCATCGAATGACGCAAACACCTATGACCTTGAACTCGATTTTCAAGGTCATTTGCAGGTCATTGTGTTTTTTTAACGGGAACCCCTATTATTGACCTCGGAATACGGAGCAGCGGAAAAATTACGTCGGAAATGACTTTTCAAGTTTGTCTTAGTGACCTTGAGAAGGTCAATTCAAGGTCAAATAAGAAGTATCAGCCTAAGATTGTTTTCCTTTCAATTTTTTCGTAGAATTATCATTTTGTTATTGTAATAAACGTTAAGAGAATAATTGACTTAAAATGTGATTATGCTTTGCTGACTTCAAAGCCATTTTGTAAGGTCAAAAGTGCAAAAATGCAATATCAAATGTTATTTGATATTGCATGTTATGTGGAGTCCATATTTATATCCTAACTTTAGTGTTGCCCAGGAACAACGACGTGGACGTAATAGGATTGTGTTCCCTTTGGGGTGCTTGATTAGAGTGAGTTTCCTTGCCTCTCACTTTTATTATGTACAGATTTGAATGTACGTACCCAAAGACACCACCATTTTTTTGGATTCTATTCATTTTTGTTCTTGGGATGTTTTCGTAAGCAAATTTTTATCCTATCTTTAGCGTTACTCAGGAACGACGTGGACACAATTGGCTACTAATTTTCCTCATCGAATTTTGCCTGAATTTATTGTTGAAATAAATAATTTATTTTGTAAAGATGATTTTTCATGTTGAATTTTCCCGCGACTCATTGTTGAAATAGACAATTTTTCAAATAAGAGATCTCTTTTCATATGAATTTATCCTTTACTCATTGTTACTTACACTTAGTATTCAATAGTTTACTAGTTATTGAATAGTTAGCCAAACTAATCAAATATCATTTGTTTATCATTTTCTCTTTTTCATTCATTGACCTTTATTTTTTCTATTAAAATTTATTACTCATCGAAAGCTATCTAATTTGTTCAGTTTGGTAAAAACAAAATTTTTATTGAACTTGTTATACATTTTTAACAATGGCTGATTATCCAGCCGCTGAAAGGGTCTTGGTGAATCTAGACGTAATTATCGACAAGCTGCAGCCTTGTATCGAATTCGATATCCCGATAGAAGACATCCAAGTCATACAAGCATTCGTGAGATTTACCGTAGAGCTCAACAAGGGCAACTAGCACGGGTTAGAGAACGTCGTAATTACAACGAAGATGATCTTCGTGTAATGGTCGTTTTAGCAATGGTTCATTTGAATCCCCACGTTAGTACCCGTGAACTTGAAAGGCAAAGTGGTATACCTATGGCTACTGCTTGGAGAATACTGAGAAGTCAACGTTATCATCCATATCATATTACTTTGACTCAGGATCTCACACCTGCTGATATGAGGTTAAGGCTACAGTTTTGCCAATGGGCACGACAAATGATTGCTAATGATCGTCACTTTTTTCAATACGTAATGTTTTCTGATGAAGCAAAATTCAAAAGCAATGGAGAGCTTAACCGACACAACAGTCATGATTGGTCGAATGTTAATCCCCATTGGTACAGGCAGATAGATAACCAAAATCGTTGGAGTCTTGATGTTTTCACTATGCTCGAATAGTTAGACAATATCTTAATCAAAATTACCGTGACAGGTGGATTGGACGCACTGGACGTGGAGATTTGGGTGTTCGATGGCCACCGAGATCTCCAGATATGATATCACCCGATTTCTACATATTTGTGGGGGTATTTGAAAGATGTTGTTTATGAACATGAAACTACAACAAGGGAAGATATGATCCACAGAATTCAAACCGCTTGTGAAAACATCCCAAGAGCTGTATTACTCAGAACAATAGAACATTTTCAGCAGCGAATTGAATTGTGTATCCAACAAAATGGTGGTGTCTTTGAGCACCTGCGTTGAATTTTGAGCAAAAGTGAGAGGCAAGGGGACTCACTCTAATTAAGCACCCCGAAAAGTGAGAGGCAAGGGGACTCACTATAATCAAGCACCCCGAAAAATGAGGGGCAAGGGGACTCACTATAATCAAGCACCCCGAAAAGTGAGAGGCAAGGGGACTCACTCTAATCAAGCACCCCAAAGGGAACACAATCCTATTACGTCCACGTCGTTGTTTCTGGGTAACGCTAAAGTTAGGACATAAATATGGACATCACATAACATTTGATATTGCATTTTTGCACTTTTGACCTTACAAAATGGCTTTGAAGTCAGCAAAGCATAATCACATTTTAAGTCAATTACTCTCTTAATATTTATTACAATAACAAATTGATAATTCTACGAAAAATTTGAAAGGAAAACAATCTTAGGCTGATACTTCTTATTTGACCTTGAATTGACCTGCTCAAGGTCACTAAGGCAAACTTGAAATGTCATTTCCGACGTAATTTTTTCCGCTCTATCCGATTCCAAGGTCAAAAATAGAGGTTCCTATTTAAAAAAATCACAATTACCCTCAAATGACCCTGAAAATCGAGTTCAAGGTCATAGGTGTTTGTGTCATTCGATGGCCCCCTTTACCCCCTTCAACTTTTGTTAAGGTCATTTTTCGTTAAAATTAGTTTTTCCATGGTTTTTTGTCGTGGTCGGATTAAAATGAAACACCCTGTATATTAAAGTACATACACGGAGTGTTAAAAATGGCTTTTTCGCCCTCTGTAAGAGAAAATGTCGTACAAAACACGTATGATAAAATGATCTAGACTCATATAAATTGACACTCGTCCCACACTTGTTAATAACTTTTTATTGCATAATTTATTTGAAATAAATATTAATGATAAATATCATAATAATAATAATAATAATAATCTCCCTGAAAAAGCATTTAGTTGAATTTTCCTAATGCATATTTGGAATGCATATCGTTTTACAGATCTTACAATTACAGCCATTTCTTATTATAAGTATACAACATTTATTCTAATTTCCTATGGTTATGTACGTTTTATGGTATAAAATGTTTATAATAATGATAATCTTCGAAATAGTGTTTAAAACATAATGATTTTTTACACCAAGCACAACGTATAATAGCAACATTGGTGCATCCTTCTATATTTCTCCAAAACTATAATTAACAGGATTGTCAAATTCTTCTGATTTTTCATCGAGATAACCACTTCTAAACCAGGAATATTTAAAAAGATTAATATACCTTGGTGAGGAAAGTTGATTATGCACTAGAGATTGTAATTTAATAATGTTATTCCTTTAATGTAATTTTAAATCATAATCCATTAAAATTGCATTATCCGAAAATTGTCGAACAAAATTCTTCCAGATACGGAATCCATATACATCAAGTGGTTGGATATTCCCTGTTGTTCCTGTCGGTATTTTTTTTACATTAACAATTTTATCGTCTCGCATCGTTTCTTCTATAACTTTATCACAGTGGCCACTCCAGGAGTCAAGTAATAGTATAGTGTTGGTACCTACATTCGGGAAAAATATTTTTTCCATCCGAATTTTAAAGAGGTCTGAAACAAAAACATTAATATTTGCTACATTTTCTGCGGTATTAAATGAAATTTAATAAAAAGATATTTACTCGATGTTAGCTTCCCAGATTTTGATGCTTCTACATAAACATTTTCGGCCTTCAATAAATTGCTTTCAACAATAGGTCCAAAATGACCACTGGATTCTTTTAAAACTAGAAAAAGTGGTGACATCAGTTTCCTTTCAGCTGATATAAGTGGTTGAATCGTATAACTATGTGCTGTTGACGAAACTGACTGCACTAGGCATTGCACTTGTTGTTCTCCCTCGATTGCGAGGGTTCTTCCAGAATGCATTTCTAGTTGAAATCCACTCTGGTCGGAATTATATACATTTTGAATTCCAACTTCTAATGCACATAACCGAATATCGGCGACAAACGCATCTGCTTTTTTTCAAGTTCCGAATTGCTTATTTTCTTCGTAAGGAACTTATTTATTTTTCGAGAAACTATTCTATGAGCAGTTTTAAATTTTGATAACCAATTTCTAGAAGCTTTGAATCTAAATTCTTCAGAACCTATTTGTTTTTGAGCTTGTAATGCCCATCGACGTATATCGCGATCATGAATAATAAAACCAGCAGTGAGTGCAGCTTTAAAATTATCTAATGTATATTGACATATTTGGGCGATTTTTTCTCCAGTGCCACCTTTATTGATTGTGCGTACCCAACGCTTCAGCTGACTAACGGATCTAACTTTCTTAAATCTTTTCTGTACAGTATCAAGTTTCATGTGTGACTTTGTTTTAGGACTTTTCCAAAATTCTACAGCCCTTTTCTTATATTCAAAATCGACTTCATTATTTTCTTCTGTACATTCATTTGTTGGTGCTTCCGAAAAATCAGGAATATGATGTAGTACTTGATACTCAACTATTTTTGCATCTTGATCTTTGAAATCTTCTAGAAAATCTAATGATTCTTCAACTGTCATTTCAATGTCATTGAATTCATCTGCTGCATCTATTAAAATATATTTAATTTTCTCCGACAAATGAATTTCTCTATAATTTGTCTCACTTTGTGGTATTTGTAATGTTCCAAAGTAAGCTGATAATAAACTTATAACATTTAGAGGGTTAATTCTCATCTTCAGATCTAATGAAAATAAAAAGAAAACAATTTATTTGTTATATGATTGTAATTATCGAACAATTTAAATAAAGCATTTCTTAATTTACCAAGATTAATTCAAATATTTAAAAAAATCAAGGCGATTAAACTGTAATATGCTGATATTGGATACACTATTCTAATTTTCTAATTTGATTGCTGTGTCCCAGATAAAAGCCACTAATAAAAATATCTGAAATTTGAAAAATTAAATTTCTATAAAATGCGTATAAAAATGCCCTTTTTGGTGCCTATGAATTGAAGCGAAAATCGATTTTAGTATGTTTCATGAAAAAAATAATATAGTTTTTAAAGTTCTGAAAAAAATATGTAGGGCCCACTTTGCCCCTTGTTATATAATATAAAAAAACCCAAATGTTTATTATTTCTGAAATTTCGGTAGAGGATTTTAAAACCTTTTTTGAAAATGGCATAGGTTATTTCAATATTAACTGATTGTGAGGCCCAAAGACGGCCAAAACTGAAATGGGATATACAGGGTGACCCATTTTAACTTTCACAGTTAAATTGTACAAAAAATTGGAATCCAATCATAAAATGTTTTAAATGAATGATAGGTAGAGTATCCCCCTGAAGCACCCGATATTTTGGCAACATTTTCTATTTTTCAAATAGTTGTCTTCTATGTTTTCCGCGTATTTTGAGCCTAAAGCAAGCCTTAATACGAATAATACGAACAAGTATACAAATAAACTGGCAAATTAAAAAAATTTTTACATCTCATATGTATACTTGCCACTACGCACTTTACTGACACTATGTAACGGATTATGCCCGTTTAAGTAATTAAAAAAAATTAATGAATAAAAAAGTACTAAAATTTTCTTTCCTCCAAAACGTATTTTTTATTAAATAATTTAAAAGCAATACAAAATATTAAAACATTTTACTTGAAGAAAATAGATGCGCAATAAAATTCTCTATCCCACTGCACTATGCAAATTTAATTTTGATCAAGTTAAAAAAGCTTGTGTTAGAAAAAACTTAATGCATATAAAATAAGTTTGTTCATTATAAAAAATATTCATTAATGTTTTTTATCTCGATTACAATAAAAATAATTGTCAAAATAAATGATATAAAGTTTGATAAAATACTTACTTTCTTTATAAAAAAAATGAAAAGTCGTAAATTATTTACACATGAATCCTTCAATCTTCATGTGAGCCGTTTTATAATATTAAAACAATTGCATACTACAAAATATAATCGTGATCTTTAAAAAAGACGGTATGACTATTCGGCAAATACTTACTGACTGAACGAAATTGAATGCAACAAAATTTAATTCAAGTCGATTTATAATAAGATAAAAGCTGTAAACAAGTGCGTCATTGTGATTCATTGTTTTCCAAATACGATGTCCGATACGTATAAGAATACATATCTATATATATACACATACCTATGCACACCTACACAGACTATAATTAACAATATATATAAAATTTGAATAATATTCTCTATTCGGGAATTTAAAAGATATGCTTCAATTTTATATAATTAAATATATATATATGGGTCATTCCTATAAATATCGTCAAATAAGCGTCAGGGGGCGGGGGGCTCGACAAATCGGCCCGCCGAATTTTTGTGTGAAAGTACATTAGAAAAAACGGCTATTCCTAAATTTTCAGCCCAGTAGGTTCCTCCTAGCTCCCGTAACAAATGATTGAATTTTCAAAAATCGTATTTAATATATATTAAATAAAATTAATTAATTTAATAACATATATTAAATTACATATATTAAATACGCAATAGAGAAAATACGAAATTTAATGGATTAAAATACATACTTATAATTATTTTGTGTATGGGTGGTTTACTCCCCTTAGGGGTAATATTTTTTAAAAAGCCGAAAGACGTCAACTTTATTTTATTATTATGGATGTTTTCAAATTGTTTCCAATTTTTTTAGGCTTTTAAAACTTTTTTATTATTAAATTATGCCAAAAAATATATGTTTTCGACCCCTAAAAAATAGGGGATGCCACCCTTATTCATCAAATCACCATGAATTACTTGCTCTTGTTGTAAGAAATAACCTCGAATTTGTTTCATTAAAAAATATATATTTTAAGGCGAGATATTCAGAAAAAAACGCTTTTTGGGGGTTAACTTTGGGGGTTGTTTTCATCCCCTAAATACGCGTATGAGCCGATAAGAAAAAATACGTGTATCTTATTTTCACATGTACTACAACATATCGTAAAATCATTGAAATCGGTGAGGTCGGGTTCGGGTACCTTCCTTGCAAGTCATTATCGGAAAATTTGCTGTCATTAAGAAAATTTGTTGAGAAGGGTTTAGGTATCTATTTAGACAATAAGAGAATCGAGATTTTTGATCCAGTGTCAAAAACGATTTTTGTGTCCGGAATATATGAGTAACCTTATTGGGTAATAGATTTAGAAACAAATAACTCTGATGGAAATGAAAATAATAAAATAAATAAGGTTGTTGCATATATAACCACAAGGCGTCGTGAATATCCGACTGTAATTGTTGCACTCAATAAGAAGAGTGAGTCTGAGATTAAAGAGACAACTCGTGAACAAGACAAGCTTGAAAGTACTGAAATTAGTGAAGATAGTAAGCTTGATGAACTAATGTAAATTGATAATGAAGTAAATGTAGAAATAAATTCAGACAACAAGCTATTATCTAGTTATTCAAATTTCGAAAACACTTTAAATGATAGAAAAATATGTAATTTAGATGAATCAGTTGCCTTAGAAAAATTAGATTGTGAATCTAACATCAGTAAGATCAATAATTTGTTTTACACCAATAAAGCCATGCATAGCATGTCAGATTGGGACACGCTTCATTGAAAAATTTGAAAGAATTTCAGAAAAAGTTCTGTCCAAACTTCGTCCAAAGGAAATTAAGTTCGATGATTCTGTGATGGATTGCGAAGTTTGTATTGTGTCGAAATTTAATAAGCTACCCTTCAGTTCGACTAGACAGAGAGCGACTAAACCTCTGCAAATTGTTCACGCAGACACAATGGGACGGATTAGTCCAGCAACACATCCCAAGAAATACAGATTCATATGTACCTGAGAATATGTGGGACCTTGCCCTGAATGCAGCCGTCTATTACTATAATAGAACGCCTCACAGCTCGAACGAAATGATACCACCCTTGCAAATGTTTAAACCAGATTTTAAACTCAATCTGGAACAATTAAAGCGTTTTGTTTGTATCGCTTATATCAAAGTACAAAGAAAGACAGGACCTAAGTTTGATCAGCTGGGAAAAAGAGTAGTACTAATAGGCTACAAACCAACTTGATATCTAATCTTGAAACCAGAAGAAGGTAAATACTACGAAAGCAGAGATGTTCGATTCAACGAAAAGCTTGTATTTGGAGACAAATACAATAAACAGAGCATCAAAGACTGATCTAATCTAATGGAAGATATAAATAAGGTAACGTGGCTTGTTAAGTTTGATGAAGAGGATGAAATTTTGATATCTGAAACGGAGGGAGAAAGACGGCGAAGAGATCGTCCAAGAAAAGAAAAAGGAGTCGAACTCCCATCGGAATCACATACTCTTGAATCCGACTTAAACCTGCTGGAAAACGATGAACTATATGCGTTCATTGCAACTGTAGAAAACGATCCAAATTCTTACAGAGAAGCCATGAGTACTAAAAATAAGCTTGATTGGCAAGGGGCCATTAAAAGCGAATTAGACTCAATGGAGAAAAATAAAGTCTGGACAATTGTCAACAGACCTATGATTCAAGGAGGAAAAAGACCTAATATCATTGACTCAAGGTGGGTCTTAAAAACAAAAGTTGGTTTGAATAGTGAAAGCAAGTATAAAGCTCGACTTGTGATAAGGGGTTTCAAAGATCAAAATAAATACAAATTAATGGAAACATATGCACCTGTTTCCCGGCTTCCTCTAATCAGATCAGTACTAGTCATAATAAACAAGTTCGATCTTGAAGTAAGACAGCTCGACGTTAAAACAACTTTTCTGAATGGAACAATCGACAACGAAATTTATATGGAAATACCTGAGGGTATTGACTGCTCACCAGTAACCAGACGAGATAAAGTCTGCAAAATTCAACGTGCTTTGTACGGTTTGAAAATAAGTCCGAAAAAGTGGTATGAAAAATTCACAGAAGTTGTAATAAAACTAGGATTAGAGTATCACGATTCAGAGCCGTGTCTCTTTACTTGGCGAAACAACGAGAAATATTTAATAATGTTGTTGTATGTTGATGACATACTGATAGCCAGTAATGACACACATAAGCTAGATGAAATCACGTCAAAACTTAAGTTGGAATTTGAAATGTCTGACATGGGAGAGCCTAAGAGCTTTCTTGGCATTGAAATAAACAGAGACAGGCAAAATCGAACGATGACTCTGACACTAGAAAATTACATAGACAAAATGTTAAAACGTTTTGGATATAGTGAAATGCATCCTCAAAGGACGCCAATGGTGACAAACCAAGTAAGCAAATCGTGAAAGGCGAGAAAGAGAGGACAGCGAAAATCAGCTCGAAAATACACTGAACAAAACAAACGGTCCTTATAGAGAAATAGTTGGTTCTCTTTTGTATCTTGCCAGCACTGTACGTCCCGACATAACGTATGCGGTGAACGTGTTAAGTAGACACCAAATTAATCCCACTGATGAGGAGTGGAAAATGGTGAAACGAGTTTGTCGGTATCTGAAACACACCAGAAGTCTGGGTCTTAAGTTTGAAGGAAAGCTCGATAACTTGCAAGGTTTTTCAGATGCCAATTTTGCGGACTGCAAAGGCTCGATTACAACGAGTGGATTTGTAATCAAACTGTACGGTGGTACTGTAGCGTGGAAAACCCACAAACAGTCCTACATAGCCTTGTCGACATGTCAGACTGAGTACGTAGCAATGAGCGAAGCTTGTCAGGAAATGGTATCTTTGCAAAATTCATTAAGTTTGATTTTGAGAAACTCCTTCTCACCCATGACTCTTTGGTGCGATAACAGAGCTGCTGAGGCTAGTACTCAAGTTAGCAACACGAATAAACTCAGGCACATGACCGAAGTTCGAGAACATTATGTCCGAGAGTGCGTAGCCAGAAATCTAGTCAAAATCAGTTGGATTGCTTCTAAGCAACAAATAGCAGATATATTCACAAAGGCGTTGCCTTTTGAATTACATGCTAAACTAACAAAATTACTCTTAAACTATGATTTAGAATATTAATGTTTGCTTGTTTCATTTCAGACGCTAAACCATAATGCTGGATGACGTTGTTGGAAATCTGCTCGGGAGGGAGTGTTGAGTGTAAGCGAGCAGACTTCGGCCCGCCGGAGACTCCATGCGAGCAAGGCATGATGGGACTGCGCTCTCCCCCTCTTACCGGCCTCGCCGGCCAACGCCGACGCCGACTTCTCTCTGAACTCTCGAGACAGAAAGACGAGTTCGCATTCTTATACGTTTTGAATATACTTATTTGTGTTTTATATAAGCTGGATCTTTGTAATAACATACACTGTTTATAACAGATCGAAGGTAAGCTCGATGTGAATAAAGAAGTGTCATTTGCCATAAAAGTGTGTTAGTTATTTTCCCAAGACACGCCGGGTCAATTATTTTTCAACAAGTAATAATCAGATAAAAAATATTAGAAAATGCTATTGTATAAATTTTATTAATGCTAAGTGACTGGAATTATATAATATCAAAATTCAAAATTTTGTCTTTTATCGGCCTTTTGGGTCTGAATACCAGATCTGGTAGTTTTAGAAATACAATGATGTGTGTGATTTCAACTGATTCAGCCGCCTCTGGCAAAAAAATATTTAATCACTAGTGCAGCACTATTAGTTCAAATGTTGTAAGTGAAGCGAAAGTTTTACTTGTCGTTTTGACATTCGCACTCGCATATAATCTTTGCCATTTCGGAATAGCAGATCTATTCAAAATGATCAACTGTTTCATTGGTACGCGTAAATTTCCTGATACCCATTATAAAGTTCTTATCAATTATTTAATTCAAATGCAGGAATAGATTTTCTTGCCATGTGCCCTTATTGCGAAAAGTATATAAAACAGTTTCATCGTGATGATCGCGAAGTTACATGCACTTCCTGCAATGAAAGAGTTTTATTAAAAAGTTCAACTTACGTAGATTACTTTGCTATTTTTAATAATCACTTTGTTGATGAAAGAAAACTCTGAACACATCAATTCTGTGCTTGAAAAACGAAATACAATCTATTCAGATGTTGAAGATTGTACCGATGGAATTGCATACAAAAAGTTCATACAGTCGATACTATATGGTTTGGAAAAGACAAACCTGATATGGATATTTTTTTGAAATCTTACGTTTCTTATATGAACAAACTGGAAAGTGTAGGTGTTAAGTACAACATTAATGGAGCAGAACGACGAATTAAAGTCTGTGTATTATGTTGTTGTGTTGAGTCAGTAGCTAGATCTCCGATGCAAGGCTTTGTGCAATATAATGGCTAATTCGGAGTATGTAGCTGGTGTTTACACCTAGGTGTATACGTTCGCATGTTAAGAGTGGGTGCTGTAAAGTATGTCCTTTTAGATGAACCATCACTAAAAAGAACTGAAAGACAAACGTGGGAACATATGTAAATAAGTATAGGATCACACAATCCTGTTTACGGTGTAAAAAGGCCATCGCTTTTAGTAATATTAGATAAATTCGACAAGATTTCTGGTTTTGTGTCGGATAGTATGCATTGCATTTCTAGGTATTGCATATCAATTTTTAGGGTACTCGTTGAACACTTCTATTAGAACATATTCTTTGTCCAATGATGATATTTCTACAATAAATGAAATTTTGTTGTCGATGAAGGCTCCAAACCAAATAGCTCGATTAACTCGTTCTATTGATGATAGACGTTGGTGGAAGGCGCGAGAATGGGAGAACTGGACTCTGTATTACAGTATAGCTATATTAATGTGTTTTCCTCTTCCTAAAAGCCCGAAATTGCTGGACCGTATTGTGACTACGCTGTCACCCTTTCAACTGGAAGTAAGAGCTATCCCCGAAGCAAAGGCAAATGACGCAATCATTTCAACAATTACGACAGAGGAATTACTGGCTGCATGCGAAAAAATTGGGATCAACAAGGCTCCAGGCCTAGATGGCATATCCAATATTGCATAGAAAGAAGCTATACAGGCACGCCCCGATGTCTTTGGGGACCTGTACAATTCATGTCTCGAAAACAAAACGTTTCCTAAGAACTGGAAAAAGCAACGCCTGGTACTACTACCAAAAGGAAATAAGCCACCTGGAGAAGCTGCCTCATACAGACCACTCTGCATGCTGGACACCCCGGGCAAGATTTTAGAGCGCATAATCGGCGTTAGAATAAACATAGTCATTGAAGAACCAGGTGGACTAGCGGAATATCAATACGACTTCAGGAAAAAAACTCTCCATTCTTGACGCCGTAAGCTTAGTAGTCGACAGCGCTAGAACTGTGATAGAATGAAAGAGATGGAAAGGAGGAGCCAAGAAGTACTGTGCTATTGTTACACTGGATGTTAAAAATGCATTCGAATCAGCCAGTTGGGGCAAGATACACCAGGCACTACGGAAAAAAGAGGTACCCGCATATATAAGAAGGATTAGGTCTGACTACCTAAAAGATATAACCCTTTTGTATGACACAGAGAAAGTTTGGAAATCCGCAAAGAAACTCACCCTAGCTGAGTAGCAAGAACGATGGGACTCTAGTGAAAAGGGGCGATAGATGCACCGCCTCATACCTCGGATTGTTGACTGAACCAAAAGACGACACGGGGAAGTGAATTACTATACTACCTTACGCAGTTTTTGAGCGGACATGGGTGCCTTCGAGCCTACCTACACCATTTCAAGATAGAGGACAATCCAAATTGCCTAGTATGTTTGGAAGCAAATGAAAATACGGAGCATGTCTTCTGTGACTGTTTGCGATACGAAATGAAACTTGAAAGAACTTGAGTGTTACCTTCAGACTAGGGTGACACGTGAGTCAATAATGACAGCTATGCTGACGTCGAAGGATGGTTGGTGCGATGTAAACAACTACGTAAGGACCATTCGAAGAACTTAGGTAACTGAGTTGAGCCCAGACTCTCTCAACTGATGCACAGAAACGTAGGCGTCTGGGTTAAGTCTATCCGGAGGATGGCCGGTCGATGCTGCTCGAAGTAGACGACCAAACGATACTGCAGGAAGCAGACGGCTGGACGATGCAGAATGAAGAAGACGAGTTTGATCCTGAACCCCAAATCACCTTGGCTGATGGGGGATGTATGGAAATGTAAAACTTCAAAGAAGAAGCCAATTAGGCTAGTTAACGGGCACTACGAAAGTATTGTTCAAAGATATTAACTGTGGGGATCTGGTGTCGAAGGGCCACTTGTGCAGAGCTTGCACTGCCTACGCCACATAAAAAAACAACACACACGCACACACACACACAATGATAATTATGTGACTAAGCGCTTTTGTATGATTTTAAAAATTTATGAAGGGAAGCGAAATACTTGCAGATTTTATAAAGATATCATCTTTACATTTCCATAAACCATTTTAATATGTTTAATAATATATGTAGTCATACCTGGTACGAGCCATTTTTTAGCATGTAAATAAGTCTCAAGCATTCTTTCGTTATACAACATGTAACCCATCGGTTCACTTACAATACAATCAACTAATTCAGGAACTTCAATTTCTTCAATTTTTCCAGCAACAACAATGATTTTGCTTGATAAATTATTTGCTGCAACTAATAATTCAGCATGGTAAGCCATGTTACTAGCTTCGACAGCGTAGACCTTTTTTGCTCCTGCTTGAACAGCAAAAAATGATAAAATTCCAGATCCTGCACCAACATCTAAAATAATTTTATCTTTAAAATCCACGGAATTCCCTAATATGGCTCGCTGATATGTGCTTGTTCGGACATAATCCTGCATCATATTTTGTTGTTGTGAAAGATAACCATAAAATTGAAAATACTGCATAGCCGAAGATTCTTCAGTACGATCATTAAAAACAGAACAAGCTTTTTTTTTTTTTAATTTCAAGATTTGTATATGAAATTTCTGGAAATCTATAAAAGTAAAAAATTTTATTCATCATTAGCTTAAACATAGTATAAATTTTTTTAAATTAAATTAAAAATTATTTTATAAAGGATTTCATAAAGAAGTAGCCCCACTCTTGTTTGTTTCGTTTGCCAACCCCGACTTTTGTTTTGTATCATATACTCATACACTTTACTTGTATTAGCTTTTCTCTGTGACATCTTTATACGCATTTTATCTCAAGCTCCTGATGTCTACACGTATACGTGTATATTGGTTGCAAGTTTTCTATATTTTGCCTTAATAATACAAATATTAAATTGTGACATATAAAGTTGAAATAACATGAATAAGGATTGCTACTTGTGTAATGTGAAAATGTAATGTTGTGACTATGTTTGAATCAAGCAAAATATAGTATTCATTATCGAAAAAAAATTACTCAATAATTTTAGTTATTTGATTTGGGTACATTGTGGTACAGAGCAGGATAGCGGGATGAGGTAAATTCAATAAACACTATTTTTTATGTTTGATAATATATGAGGGGCACGAAGCCTTTATTCATTTTATTTATATCAGAATTATGTCGCTAAATTAATGCAGATCAATACACGAGATTACCAACTCGTAGAAAAGAGCAAGAAAATAATAATCGGATGAAATATTTACGAAGTGCTAGAAAATAATACAAGCACAAAGCTGTATAAACCCAAATAGGGCTTGAAAGCTTAAATGAATAAAAAAAAATATACAAGCACGAGAAAACAATGCCAAGGTCGTTGACATACGCACTACGCAGGTCATGGCTTCCAAAGGTTATCCGAGAATTCTAGTTGCTGATTTAGAGAAAATATTATCCTGTTATTACATTTAGATGATATGTTGGTTATGAAATTCATGTGATGATGGAATAATAACTGAACCTGTAATTTCTTGTATCAATGAAATGATTGATTTAATTAAGTGACGTAGCATACTTTAAACTTAAACAAGTGTAATCTAAATCAAGGGGCACGGTGGCGCCCCTATGGCAAGTATAAGTTTTTATACACTGTGCCGTAGGGAGCGCGCCGCGACCCATTATACTTTGAATTTGCTTAATAACACCTGCAGCCGTTCACCGAGTACGGAAAACTCGCGCTCGAGAAGTCGGGCAGCACGCCCTTCCAGAGGTTGCAGTTCCTTGTGCGGAACTGGAGCTATAGAGGTAAAGAAGTTTGATCGCTGTACACCAGACAGCAGACCGCTTTTCAAAGAGCTTTAGAAGCTACTGCGCCACAGTCTTCGTCTTCAGCGCCATGCTGTCGTCTGTGCAGATCTACAACCTCTCGCAGAACATCCAAGAGGATGA
This sequence comes from Nasonia giraulti, assembly GCA_016647725.1. Lineage (NCBI taxonomy): Eukaryota > Metazoa > Arthropoda > Insecta > Hymenoptera > Pteromalidae > Nasonia > Nasonia giraulti. Next base: position 367,425 of record QLYP01000093.1, on the reverse strand, counting down.
TCTGCAACACCTGCAGCTGTTCACCGAGTACGGAAGGCTTGCGCTCGAGAAGTTGGGCAGCACGCCATTCCAGAGGTTGCAGTTCCTCGTGCGGGACTGGAGCTATCCCTACGAGGCGGTCTACGGTGCTGAAGGTGGCCACCTTAAAGATAGATCTTGAAGAGGCATCTCGAGATCTCGGACAGTTGCAGTATTCGGAACTGCAGAGTTTAAAGAAACACATAGCCTCTTAGTTCTCCAACACGTCCTGCTTCCTCATGCCCCATCTGGGCTTGAGAATAGCCACCAACTGTCCAAGATCGAGAACAAGTTCAAGGAACAGCTAAAGATACTTATTCCGTAATGATCCAGACATGTCGAGCAACCAAAGCTGGCAAGACAGCAGACCGCTTTTCAAAGAGCTTTGAAAGTACAACTTTTCCACCAAATGCTGGAGCTGACTACCCTGCCAGAAGATGATGCCTAACGAGCTGGCATCGAATGCAGTTGTACTCAGAGGAGAAAACCTACTCGTTTACGGCGATACTGGGATTTCCTTTGGTGAAAACTGCAATACCAATGTGTACACATGTAATATGAAGGACAGTGAGATTCTTATTATTCCTGCAACCGGTGAGCTGCCAATTCCGCAATATAGACAAGCTGTGATCTGTCATGGGCATTATTTATATACTGTTTGTGGCATTTGGAATAGAGATGCGACATTCACAGATTTGATCTGAAAAACCAAGTGTTAGAATCAGTTTACATATGTGTTGGCAGAGTCCTGTATGAACCTAATTATATTTTACTAAACTACTTATTATTATTTCTAGATGGAATTTCTGGACTGCAAAATATGATGATATTAATAGTACATTGCATAAAGATATGCCCTCTGTATTTGGTAAAGATAGTAAGAAGAAAGAGCAGATAAAAAATTTGAGACAGATTTATGATCAAATTCAACGCGAACAACAAATATCACTAGGCAATTCCCACATCTCAAAAAAATGCAGGAAAATCTAGCTCATCATGACTTCACCAAGTTTAATATTCTCAAACCTAGATTATTAGAAGTTGTGGATAAAATGCTTTTAGAGGATATTTCTAAACTTATGGCAATGATCCCACATGAAGAAAGTACAACAACTTCAGACCCAGTTATAAAAGGTAAATTATCGTTATTTTTGCTTATATATTTGTTTGAAAAAAATGTAATTATTGATTTATGCCTATAACGATGCGTTATTTACTGTTTCATAAGGAAGAGAATTTGAACGAGTTAGTTTAGTTTATTTCACGTAATCATGCTGGAGAAGCTAGAATAATTGCAGGAGTTGAATTTTTCATCTAGATTTTCAGATGTCAAGTGGACCAGCACACAAGTATCGCTACAAGAATGTGGGTTTGGACTCGCAAGAAGTTAAAAGAAGGAGGGAGAAAGAGGGCATACAGTTAAGAAAACAGAAAAGGGAACAACAACTGTCAAAGAGGCGTAATGTTCCTAATATTCTTACCGATGATGACTTGTGCAGTTGTAACGGGGTTTCCGGCAACTAATTCGCACAAAAGTAAAGCGACGAGGAGGATTCGACCCCACGTCCCCGAGATCTCAAGGCGCGTGCTCTAACCACTGAGCCAACGACGCACTACCCTGCACTCGCGCCGACTAGCTCTTATGGGCGCTATCCCCGCCCGTTACACAATCAAGATGTAAATGAAAAGATTCGAGCTGCTATAGATGCTGGAGTATGCTGACGTCTTGTTGAACTGCTAATGTAAGTAGATATTTAATTCCAGTTTTTCTATGGACAAAAATGTTGATAAATTGTTAATTTAATCATACTTTTTAGACATGAGCAACAGGCATATGCTGCATTACGAGCTGTTGGTGACATTGTAACTGGTAACGATATGCTAACTCAAGTCGTCTTGAACTGTTCAGCATTAACTTTCTTATTACATTTGCTTGGACAATCACGAGAAAGTATCCGTAAAGAAGCTTGTTGGACCGTATCTAATATAATAGCTGGAAACCCACAACAAATACAGGTTTGTAGATGAAATCTAAAAAAAAATTATAATTTCCAACAATTTGTTAAGACAATTAATTTAACAATCAGAATAGATTTTAAAATTCATAATATCTTTAAATATTTACAGGCTGTTATAGATGCCAAAATTTTCCCAGTTATAATTGATATTTTGGGTAAAGATGAGTTCAAACTCGGTAAAGAAGATGCCTGGGCTATAACCAATGCCACAAGTGTAGAAACAGCAGATCAGATTTGATACTTAGCAGATCAAAATTGTATTCCTTCATTGTGTGAATTGTTAACAGTAATGGACGCAACGATTATTCAAGTGGCATTAAATGGTTTAAAAAATATATTACGCCTTTGAGAACAAGATGCAGTCCATCACAATGGAGTTAATCCATACTGCGTTCTTATTGAACAATGTTTCGGTAATCATTTCTTTCTTATTCTATTATTTTTTTATTTGCAATTGTTATTCTACAGAATATTAAAAATTAAGATTATTATTGATGCTGAAATCTTAAATATTTTTGCAGGCCTAGATATGATAGAATTTTTACAATCCCATTAAAATTTGGAAATTTACCAAAAAGCCTTCGACATTATTGAGCGTTACTTTGTCTTGGAAGAGGAGGATTAAAAAATTGCTCCATCAGTTGATTCTCAGGGACAACAATTTTAATTTCCCGCACCTAATTCTTCTTAATTACCAGTTCATAGCTTCCAATTTTAATTGAATAATCGAATTCAATATGTAAAGTACGTCGAGGCATTTGATTATATTTATTAAATTGGGATAAATTTGTTAAGAGTGGTTTACAATGTCAATTTTTCTTTTCATTTTATGATTGCTTTTAGACTAAAATAATTCGACTCGTTCCTTGATACGAAAATGCACACGACTTTATAATATATGTACATCACTAGAACTGAAACTGAATCCAACATTGGAGCTGTACAATTTTTTCCAACATCATCATTCTAATGATGAAACAACGCGCTGATTTACCGTCCATATGTGTACAAATTTTGAGATGAAAAGTTGCAAACGCGATAATCTAAGAAGTATAGACTTATAAGTAATCACTTTCGAGCACTGTTCGTTATGATTTTAATAACATGTTATAAAAAAAAACATTGCATGTTTCCTAAAACTGTACATACATGTAAGTTTAAGTTAAATATAAATACTATGTTATAATAGCTCTGTTGGAATCCATCGCGAGATGCGAACTAAAAAAAATTATGTTCAAAGAGAAGTTGATGTCTTGGAAAGCTCTAGTTGGAGCTGCGATGATTTATTTATTTTCCATTTACTATCGGCGATCCCTCATCTCAAAAAGCTCGTCCCGGCACGACAGCGCAGAGACTCCCCAGATAAGCCTCGTGATTCGGGATAGAGGGGGAAGAGGGGGGCCGAAGCTCGGTGAGCTTGCAACACAAATGACGATCCTCTCGTGGCTGAACATCCCAGAGCATATTTGTTTATAAATTACCTAAATTCTAAATCGCTGTAGATATCGTGATGGGGCTGTACGGCAAATAAAGTTTTGGACATTCTGTATTAAAGATCTGTGACTCTATAAAATGTATTTATTAATTAGGTTCGACTATACAATAATATGTAATACAAATGCTACTATATATACTGCATATTTTATTATTAAATGCGCATTAAATATAATATAAATCTTCAATATATTGTTTTTTTTGTATCAAAAGTTGAAAAACTAGAGGATAAAAAGAAATTAATATGAATATGAATTAAGTAAAGATAGATTTCTTATCTTTGCATGGGTGATAAAATAAATTAAAAATTTATTTATTCTATATTTTTTTTAATTACTTTGTATTTTTATTAATGCGTACTATTTTTCAATACAGTAGTATGAAATCAAAAATATACCACTATCAACGTACATACAATAACTTAGAGCACAAACATTTTTTGTAAGACAATAACTTTAGCTCACAATCAGAACATCAGAACAATTAATGGTCAGAGGAGACTTAACAATATCTCGGTGGAGGCAGCTAAAATTTTAGCTTACCCAAGCAGATATCACAAAACTATGTATAAAGAAATTTAAAATAAATATTTTAAATAAATTTAAATTATACTGCTGGCGCATTGTCGCCTTCGTCCTCTTCTCTTCTCTCACGAGGTTCTTTTCTGACATTGCTTAGGTGCGAGTTCAGCACTTTTGAAATAAATCAAACGAGGTCATCAATGACTTGTTCGTAGGGGTTTGTCCTCAAGTTTCGCCCGCCCCTACGGTTCCATTTATCAGGTCCTGCAGAACAACATTTCATAATTATTAATAAAAAAACCACTGCCAATTCATTGGCACATATCTTCCTCCAACTAAATGTATAGGTCTAATGAATAAAATATTGTTTTAATATACAGTATAATCTGCCTGCTAATGTATGAGGCGGTTTTTGATACATAATTTAATATATAAGTTTTGGATGGTTCATTGTCCAAAAGTTTGCAGACCCTTCTGTTTTTTTATTGTAGAATACGAACTCTGCCGTCAATTATTTTCACAGAATATATTAGTATGGCATGAATTCACAGGGAGGGACTTTAACGACGTGCAACGATACCCCTATAAGAGGAAGCAAAAATCTTGAGAAAAATCGGTTTTTACATTTCAGCTCTTTACTTGAGATCCGCTTAACAAAATCGTTTAAAATTTTAGCAGCAGATATCTTTTTTTATGATAAATCGCCAAATAAAATTTTGAAGCATTTGACTACATTGTTTTAAAGATATATGGAATCAAAAAATTTTCAAATAAAAATTGAAATCTTGATATCTTAAGAACCATAGGGGTTTAAAAGCTGCGTAATGAACTTAGCCAAAGCACATAAAATATCTACTTTTTCCCAAATCTCAAGTGCAATAAGGTCTTTTTACGTCCGTAATCAAGGGACAAAAACTCATTTTTTTCAGTTTTCGATTTATTATTGGAAAAATAAGTAATCAAATCACTTGAAATTCTGATGGGATATAGATTGGCACGTGACCCATTGACATGATTTTTTTCGTGAGGTTATGATGTTTAGTTTCAGAGATATGAATTAAAAAAAAAAATCACCTTTTTCATTTTATCTACCGAACAAAGCGGTCGATCCCGAGGTTCGGACAAGGAAAAGCAGTTAATTTTATTCTCTTTGAAATGCATTTTAGCTGAATTGTTTGTAATAATGGGATGATTAAAAAAAAAAACGCAAAATAGTGTTTTTCAAAAATAAAAAAATGGCCAAAAAAAATAACTGTTTTTCTCGAATTCATAACCCAAAAATATATATGCATGTCAAATTTTATTGATATTGACGGAGTACTTCCAGAAATATTACGGTACACACACACACACACACACACATCTATACGGACATTTTCTAAAAACACTTGATTTGAACTTCTAAGACACCAAAAAGTATTTTCTAGAAGTTTTGACGAAAGTCAAAATTTTACTATTACAAAGCTTTCTCTAGAAGGAAGCAAAAGAAAAAGACCAATTATTAATTTATTATTATTATTGAAGCTCTCAAGGTCGAACACCTACTGCGTTCTGCTGCAATTCATGAGGCTGCTGCTGCTGCAGAAGTTCTTGAGGGCGAGCACCTACACCATTACCAATAGCTAGCTGTGGTTAGGGCTGCTGGTAACAGTGAGCACCTTGATCTCCTCCTTCCTACCCTTCTTTAGGCATCTCTACGTCTAGGTCTGGCCATACTTGTTGCTGGTCTGGATTTATATGCGCATCTACAAAAAAAAACAGTTATAAGTATGTGCACATATTAGTGCAAGAGACAGCACCACGACGCACACAGAGAGAAAGAGAAAATTTGAATTGTATCCCTACACGGAGAAAAAAAGAGAGACGGAGCTCAGTTGAATGAAGTAAGACGCAAAAAACTAACTTGCTAAATTTGCCATTTCCCTCTCTATTTCTTCGTCTCCCATCATGCCAGCTTGATCATCGACTTGATTTTCAGCAGGTCCAGCCTGATGTCCATTTTCCGGAAATCCGGACATGATAAGGGAGATGTTGGATGATATGCTCTTCTGGTGGTGCGATGAGGGCAGAGAGACTGGAAACGTGCTCGCTCTTCTGCTCTGGTGCGATCTGTTGGTTCTTCTAGTGCTGGGGACGGCGAGAAAGATGAGTGCAGTTTTCTTTGATGTTCGCTCTTCTGGTGGTGTGATGAGGGACTGGATATGTGCTCGCTCTGTTGGTCTGGTGCGATCTGCGATTTCACTCGTAACGTCTTCCTGCCGTTTCTCAATTCTTTCGACGTTCATTTTTTCACAATAAACAGGAGAAAATTTCACAAGGCACGGATGTTTTTTTTGGAGTTTTGGAGTTACAACAAGGTAAATCGATAATCGAATCAAATATCACGCACGGTTCACTATCGACTGACAAGTTTACGAAATAATTTTAAATCTTTCTAGTTGTTTTAAACGTTGTATTTTAATAGGTATTGTCGCCCTTTGCAAAAAGAGCGAGAGAGAGAGAGAGAGAGAGAGAGAGAGAGAGAGAGAGAGAGAGAGGTCTCTGCTAGGCGTCGCTGCTTTTTACGGATCGGATCGCTGTGTATTGCAGTATATCTATATAGATCGAGACTAGATATGTAAAGCCTGTGATTATCTAATTCGGTCGTTAGTCATGCTCTCTCGTTCGAGTTCCCGATGGCTCAGCTGCAGTAATTTGGTGACTCTCAGGTGCACCTAACTTTTTTTGGAGTCGTCGTACCAGGTAAACGGCTGGTTTTCCGATGCTTGCAGTAAGCAGTAGTCGACAATTTATCGTTAATTAAAAATAAATTTAGTCTTCAGTGAGTGGAACAAGGCTACCATTAAAATGCACCATATTATTGAGCCATACATCACCTGGAAATACCTAACTTTGAGTAAGTTAGAGAACTGATTTACAAATGAGGTTTTGGCAAGATCAACAGGCAGAGAATCCCTGTCACAAGCAATGCTATCATTTAAAGGGCTCTTGGACGTAAGAACATCATCTGTACTAGAGATTTGATTCACGAAATCAAATCTATACGAGGTATACTCTAGAAAAGGTATATAAAAGTTGTTCAAATATTTGAAAAAGAACGATAAGCGACTCTTAGATTTCAACATTGATGATGATGGTGGCAATATGTCCAAAGCTGATGAAGCAAGTAAGGTGCATGTTGCAACTATAGATGAGTTTAAGATTGGAAGTGATGAATCCGATTACGAAGCAGAAGGTGTGGAGAAATCAGAACACTCTGGTGATCAAATAAAAGTGACTTTGATATTATTCAAAACTTGGCAGCAAGAAATACAGGAAGACAAGTAGGAATCTATTGCTAAAAATATTTTTATTAATCACTAGTAACAGCAATATTAATGATTTGTTTATTTCTAGGACTTCAAAAACTATAAGAAGTGATGTGAAAGCTTTTCATGCAGCCTAGGAGTCTACAAACAATTCTGAATATCAAACCACGGAATATAAAGTTAAAGGAGGAGCAGGATCATAAATCTAAAATATAATTTCATGATAAACTTGTATTTTATTTAACAGACAGAGAATCTACATCAGAAGCAATAAAGATTTGATTCAAGATTTGATTTGAATTAATACCAAAAAGTTTCTTCTGCGCTCTAATAATTAATCAGACTATGGATATATACTATTCCTCTGTGTGTATTTCATGGTATTGTATAATAAATGAACTGTATAATACAGTCTAGTAAATAATTAGCATCATCTCCAGCAATTATCGTCAGCCAAAACATCCTTCCATTCTTATAATAATTTTATGATTGTTGAAGATCTTTGTCCCAATTACTGAGGTTCTACGTAAGGTTTTGAAGCTCCTATTCTCACATTCCCTTAACAGAAGAGGAAGTTATTAAGGATCTAATAGATTAGATATGCAGCAAACCGAAGGATCTTCAAGCTTCTATCAAATTGTCTATTCAGATGCAACAATCGTAGAAATTGAAATTTTAACCGGTTACATTTTAATCAAATGAAACTAATTAAATATGTTTCTAAATAAGTAAAGTTTTATGTAGTATCAAAAAATAATATATTTATTTACTTGATCTATATAAGGTGTGTTTGTTTATTTTAACATGATTATTATAATACTTTTTGAAACACTTATTAAAAGACAAATAATAATTTTAAAAATTCTTTGTGAATATGTTTTTCTTCTTCAGTAAACTCATTCAAATTGCCTGTAAGTAGAAATCTCACATGCACGGAGTCAGACATTTTCTTCAAGTGTTTGTAAACTTCCATCACTTGCTTAGCTGTAATTAATTTTTTTAAAGGATTATAGTGTAATAAAATTATTCTATGTCATATTTTATTCAATTGATACTTATACTTACAAGTTACAAGATGTGGAAATATGTCTTTTCTTTTATTTAGCTCCTTAGTAATTTCTGCGATAAATATTTTTTTCCTTCTTCGGTCAAATTGTCTGATTTTTTAATTCCAATAGCAACAAATTTTAATATTACATTATCTATTGCCCAAAATATGATTGATTTAATTGGATTACCTTCGGCAGGGTTGATCACGACCATTTCGGTTAATAATAACACAAAAAAATTTGTTGTCTTTTTTTAATGAGCGGATATCAATTAAATTCAATAAGTACACACGTATAGTTTAACAGTGACAGCGACTCGTGGTCAATAGGGTAGAAGAAAAAATAAACAAATAAATAATTAGGAATCAAACGTGAAAGAGTCAGCCCTTGTAGAAATAAAAAACTCAGCAATTAGATGTCGACGACGTTTCGTTGGTTTGGTTCCCAACCTCTCTCAAGTCTTTATTAAAAAAATATAATACAATAAATATAATCACAACAATACGGTACAGTCCTGAAGAAAATAACAATAAAAATAAGAGCATACCAATTTTTTCTCTAAATGTCGAACATTATCTTAAATTATAATAAGAGGAAAGATTCCTCGAATCACAGTCATTTGCTACATCCTTGTGCCATGTATCAATCACACATAAGTTGAGTATTACAAACAGATACGAATCACGCACTAATACAACTTAGATACCGGAGTAGCGCAAGATAATCTCGAAAACGGATAATGACGGCACTGTAATTGCCGACCTATTTAAAATTATTCAATAATGAGCAAAAACTTCGAAAATTATAAAAATATACAACAAAACTCATAACTAAATTATTAGTGTAAACTATGACTAAAAAATAAATGTAAATAACTATATAAAATTGTTACAAAAATAAGTTCAAATTTTAAATAATAATTAGTTTTGATTTAAAATATCTCATATTTATTTGTATTTAATTTATAGATTAATTACAACTTTTGTAAATAAATAATTAATTACTATTAAAAATTCCATTGAAAATACGGTATTGTTTGCTCATTCATTGAAAATCTTCTTGTTTATTTATAGTATTTACATTCATATTGATAAAAAAGCTTTCTGAAATCAGTCTTTTGTACCTGTTGCACTCGCGATCTAAAATTATAACATTATCAAAATCAAAACTATGTGAAGGATTATTTTTAATATGCATCGGAATCGGTAGTATTTTGTCATTAGAAGTTTTTTGTGTTCATCAATCCTTGTTTTTAAATTCCTTTTTGTTTGACCAATATACGTAGCCGGACAACTATTACATTGAAATTGATATATCAAATTAGTTTCACTCCATTTTTCTAAAACATCTTTGCCCAACCTAACAATACAATTTAATTTATGTGTCATTAACGGAACACAATGTAGACCAAATTTTTTGAAAGTATGTTTACAAGAATAAAAAAATCTTTCATGAAATGGTAAAGATACTATTTGTGCTGGTTGTTTGTGTGTATTTTGTAGGTTATTATTAGAATTAATAGAAAAAATAAACAATTTAATTGAAAAATTCAAACTGATTTGAAAACTTTAAGGGTTAATGCCATTTCAATTTTTCACGTTACGTACGCAGATTTGTGATTTGAAGAAGATTGTTATATGGTGACTATATAAACGAGCCTATATAATAACGAGATCAGTTTATATATCACGAGGAAAAGGAAGTGCAGGAAGATTAATTCGAGGTTTCTTTGAAAATGTTTACTTTAGTACTTTTTCTTCTGGGAACGTTTGCGGTGGAAATAATAAGTTTTTAATCTCGCGAGCGATGCTCTCTAGTATCTGTGTACGCGTGAAAGAGTTATTGTATTTAAGAAAAATTCGATTTTGGAGAAAAAGAAAAAGATTTTGGTTATCGCCAAAGCGGTGAGCTTTTTTCCTTCGAATCGGAGGGCGCGAGGGAGAGAGAGAGAGAGAGAGAGAGAGAGAGAGAGAGAGAGAGAGAGAGAGAGAGAGAGAGAGAGAGAGAGACGACTTTATCGATTCATGGGTGATTATTTAATGCCTCCATGGTCTCAATCTTTGCCCTCTTTAGAAACTGAACAGCTATAGCCTTTAATAAAGAAATATATGCGAGCAAGATCGCCGAGAGTTTAGGTGTCTCAGCTGTGCTGTGTATACACACTTCGACGTTCACCTTCAAGTGCGGTGAAATTAATTTTTAATTTTTTTTTCGCGCAGTGTTGACATTATAGTAATTACCGTTGTTTTACTAAGAACGAGGTGACTTTGATCAAATTCCATCCGAGAAATGCGCGGGAAGAGCGTCAGGAAATTTTGTGACCTAGTGTCATTAATTACTTTTTTGAAAATGCATTATCAAATGAATAATATGCATTTTAATACTTCTACAAAAAGACGCACACGTTATATTTACAAATATTTCAGCTATTTCTTTGAATCGTCATTTTTATTTAAAAGAGGAATTAACATAAATTTATCTATACATCACCCCGATGCATACATTTATTTTACTCTTGATATGCGTTCCAAAATTCTCAAATTAAAATCGTTCTCTTATTGGATTTCCCAAATTAAAAACGTTCTCTTTTAATTATAACTGTACTATAATATCTGCAGAGGCACATGAATGATCTCATACGTAAATATCGAACTTATATCCTATACATATTATTACACTACGCTGGAGTACCTATATATTCATACTCACGTCGCGCAGATTACACTTCGTAATAAACGACATAATAAACAAATACGTATTCGACGCAAGGATCAAAGTACAAAAACTGCGCGAGATAATAACTCGCTCGCGATTACGTATACTTAAGTATTCCCGCGCGCCGCAAGATAATTCATGTGTATAACAGACTTCTCTTTATCTTTTGGCCTTAATTGCGCTCCTCTCTGCAGCCTTTAGACTCGGCGGCGATGAATCGAACGAATATAGTAATTGTATAGCCGCACACATGCGTGTACGATACAAAATGCGACGCGACGAAAGCGCAGTTGAACTATAGGTTGACACAAAAGAGCCGATGAATATATACTGCACTTGATGCAAGACGATTTTTCCGATCGGATATCGGCCTCTCCGCGGAGCGATTCCCGGTGCAATTTACACAATCCTGCGATATTCTAGCAGACTCATCACTTCGAAGCGAGAGCTCTCATGACCGCTAGCGTATATTGCAATTGTATACTCGAGTCACGTATTCTCATTATCTAGCTCGTTCAATTATAATAATAAAGGACAACTAATATATAATTTTTGCTCCAAAACAAGCCTATACCGGTACGCGTGTTTTGGTTAAACAGTCTCGCAAATACATTTAATCCAATTGTTTAACGTGTGGGCTATGCTCGGAGCTTCCCCACACGGCCTCCCATGGGGCACGGGGCCGAGATACGCTCGGCCAACGCGTCGCGGCCCCACCTTGGGAACGGTTTAAGGAGGAATGTACAAGATATTTCACCCGAAACCGCACCCTTAGCTTCACCACGACTACCGATTCTCCCCTTGGCTGGCAAGGCCGCAGGGAACCCTCGGTGGGGGCCGGGACCCATCCAATCCCTAACGTCTAAGCAGGCCGCTTCCCGAGTTGAGACTGCAACTTACACGTCGAGGCCAGAGAAGAGTTCCAGACTTCGATGGTGCAGAGCACCCAAGGAACCTTTCACTCAACTCCGACCTCTAGCCCTAAGCGATCTGGGCTGTAACCACTGCCACCACGAGTCCTAACCCAGTGACCGGGACGAGGCAGACTAAGTCCCCCGCGGGCCCCCGATCGCCCGTGGTACCGTTCAGCCTCTGGTATGAGGGCCGGTAGAGATCTTACCTCCTTGGCACCGGCAGGCCAGCTCGGGTTCGTGGGTACGCCAGGCCCAAAGGTTTATAATACAAATTGCTCGCATTCGTCAAAAAAAGGAATTAGTCATTGTTTGCTGAAAGTCAAGGGGCTGTCGGAGCGAACTTTACTGATGATTGTGACCTCGCCTCGCGCCGTAGTTCTTATTATTTGCTTTCAATATATTTTGTATGTATGTACTTATTATTCATAATCCAAAAATCTTTTTAAGGTTAGAAAAACCAGAACATGTCGACCAATCAGCGTGGCTTCTACATCCCCTATATGAATTTTTTTGCTCTTTTAAAAAAATGTCTACTTGACCATCGCAGCAATCGAGCACCAAGAGCCTAACCTGATCATCCATGCACCAACCTTTTGGTTAATTCACAATCTCTTAGCTATTCCAAGCTCAGCACATGTACTGCTTACTAAGCCATTTTTCCAATGCAGCTTCTGTTACTGTCCTAATATTTTTAGCTTACAGACGCTGCTTTAGCCTAATCACGATACAGGGGCCTAAACCGAGCCATTGAATGTCTTAATAAAGCCTGCTACCGCATAAAATTTAATAAGACTGCTAAGGTCGTCACCATAGCTTCGTTCTAATTAGAGCTAATCCAGACGAAAATCCCGGGTGCACAACATTTGCCTGCATTCTACCCGAATTGTCCACTAATCTCAGCTGGCTCTCAGTAGCCAAGTTTCTAACTTGATTTATGCCTTCTTATTCAGTTATCACGCTCGTCAATAGGGGTTTTTTCAGTAAGTGAATATTCTCAGGAAAGAATAATTAGAATATCACGATATTTATACAGAAAGTAGTTCTTATCATGATTCATCAACATGATTTCGTTAAGAAGTTATATAGTTTATTTTTTGAGTTATAATGGTTTGAAAATTTGCACTTTTTGCTCTAACGAACAGTAATCTAAACTCTTTGCAGTATGAAGATGAATAATTTTATTCTCTTTAAGGTACGTATTCAGCGTGTTACAAAAATAACATAAAAATGAACGATTTTTACATTATATTGTGGGGGGGGGGCTTTCACATTATTCAAATCACGTAGAAAATGAAAGAATTTTTCCTTATTTTACGGGAAGGTGCGAGGGGGAGTATATACAAAATAACTATATAATATAGGTATATATATATATATATATATATATATATATATATATATATTAATTATATATATATATTAATTATATATATATATTAATCAGGAAGAATATATATATATTCTTCCTGATTAACCCACTAACTGGGCGCCAATGTAACGAGGTGTAAATCTAATCAACGAATAGACGCTAAACAATCAGATCGCGCTCCCTCGTTGCGGCTGAGAACTCCTCGCTAATCACTCACGTTGCATGCAGCTATCAAAGCTGCTTCTTGTTGCTGGGTCTACACACCGCCTGGTGCGTGCACGGCTTCGCAACTGCGTTGAATAATTGCCAATAAGCACGTAAAATAATAAGACTAGGTTATATGTTATATTACAAAACACATAAAATATTTACTTTTTTCCAAAATCTCAAATGCAATAAGGCCTTTTTACGTCCGTAATCGAGGCACAAAAGAAACCCATTTTCTTCAGTTTTCGATTTATTGTTAAAAATAAGTGTTAAAATCACTTGAAATTTTAATGAGATATAGTTTGACACATGACCCATCGTAATGATTTTTTCGTGAGGTTATGATGTTTATTTTTAGAGATATGAATTAAAAAAAATATCACCTTTTTCATTTTATTTGCCGAACAAAGCGGTTGATCCCAATTACACAAACAGTGACCGCCAAGCGATAATAATGGAGATAAGAATATCAAAACAGAGATCCAACGGAAGGGCAACGACATAAAGAGTCGGCTGGAAAACGAAGGATTATGATAAGGAGACATTCCTGCTGGCTATAGAAGAAATACAGCTGCCTGGATCTGCAAATGATAAGGTCGAGCTGGTAATGGGAAATATTACACAAGCCTGTAACGCAACAATGCTAAGGAGAACTTCCAACAATAAACGACCACCAGTATACTGGTGGGATAAAGAAATCGACGCGGCCTGCAAAGAGTGTCATTGAACCAGAAGACGCGAACAGCGGGCTAGGAAGAAATACTACAAGACTGATCGTGGTAAAGAAATAGTAGACGCCCTAAATAAAGAAATAAAAAATGCTAAACGGATAATCAAGAGGAAAATGCGAGAGAATAAACGACGGTGCCTAAAATAGTTACAGGACGAGGTTGAGCTGGACCTCTGGGGGCGACCGTACCAAGTGGTAATGAAGTAGATAAAGGGAGGTTATATCCCCCCTCCTAAAAGCCCGGAATTGCTGGATCGTATTGTGACCACACTGTTTCCCCTTCAACTGGAAGTAACAGCTATTCCTAAAGCGGAGGCGAATGACGAAACCATTCCAGCAATCACCACAGAGGAATTACTGGCTGCATGCAAAAGAATTGGGAACAACAAGGCTCCAAGCCTGGATGGCATACCCAATATTGCACGGAAACAAGCTATACAGGCACGCTCCGATGTCTTTGTGGACTTGTACAACTCATCTCTTGAAGAAAGGACGTTTCCTAAGAACTGGAAGAAGCAACGCCTGGTGCTACTACCAAAAGGAGATAAGCCACCTGGAGAAGCTTCCTCATACAGACCACTTTGCATGCTGAACATTAACCTCCTAGCAACAGATCGAAAGAATATATACGAAGAAAACCGACGTGGTGACAATACTCAAAAGAAAGTTCGGAAATCCGCAAAGGAACAAACCCTAGCTGAGTGGCAAAGACAATGGGACTCTAGTGGAAATGGACGATGGACGCACCGCCTCATACTATGTATTGTTGGCTGGACCGATAGACGACACGGGGAAGTGAATTACTACCTTACGCAGTTTTTGAGCGGACATGGGTGCTTTCGAGACTACCCACACCGCTTCAAGATAGAGGATAATCCAAATTTCCCAGTATGTTTGGAAGCAAACGATGATGCGGAACATGTCTTCTGCAACTGCTCGCGATACGAAATGGAACGAGAGTGACTCGAGCAGTACCTTCAGGCTAGAGTGACCCCTGAGTCAATGATGACAGCTATGCTAGCGTCGAAAGATGGCTGGTGCGCAGTAAATAACTACGTAAGGACTATTATCAAGAAGGTTAGAAGTGACGAAGAGAATAAAAGGGAAGAACATGGCAAAACAGCTGAGTAAAACTGTTGCTAGACGAAGGCCACTAGAAAATAGATACAAAACACTCCTCGGCCTGATGCAGAGGAACGTAGGTCACAGAGTTGAGCTCACAGTACCCTGCCCGATGCAGAGAAACGTAGGAGATAGGGTTGAATACCTCTAAGTGCTTTTCAGACCGATGCTGAGGCACGTAGGTAACTGTGTTGAACCCAGACTTCCTCACCCGATGCAGAGGAAGGTAGGTGTCGGGGTTGAGTCTGTCCAGAGGATGGCTGGTCGATGCTGCTCGAAGTAGACGACCAAACGATGCGGCAGGAAGCAGACGGCTGGACGATGCAGAAGGAAGAAGACAGCAGGACGATGCAGAATGAAGAAGACGAGTTTGATCCTGAACTCCTAATCACCTTGGTGGATGGGGGATGTACGGAAATGTCAAACTTCAAAGGAGAAGCTAAAAAAAGGCTAGTTAACGGGCCCCACCGAAGTATTGTGCAACGATAGTACCTGTGGGCATTCGGTGTCGGAGGGCCACTTGTGCAGAGCTTGCTCTGCCTACGCTACATAAAAAAAATACATACACACACATCCATACGGACATTTTCTAAAAACTCTTGATTTAAACTTCTAACACACCAAAAAGTATTTTCTAGAAGTTTTGACGAAACTCAAAATTTTACTATTACAAAGCTTCCTCTAGAAGGAAGCAAAAATTCTTGAGAAAAATAAGAATCATAATAAAAAATATTAACAATTGAATAAAAGTAGAATAAAAAAGTAAAATTATTGACTAAATTGATTATCGTATCATAGTCTTGATGGTTATAACAGTGTAAAAACAGCGTCGACCAAAAGCTTATAAAAAGAAAAGAAAATTTTGCGGATGTGAATGATTATAGGTGTAAAAAGTGTAAAATTTCTAACAAATCTTTAAATGAGATACCTGTACTTTTACAAATGGAAACATCTAGATGTGGTTCTAAAAATGATAAAAGTAAGATCTTGAAAGTAAAAGACTACAATAAGCTGAAAGTTAACACTAATAGTATAATGAAAACAAAAAAAAATAATGGCAAAAAAAATCATCTTCATCTACATGTAGAATGGAGGCTAATACTTTAGTAAGCTCTGCTATATATAAGAGATAACTACATTACTCAAATAAAAAAAGATTTGAATAATTGCAAAAATAAGGTTGAAGTTTTGTTAACTAAATGAAGAGTTTGCATTAGCAGCTTTATGCGGTCCTCCAGTACACGTTTCTTCTTCGGAAGCGTTTTTCGCAGAAGCAACTTATAATTTTGAAAATGCCTTTAATACTGAAGCAATACCAAGTATTGATTCAAATGAATTTAGCCAATCGACTAACATATTACTAACTACTGATACTAACATAAAAAGTAAAATTTAGAAATGTTGTGATGCTTGTTGCAAATAGATTGATCCTGAATTATTGGAAGAACTAAAAGCTTTATTTGAAGCGTTGATGTATTATACTTTTACAAACGCTTATTCATTTTTGAAAAATATTGATATATGTACGGCTGAAAGTAAACAGGGTCATCCAAGTATCTGATATACTCAGCCATTGTTATGTAAATCTAAATTCTTAAAACTAATATAAGTATACTATCTGTTTACTTTCCGCAATTGCGAACTATAAAACGATTATTATATGAAATAATACGTCTTTATAAATTAATGGAAAATATTGATAATGCGTTAAACAATAGCGATGCGAATGAGTTGAGGAAAATTATATTGGATGCTGACCTATTGATCCCATCATATATTTCTCATGAAAATAAACATGTTTAAACAAAGCAGAAATCAAGAAAATGTATCATTTTGGAATCAAAGAGTATACAAAAATAGATATGGATTCACCTAAAACTCCTTGTGTTTTATGCGAAAGACTATTTTGCCAAAGAAAATTAGTACTCGTTGAAAGATATACAGCCAATATGAATATTATTGAGAAATTACTTAATATTAATATTGATCGACAATATGATTACTGGGCAAAATTAAAAGCTATGTACGATTCTCAGACTCTTGATAACAATTTTGTTTGTAAAAATTGCAATATTGAATAAAAACAATATTCTTTGCCAACAACTTGTATTTTAAATAATCTTTAAGTTGGGCCCGTTCCGGATGAAATACAAAAATTGAATATATATGAAAAAATTTTAATACAACGAGCTATGGCTTTCCAGACTATTGTTAAAATTGGAACGGTTATGAATAAGAATTTACCAAATTATGTTAAAATAGATTAGGTATTGGGTAGAACTTTCCATTTGCCCTTACCAATAGAAGAAACTTTGGAAAACATTTTTCCCGATATTAATCCGTTGAATATTAATCATGAAATGTTTATTTTGATAAGGGGTAATCCGACAAAAGGAAAGATCAATTGGGAAAATTATGTAGATATTAATAAGATATGGAAAGCTGTACGTTGGTTCAAAATTTGGAATCATGTATACAAAGATATCGTAATACCGACTTGTCCTAAAAAATTATTGGATATTTTAGATGAATTAGAATTAGAATACAAAGATACAAAAAAAAAAAAATGATTTCGAAAATGAATTAGAGACTCGACAAAAATCAGATATACAGGACGAAGTTAATACTGAAAAAAATAAGCCATTTGAATGCGATATTAACTTAAAAATCACAATCAAATTCACTTTATGAACAATATACAATTTATCCTTTGTATAGTAAGAAAATTAACGAAACTGATACGAAACTGTATCAAATGTTGAAAGTTTTCGCACCGGCTTTAGACTATCGTACAAAAGATTTAGATTTGAAATGCTTTCCTGATCTTTTTCCTTATGGAGTGCATGGTCAATATGATGAAAATCGATCTGTAAATTTGAGAGAATTTGATTTTATGAAATCTAGATTAAATCTCCAACATTCACAATTTAGATTAAACATACAATATCTATTTTATTTGTTATTCAATAATAATATTCGGCAAATTAATGCAGTAATTTTTTTATAAATTAAATGTTAACCCGCGCTTTAATTATACGGTAAAAGATAGATCAATTAGGTAAAATGGGTTCAAATTTAGAAACTATTTTTGCTCGTTTACGGGAGACCGAAGCATTTTGGAAAAAAATTAAAAATAATTTCGAATGCATGATGAATGAATTCGGACCAGTAACATTTTTTGTAACTTTGAGTCCTGATGAATGGTGAGCAATGAATATATACGCGAAGTAAATTGTTGGGAAAATGATACAAGATCTATAAGTGAGCTTATAGTAGCTGATCCTGTATCATCTGCTAGATATATCCGTAATAAATTTGAAGCAATGTTAGCTTACATACTATCTTCTGCTCATCCAATTGGTAAAGTAATTCATTATTATTATGCTTGTGAATATCAAGGTAGGGGTTTGCCGCATTATCATTGTTTGTTTTGGATTCAGGATGCGCCTGTTTACGGTAAAGCGTCTAATGAAGAGGTTCAAAAGTTTATTTTGAAACATATTACTTGTAGAATACCTGGTAAACGCGTTTCTCCAGAACTTCATAGACGTGTCATGACATATCAACAACATAAACATAATAATTATTGTATAGGCAGTAAAAAAACTTAAACGGGTTTAAAAAAGGTTTGCCGTTTTGGATTTCCCAGACCAATTACACAGAAATTAATACTAATAAATGAATCAGTAGCATTGGCTAACAGAAGAAAGTTGAAAAATAAAAGTAGATTTTACGATTTACCGAGAAAATTAGAAGAACTAAATATAAATTATTATATTCCTGCATTGTTAATATAGTCAGAGACCGTGACAGCAATGCGTGACTCATTTCATTACACATGGGAAACTGTTTTCCGAAGATGGCATATCTTTACTAGGGCGTATTATAATATTTTGATTATTAGCCAAAATCATGACTACTGAAATTTTTAGTATGTATTGTTGACATACCAAATTGCATAAAAAAGTTGGTCTAGCAGATTGTAAGCGGTTCTAAATGGGTCTAGCAGTCGGAAAACCTTGTCGGAAAAATGAAGTAGTTTGACTGAAATCATCCATAATGAAACTTTTTTTGTAAACAATATATAATATATAATGTTACAAAAATTTGGTCTGGCAAAGTTCGAGTGATGATAAATCAGTCTGGCAGCCGTTTCAAAAAGCAAACACATGCGCGCCGTGCCGTGCGCCGCTCAGCTCTGCCGGCGTATCACGCCCTCACTGGGTGTGATTATAATTCTGCTTTTTATCGAAAGGGAAAAAACCGTCTTTTTGGTATACTTCGACGTTCTGAACAATATATTGAAGCGTGCGCCGACATAGGCAATTATCCAAACTGCGACGAATCAATGACGTTAATTTTGGAGGAATTCGAACGTCGAACATATGGATCAAAACAGATAAAGTTGACCAATGAAATACGATTGGCATTATTCTCTAACACGTACAAGTTCATAGATAAGGATAAATTATTTCATGTAAACGCGAAGAACTTTGATGCAATTTCATGTCTACCGATACAAACACATGTTAATAGCGGTAGTCATGAAATGTACTAGGTTATAAGTGTCGTATTTGAATGTAAAACCACTTATTAGCCATTATATCATGTTTGTTTCCTACATAACTTCTAGTAGAAGGTCAGGCGCATTCTAAAACTTTACAGCTTCTTTTTTACTATAAAAAGGTATCTTTTGCTGTATTGAGATTGTCGAAGTCCGGATCAAACATTCATATTTTAAGGTTTAAAATGCAAATAAGATAGCCTTAACATACATATAGGGCTTTAAAAGTATTTTGATTGAAAAATTCAGAAAATTTCACAAAAAAAGTATCTGGATAGTTTTAGTTAAAAATGCATCTCTTATAAGCTACAAATCATTGAAAATAGGCAAAAATTGCTTGAAACCTCAGCTTTGACCAGCTAGATCCCGAAGTCAAATGAAGGAATCGAGCTAAAATTTTTTTTGGGAGTCAGGTACAACACATAGAACATATATGTACAGTTTGGGAAAAAATTAAAATTTGTATCTTCAATTTCACAGGGAACCACCCATACATATAGTATCACAAAATAATATATATATAATTAATTCAGCCAAAGACATTTTTATTTCATACATGTTTCCGACTTTTTAGCGGAGCTATGCACCGTTTGTACTCTGCCAGCATTGAATTATTTTTATTCTTTAGTTAAAAACAGTCAAATAACAAAAGAATATTTGTAATGAAATTGGCCGAATTTTCATGTCGCGGGCTCTCGGACTAATACTTTGGGGAGGAAATAATGATGCACAGTTCATTTGTGAATCGTCATATCTTTTGACTAAGTATGTATCCAGTTACGGAACTGAAGGAGAAAAAAGTTCTTCGGATTTTACTTTTGATGATATGCAATCAAACAAGTCATTGTGTAGCAGTCTATGGTCGTTTTCTTTGCGCGCTTTAAATCATAGAGAATGCGGACCAATTGAAGCTGCTGATACATTATTGGGACTATTTATGCTACTGATAAAGATACAATAATACTATGGTGAGATGTTAGAGAGATTCGAAGTAGAAAAATCAAACCATTCCATGAAATAAAGAATATGCCGTTAGATTCAACAGATATTTTTTACGATAACTTTATTGATTATTATTATCCTAATCGACCTGACTAATTAGGATCATTGTGTTTGTACGATTTTGCTAAATGGTATGACATTATTTAAAAGAAACCGATTTATAAGTCTAAATATTATGAGATGCCTAACGGTAGGTTTTGTAAAAAACGTAAGAAGCCTTATCTTATCAACCACTGGAAATACAATCCCTTAAATCAACCAGAACTTAAGAATTTTTATTCATTATTATTACTGTTTCAACCTTGGAGAGATACTACTGAGTTAAAAGGTGATAGTAATAACTACACGAATGCTTTTTTGGAAAAACAAAATCAACTTGCTGAGGCAATTAAGTATTACAATGAATGTGAAATGATACGAGGAGCTATGAACAAAATGAATGAACTAGTAGAGAATCAATTATTATTAGAAACTCAGGAAAATAATAGGTCTAATTCCGATAATTTACCCAGACTGTGTTCCAATTGAAGGAGCTATGAAAGATTTCCAAGATATTGCAGAGAAAGCAATAATGAGTGAAACAGAAATTTAAAATTCTGTATTGAAATTTAATGAAGATCGGTTCACATTTTTACGAAAGTTACTTCTGTCATGCATACTGGGAAAAGTTTTCTAATAAAAACTTTGGTTTCTTGGTACAAATTTTACTGTGGCAAAAAAACGGCTGTTACAGCGCTCACTGGCATCGCAGCTTACAGTATTTCAGGTTTGACTACAGAGATTATTGAATTTACCAGTTTAGCAAGGCGATACAGCTAAATATAAAGAATTATCATCCTCAGATCTTAAGAAAATAAGGCAAAGTTAAAAAAATGTTAATTTTATTATTATTGATTAAATTAAATATCAATGGTATCGAGTATTAATCTCATGTATATTCATTTGCGTCTTACGCAAAGTATTACAGAGACGAATTTTGCAATTCAATAACACAAATCCTATTCAAGTAATTGATGAATTATGCACGTACATTGGTAAACTACCTATTAATACTGTATGTCTTTTACCAACGAGAAACATGTGTAAAGTTTTGAATGATGTTATGCTACGTAGAATCGATTCAGATGAAATACATCTAGTAACCAATGATTCTTTCAAATGTCCTAAAACTTTACAAAAAAAGTTTTGAAAATGTTGGAGCAAAATAATGAAAATGCACGTGGAATTCAACGTGTAATCATAATAAAAATTAATTCAAAAACCATGATATGGAGAAATATCGATGTTAGTATTGGATTGATCAACAGAACAATAGGTACGGCTGTATCTGTGAGTAAAGATTAAGATAAAATTACTACCGTATGTATTATGCTACAAAATGAAAATATATTTTCAATACCTCGAATCGATTATCAATTTGTTATTATGAACAAAGTGTATATATTACATCAACAGTTTCCAATATGTAGTAATTATGGTATAACTATTCATAAGAGTCAAGGATTAGGTTTAGAAAATGCTGTGGTAGAGGCAGGTTGTTGTATCTTTAGCCCTGGTTAAACATATGTGGCTTTATCACGAGTGACCATATTGAAAGGATTGCATCTTATCAATTTCGATCCATCTGGATTTACTGCTGATGCATCTGCTATTATCGAGTACAATAGATTAAGAAAACAATTTCGTCCAGTTATTCAGGAAATAAAAATTCCAATAGTTTCAAAATTACAAGCACACACAGTATTCCAAGATACTCGGTGGGCTATTTCAGAGAACATATCGAATATTCAAAGTGAAGATGGAAACTCAAAATATTTGTCTGACGTTTGTTGGAATATTCACGGATTGACCAATGGTGTAAATGTAACTTTTTATGCTAATGTCTGGTTACAAAGTTTGTTTCGCTCGCCTACAGTCAGAAGAGCATTACTAATATTTAAACAGGACGATTTTTTATCGATATGGTAGAATTGAGAGGATATATCTATCAAAGATTTAGTTCGCCTGTACATCAGGATGATTCAGAATGTTTATTGTCTTTTTGTAGTAAATCAATATCTTTGAGTAAAAGTATTAATCATGAATTGGCAACGACGATAAGATATCCTGGTTGTGACGAAAGGCACTCTAACACAACTACAAATTATATATTATTATTACACATACCACAACAAATAGACAGTGGCAAATTTATTTAATAGCTGTACATTGCAAAAAATAATTGATCATAACATAGTATATTGGCAGGAGATTAAAGGTAATAGAAGTTGAAAATGCAAAAGATTAGAAAAAATTGATATACATTTTTAAAGTCAAATTATTATTATACAACTAGTAATATTTACTGTCACAAATGAATAAACTTCAAATATGAATGATTTACGAATAAATAAAATAACGACAGAAACAGTTAGAATACAAAATAAATCTTATAAAGTTTCTAGTGGAATTTTTCACCACGGTCAAACCATAGAATCAGGACATTATACAAACATGATACGTCAAAATAATGAATGGTTTGCGATAAACGATGCCGTTGTTAAAGAGAGATCATGGCCAAGAAGATCAAAAGATGTTTAAATACTATTTTTAGAAGAATGTTCAAAAAAATAAATTTTTATTGGATATGTTCATGTAAATTCAAGAAATAATGTCGGAGAAGTGATAGAAGTCTTCGATGTTTTATTCTTGTGGCTTCATTATTTTTCTTTTTAAGCTTTATATTCATAAAATTGTATTCACTATTGATTATGCAGTATTTGCATTTCTATACGAATTTTTTGTTATTTTTAAATATTTTGGCTATATGTATATTGTTGTCCATTAACAGTTTAACTAACACGGGTGCATAACATGCGTGTCCCGCACTGTAAAAAATGTTTTGGTAAAATCACTGCGCTGAGAGTAGTAAACCAATCAGACCTACGCCCTGCGCAGCAAATTTGCGATCGTGTAGCAATTTTACTACTCGGGTAGTAATTTTACACGACGCGAGATTCGAGTTTTGGAGGTTATGCGATTTTACTATCGCGATAGTAAAATAGCCAGCATGAAGGTGAATTCACAATTGCGCGGTAAATTTAAAACAGTTTAAAAACGTTGGTAGGAATACAAAATTAAATGGATAAACATCGAAAAATTATAAGGAAAATAAGGATATCATTAATGAATTAGAATTTTATTAATAATTGTAATACACGTAAACGTAGTTTTCAAACTTTTTTTTTTGACAAACTATGACAAACTTTCTGGTAAATACTAAAGTAAATAAATAATTGCTTAGGAACCGGTACATTCTTTTTTAAATAAATGTAAGACTATACAAATATTTAATCTATTCGTTGTACTTAAAAACTAATAAACTTCAAGTACTTAAACCTAAATAACTGCTTACAAGTGTAATAGTTTTTCATTACTTTCGAATAATATTTTTGCCTATACAATATTTGTATATAAATAATTTGCGCATATCTAAAATCTAATGTTTTTTTTCGAACAATATTTCTTTACAAACGACAAGTAATAATTTAGTTACACTATTTTCTCATTCATAAATGAGTACAATACTTAATATAAGAGATCAAATCATGACTACGGTTAAAAAAATTACATTATTTTACAATTAACGCACCTCTGCTGGTTTAACTAGTTGTAATTTTCTAAAAAAAGAATTCACTTTTTCAGTGTCTTTCTTCGACCTTCCTCTTGTTTTCTCATGAAATATATTCATGTACTGCATTTGTAAAAATTCCAAAAAACATGGCACTTTTTGTGGCCACAAGTAATTAAACACGTAATAAGATGCAAGAAGTACAACCACTGCATCCAAAAATGAATCGAATTTGTTAACAAGTTTGGATTCCATAAAAAGGGAGTACTGGCATTCGCTTTCTGTTATTCCAGTATCGGCATCATTTTCCGTAACTGATTCTAAAAAATGATTAAACAAATAAATTTTCAGTCTACACAGTATATTAAAGAGTAATACTAAAAATTATTATTACCTATCATCAGAATTGTTGGATGGTTTTCTGACAGAAGTACCTCACTGAGATCTGTATTTGGATAAAAATATATCAGTTATAAATGTATGCTCGTTGATTACAATACATTGTTAATTGCAAAAAACTTACCGGTATTGTTAAAAATGAATTCTTCATTAAAATATTTAAATATTAATTTTATTGCAGAAATGTATTGTTCTTTTTCTGTGTCTATCAACTATTTCAATGTCCCATAGGCTAACAGAGTCGGAACATCATTCTTTACTTTTTCTCTTTAAATTTTGAAACCTGCAGCCAGTCAAAAATTCGAAATGGAGCATCATGTAAAAAGTGTCTAGCAAACAAGGCCACGTCATTTCAACGTTTTCAAATTTTGGTGGGTCGTTTAAATTGTTTAAAAACGAATTTTGGTGGGTCGTTTAAATCGTTTAAATCTCTGTAATGGAAACGAATTAAATATTGCCTCACATGATTTGTTAAAAGTCTCCTTGTCTTCATCTTCGAATTCTTTGAATCGTAATAAAAACTGTCGATCTTCTTCTGTCGAATCTTCAGTGACACCGTTGCCGTATGCCAAAGATTGCCACTGCAAACATCCCACTTCTAGACATTTTACCAAGTTTTGACTCTTAAATGAAATTTTTAAAACATTACTTTAATTACTTGCACCCATGTGTGGCCTATTTAAATAATTGTTGCGGTTATTCACCTCCGTGATAGCGGTTGCAGTTCCTTTACCTTGCAGTCCATCATTCCATTTATCAGCGAAAATATCTGGGAATTTCTCAACCAATATTTCTGCAACATGTGTAAGTACGTCAATGGGTATGTGGTTGCTGACCACTCTCAACTCATCAACCATCTTATTTAAGACGAATTTTTGAGTTCTTTTTCATCGCACTCATTTTTCAACTTTTGGAGTAAGTTGTAATCCACTTTAGGCCATGGTATTTTAAAATCCTTGAACTCTGTGTAAGGCTTTAAAATAGTTGACAAATGTTCTTTTCAATTTTATCATTGTCATCCTCTTCCACTTCAGCATCAGACGTTTTAGCTTTTTTGGCTGGAGGAGAACATACTTCAGTGTTGTTTATGGCGTTCTGATTGTTTTCATTATCCGGCTCTGAGATTTTTCATTCACTACTGTCTTTCAGAATCATAAGAACTTCATCTGCTAAACAATTCAACGTTTCGTCGTCCTCGATAGACGTACCATCTGACTCTGCAACTATCGATAAGCCTTTTGTTTTCAACATTCTGTTTGCCTGTGTAAGCAATTTTCCAAGAATGCTATCTTGGAAATCTTCTTTACTGAATCTAATCTTCGATCTTTTCGTTCTCGACAAGTTGCAGACTGTAAATTCGTACGCCATCTGTAACGCGATTAAATTTATTAATTTTAAAGAAATGTTTACTACTTTACGTGCACTTAAGTGCAATATAAGAGTTTTTTCAAAAATAGTGCGAATATATTTGAAAGCTCCTTTTTTAATTCAACAGTTTTAAGCGAGTATTTAAAAGCAAATGTTGTACATATATTTACAATTAAAGAAACAATTATATAAAAATATTGATTTTAGTGTATTTCATTTTATTTTTGTACTCACAGATTCATTATATGCCATCTCCGAAAGGTGCATATTTACAGAGAAAAACCTGAACGGATTTAATTTTAGATTGTAAAAGTGGATGAGGCGAAATCAAGGATAATAAAGAAAAAATGGAATAGTCCTTATTTAAATTTACGCTGCCTTTAGAATTCGCGGCTTCATAAATATCAAGTTCTGGTAAATATATGATCTCATTACTATCTCCAACGAAATAAACATTGAATCTACTGTCGACTATAATAACTTGTATTTTACAAACTAATAAATTTCCGTACTCGCTCCAACCAATGCAAATTGTCATGTCCTTACGATAATCAATAGTACGATAAGTAATACCCGAACAAATTTATTTTATGGAACTTGAGTTTTCCTTAAAATAGGTTTCAATAGCTAAGACAATATTTTCATCGCAATTGGCTGAATTATATTTGCAAGCATTTATAATATCCACTAATGATCTAAAATCATTTCTATCTGAACTTTGTAGCAGTTCATGCTTTTCAGCAAGTGTATAATAGTCTGAGAAAAGAAAGTATTTGTTTATCGTAAATTTTGAAGCAAATAAAATTTCATACGAAGATAATTACTTATTTATTATTATACTTATACATAAAACAATTTTTTTTAATGGACGTGCATAACACGATATTTTACTTCTGAGCCTTACTTAAGGACAAAAAGTTAGTGCAAAAAGTAACTAGAAATAGCATCTCTCGGCATGTTTACATAACATACATTATTCACGATAGAAATATACGTGGATAAAATTATTGAGATCTAATCACGTCTCGTTTTAGTTAACTTTAATTTTGTAAAAAAAAAAATAACTGCTTCAATGCAAAAATTTAGTCTCGTGGATTTCTTTCAAAAAAGCTTAATTTTGGTCTTTCATATAGTCTTTATAAGCGTTTTTGATACCACTTCATTAAATGTATTACATTTGCGTCGTACTCTAAGAAACAATGCATTAAACAATTTTAAATTCGTATTATAAAGACACCTTTTACAAGGTAAAATGTTGGCAATTATTCGTTAAATGTAAATCTATTATATTTTGATTATTTTTATTACGTTATAACAACTCATTAAAAGAGTATGAAATCGGTTTAAAAACATACCTTTTACAAGGTAGAATGTTGGCAACTATAAGTTTGCATTTCATTGAATTATTGGTTATTATTTACGAAATATGGGCGTGATATATTTAAAACGATATTACATATATCTCAAACATAATTAGTGTTCATTTTCATACTTATGGTTCCGTTTTTAATTTGTTTTATCAAACTAATCTTCGCACACATATGCGTCTTTGTGTTATTATTCTAATGTCATCTTTAAGTTATCATTTAATAAACTGTCAAGTATTAATTTAGAATTATGTTATGTTAATCTGATTTGAATTAAAGAAAGTTGTGAGATTATAAAAGACACTGTCAAGTATTGTTATAATCGTATTCGCCAATCATTTTCTGATTCTAATTTCAGTTATTAAAACACTATTAATATATATTTTTATGCATCGCTCATATCTGCATCTTCGTGTTATTTCTCTAATTTAACCTTTAGAAAGATATGAAATCATTAAATGGATTGTCAAGCATTATTATACATCAGATAAAGTTATGAAATCAACGAATAGTTTGTCAAGTATTTCTTTCATGTATAGTATCAAAATGGGTTGTCATCTATCATTAATTAAATAAATGCTTGACAATGTGGATGTTGATATTGGATCAACGGAAAATCCTAAAGAGAATCAGAAATGTCCTGAGAGAGCTGGACAAGTTGACTTCAGATGATGAAAACGAAATCGAAGAGGAAATGGTCCAAAGAATAATGTCTAGAACTAATCGAGTTTTTGATACAGACAGACGAAGTTCTAAGGTAATGTTTATTTTATATCAAAGAAAGTTATGAAATCAATGAATGGTTTTTCAAGTATTAGAGAGCTGGATATGTTGACTTCCGATGATGAAGACGAAATCGACGAGGAGATGGTCCAAAGAGTAATGTCTAGAACTAATCGTGTTTTTAATAAAGACAGACGAAGTTCTAAGGTAATTTTTATTTTATATCAAAGAAAGTTATAAAATCAATGAATAGTTTGTCAAGTAAAAATAATAGTAGTAGGCGCAAACGTGGAAGGATAACCCCTGACTATCTATCTAGTTTGTCAAGTATTTCTTTCATGTATAGTATTAAAATGTGTTGCCATCTATGTAGATGTAGATATTGAATCAACGGAAAATCCTATAGCGAATAAAAAATTTAGGGAAGAAGTCCTGAGAGAGCTGGACAAGTTGACTTCCGATGATGAAGACGACGAAATCGACGAGGAAATGGTTAGAAGAGTAATGTCTAGAACTAATCGTATTTTTGATAAGGACATACAACTAGGTAACTTTGTTCGTGAAACAATCCTTAGAATTTTTAGAAATAAGTGTCTCTGTTGATGGTACCTGGGCTCAGTTGGGAAAGTGGATTGCTGAAGAGCAGACTTCTTATCTCACCAACGAGTCTTAACATTATGATCGTCCATTAAAAAAGAAATTAATTAGTCTTAAATTAATTATTTATTTTTATTTAATGTTTAATAATTTCTTTTTATAAATCATTTTTATAAATCATTCACGTCGAAACATGGCGTGAGGGAAAGGACCTCCCGACAAAGGCACGAAAAGTTTTTTGAAGTGCCACAGTAATTGTGAAGCTACCACGGTGATCTGTATAGTTTGTGACAGTGCTTTCCACCAGAGTTGTGCTCGACAAAAAAACCTGGTATTTATAAGTGATAGATTGGTGATTTGCCAAGATCATCCCAAGTTAACCTCAAAAGTTGATGAAAGTCTACTAAGCGATTCGGCCAGATTTTTTATTGCTACCATTAAACTGAAACAATCTGAAGAAATAAAGAGGGATATACTAGCTGAACTATCAAATAAGTCTCATGAACTAAATGCTTCAATTAGAGATTTTGAAGGCGAATGTGACATCTTAATAAAGAAAATGAGCTTTTAAGGCAACTGAACAGCGAACTGGAAGAAAATAACGCTATGTTACGAGATTCTCTAAACCAGGATATTTTTAAACAGTCAATTCGACAAACTAACTCTAAAACATATGCTGAGATTGCAAGTAGCATCAAGCCGCTACCTAAGCGCATCCCTAAAATTATCATTAAACCTAACAGTGATTGTACAAAAATGGAAATCAAAGAGTGCATTACCAAGTGTTTAATTAAAGAAAAAAGCATTCAAACGAATGATGTCTACTGTTTAAAAAAACGTAACGAGATAATGGTGAAGTGTATCAATGTTGAAAGTGTAAACAAGACTGAAAAACTACTGAAAACCAAGTTAAGTGACTTATGTGAAATAAAACTTGAACAATTAAACAACCCAAAAATCAAAATTGTTGGAATAGAAAACTGTTCAAATCTGGACATCAAAAGCATTGAAGAAGACATCAATATCAGAAACTTTCCTGATTTTGACTCTAAATTAAATGTTTTACACATGTATACGAATAGCAAAACTAACCTCACTAGTGTACTAGCTGAATTTACCTCTGAAGTATACAAATATATCAGAGAAAGTAAAAACAAAATCTTTGTCGGATGGCAATCTTGCAGAGTATTCGACCTAATAAACATTAAACCATGTCTGAAATGTGGAAGATTTGGACATAGTACTGTTAAATGTACTAATCAATCTACTTGTCTCAGATGTTCACAGAAGCATAAAACAATTAGTTGCACCAGTGCCACGCTTGCCTGTGCTAATTGTAGTTTCAGCAACTCCAAGTTTGAAACCAATTACAATACCAATCATGATACCACGGATTATAATATGTGTATTATATTAAAAAACAAAATTAAGAAATACATTAAGACAACTGATTATCCGGCGCAACCTAAGTTACCGACGGTTAAACCAATAACGATAAATTACCATATGGAGATAAATAATCAACTTGATAATATCTCGAACGCAAGTGATCTACACAGTGACCATGATCAATCCACTGAAGCAAACCTACGCATTCAACAAGTTACTGACAAACAGCCTATAAGGAATCAACATCAACATGCTGAACAAAATCTACAAAAACCTAGGAATCAACTACCGACTCGTAACCAACAAAATTCATTCAAGACTAAAACGACTGCACAATCTGGTAAGACTAGGTAAAGTTTTATATCTTCCCAATAACTGGTCTCAAATTTAAATTAATTGAATTATGGATTTTGAAATTTTTGATAAAATAAACAACGATTCTATTATCATGGAAAGAGTTTTCGAAACGACATCTAGTCTTAACAAAGCGCTGAACAACAAATCAGATTTCATAATGCATGTAAATATTCGTAGTATGTCAGCTACTGTAATGTTCAGCTTTGATAAACTGAAAATTTTATTTAATAGCTTAACTATTAAACCATCGATTTTAATATGTACAGAAACTTTTGTTCAAATTAATTACAAGATGTTTGAGTTAGATGGATACAAAAGTTACTACAATGATAGCCATCTTAATCAAAATGATGGAGTTATAGTCTTTGTTGATAGCAATATTGTCCATGAGACCAAAATTATTGAGTGTGGTAGGGCAAAGTTGATCAACGTTCATATTAGGTTAAGTAATAATAAAGGAATTGATATATCCTTTGTTTATAGATCTCATGGAATTCCTAAGAGTGAATTTATCTTAGCTCTTAATAATTTCTTAACCAAAAAAAGAAATGTTAAAAATCATCTACTAGTGGGGAATTTTAATATCAATTTAATTGATACAGAAAAGGATAGCCAGGAGTTTCTCTGTAACTTCCTGGACAAAGGATACATACCAGGCTTTCTGGGTATTACCAGGCCATCGATTGGAAGTAGCAAAGGATCATGCATTGACAACATTTTCATAAAAACAGATAATCTAAAAACTGCTACGTTCAAACTTAAACACTCTCTAACGGATCAGTATCCAATATTAATTACTCTCGAAAAAATGAGAACTAAAAATTTTGAGCCCATCAAATTTATTGATTATATGAAATTAACTAATATTGCTAAGACTATAAATTGGAATATAATTATGTCAATCCATGATCCTAATAAAGCATCCGATAAACTGATAAATGATATCAAATTCTGTACTGAACATGCTACAATTATAAAAAGAAATGTGAATCGTAAGCCCAGAAAGACCTGGATAACTAATGCTATTATGCAATCATGTGCCACTAAAGAATTACTGTATAACATATGGCGTAAAGACATTAATAACAAACAGCTCAAACTTGAGTATCTCACTTATAACAAAGTTCTGAATAGGGTAATAAAAGATGCTAAAATAAAGCATGAAAAGAACCTAATCGAAAGTTGTTAACAACTCAAAAAAATTATGGAGTATTATTAATAACAAAATAGGGAAAAATAGTAAAGTTAATGATAGTATAAGTTATATTAAAATAGATGATAGAAAGATTTTTAATAAGGCTGAAATAGCTGATTGCATGAATAATTTTTTCTGTGTAATTGGTCATAGGTTAAGTGCCAAGTTTGACAAATCTACTAATAATGCGAGAAAAATGCCCGACATGAACAGTCATTCCATTTTCTTAATTCCAACGAATTCTGTTGAAGTTTTGAATATCATAAATAATATGAAATTTAAAAATGGTGGAGTCGATAAGATTAACACCAAAACTCTGAAGATTTTGAGTAATTTTATTGTTAAACCGTTAGTTTTTATTTTTAATTTATGTATTGAGAAAGCCATCTGGCCAAACGCATTGAAAAACGCGGAGATAATTCCTGTACATAAGTCAGGAGAAAGGCATAATATATCTAACTACAGGCCTATATCTTTAATCTCCAACTTGGCAAAGATCCTGGAAAAAATTGTATAAATTAGAATTATAGATTTTATTGAAAAACACAATTTGATATCTGATCAGCAGTTTGGCTTTAGGAAGAATACTGGTACTAAAAATGCCCTAAATTATTTGGTGAATATTCTCTATAATAATCTGGATGCGAGTACTCCTACCATTGTTACCTTCTTGGATCTTGCTAAAGCTTTTGATACTGTTGATCATGATCTTTTAATTGAGAAACTTTGCCACGTTGGAGTTAGAGGTCAGGCACTTGATTTGCTGCGAAGTTACCTCCATGATAGACTGCAAAAAATTAGAGTTGGTAATGACGAGAGTGCTAGCAAGCAAATAACAATTGGGGTTCCCCAAGGTACTATCCTTGGTCCTCTCCTATTCCCGATATACATAAACGACCTTTTAAAAGTAATCCCTTCCAAAGCCATTTCATCGTATGCTGATGATACTGTCATAGTATCCTCTGGGTCTTCATGGAAAGATGCCCAGTATAATATGAACAGTTATCTAATAAAAGTAGATGCTTGTTTAGCGAGTAATAGATTATCCCTGAATGTTGATAAGACTGTCTATATGACTTTTGGAAATTACTGTGATAGTGTGCCTATACAGTCTTGTGTCAAAATAAGAGATAAAAAACTAAGTAGAGTCGAAAGCTGCAAATACCTAGGGATTATTTTCGATTATAACCTAAGATGGGATAAACACATACATAATATCATCAATAAAACCAAGTACCTAATTTACATCTTCTACAAGATCTCCCAGTACATGTCAACAGAAACATTGATGTTGATATATTATGCCTTTTTTCATAGCATATTCTCTTACGGAATTATTGCTGGGGAGGTGCATATAAGTCTACCAGTTACCTACTTCAAAATTTGCAGTTTAGGATATTAAAGATTGTAAATAAAAATAAGTTTGTCCAAAATAATCCTATGAATATAGCTAAATTATTCGCATATGAATCGCTACTACTACACTACTGTGATCTTAGAACTAAATATATTAACTCTAATAGCATTACTAGAAATAAGAACTTAACTATACCCAAATTTAATAAAAGGGTTAGCAACAAATTGAGCTATCTTAAGGCTATATCTGTATTCAATGATCTCCCGAATGAACTAAAAACTGTTAATATTGTAAATAATTGGCAAAAGAAAAAATTAAAGAATTGGATACTCTTAAACTACATGTAATTTAGTAATTTTTGTCAGTTATCTTTTGATTTTATCTCAAATATTATATATATTTTCACCGTGATACAGCTTTTTTTACTAGAGGTCTCACTAGGCAACGTGGTCTTTAGACCATGTTGCTAAGTTTATATTTTTGTTATAATACTTATGTAAGATTTTAGTTTTAAGGTTATTTTAGTTTCTAAATTTTGTAAAATGCCAGTCCTGCACACAGGTACCTACGTGTACCTCTGCAGGTTTTTACAGATGTTACTTAGATGTAAATACTCTGTAAATACTTTTCTGGTCAATAAATAAATAAATAAATAAATAAAATCATCTGGAAACAAAGAGAGGACCGGGAACATGAAAGAACATTCGGTTGTCATAGGCGAAGGAACATTGTGCAATTATTCAAGATCAAATTTAAAAATAACATTTAAAATCCATGATATAATAAAGAATGACTGGCAGATTTCATTTGGAAAAAAAACATGGGATCGCATTGTTGCATGTGAAGAAGTAATAAAGATGTGCATGAACAATAATATAATGTTAAAAATTTTTAACAGTAACAGAATTCGTGTGATACACAAATGCTATATAATCAGTGGTGTGTGGAATTTTATGACTACACAGAAACTCATATTTCTATGATGAAGCCATCTTTCCTTAAAATGATGAGTTTGAAATAGGAAGTTGAGAGCGCTTATGTTGAGCTTCTCAGGAAGAAGAGACATGTAACCAAGATATCTAGAAATTTAGTCCATTGCGGAACTACGATAACTTTCTCTCCATTTTCTATAACACTGTTAATAACATCTAGAACTGCTCTGAGCTAGAGAAAAATAATTGCATTTAATTAAAAATATATTTAACTATTTGAATACAATTTATAAAGGCCATGACATTACCTTAGAACTTCGTCTGCCTTTATCAAAAACACGATTAGTTCTAGACATTACTCTTGGAACTATTTTTTCTTTTTTCATTTGAGATGATTAATAATTACATGAACCGTCGTGCGTCCTAGGATCAGTCCGCAAGGAAGATCCTCGGGTGCACTGGGTTAGTAGTAATTAAAATGATAAGTAAAATATACAAGATTCTTGTGCTGCGTTTCACTGGATTTGCCGCATTAACAGAAATACTGGCCTCCTCCTAGACAGTATGGAGCACGTGGCGTCTACAGACTTATTATTAGATGAGTGTGTAGAGTTTGAGGAGAAAGTGCGTACTGACTACCACAGCTCGAGGTGCGAGCATGCCAGGCGCTACACGCTCGAGAAGATCAACTCAGTAACGTGTTTGCATATGCGCAACGCTGTTACTGAGTTTAATTGCGCGCAGGCGCGTCCGAAGAAAACCGAGCGGCACAAGTCTGTATGTATTAGAGAGAGAGAGAGAGAGAGAGAGAGAGAGAGAGAGAGCCCGAAGCGAGGGAGTAGGCGTGGCTACACCACCGAACGCTCGCTCCTGCAGCTCGCGGTTCACCTGCGTAACTATAAAAATTAAATTTTGAGGCGCCGGGCCCTGATGTTCAGAGCAGGCATGTGCGACGCTGTCTCGGTTCCCCTTTCCATAGCTGATGGCCAGATGCTGCTGTTGCATGGTCCAGTAAAGGAGAGATATGCTCAGTACAGCCGGATAAATATTCGAATTCAAAATTTCTACGTGTCTTTTAGTCTAGTTACTACAAGGAACTGGACCAGCGTCAGTCAAAGTCGTCACTATAAAAGTTATCCGCGTTACTGCAAAAAATGCAATTTACGAGATCTCGAAAACATGCACCCAGTATAAATAATTTTAACTATTTCGGTGTAATCTCCTTGTTGCGTTGCCACAAAAGAATGTCGCTTTAGGATCATCAACTTCTCGCATAGGTTCTCAACAAAGTCTTTAGTTGGAAGTATTGGTATCAGCAACGTTGACCTATCTGCCCCTGTCTACGAGCTGAATTCAACATTTTCAATATTATTATCTCTGATGGATTTCAACAAATTTTGTTCAACAAGCTTTCAACAGTATTGTTTGGCTAAGTTATCACCATTATAAAGACTAAATATATAATAATTATTGTTGGGCTGAGTTATCGTCATTATTAAATTTAAATATATAACTAGCAAGAAACGCTCGCTTCTCTCGCGATTTACAATTAATTGTAATGATATTCAATTATTAATATAGCGACGACGCAGCAGCGGCGAAGCGCATGCATCCTTGTATGCTTATATGTACGTAGGTGTGATGTATGAATATGCAAGTGTTTTCGGCGACTCAGTCCCCGCTCTCTTAGCTTCCTATAGAAGGACATGCGCAGTCTATTGCTCAGCACTAGTTGCAGCAACTTAAGCGCACTAGTTTCTACTCAAGCGCAATTACAGCGTTGAATAGATATTTCTATACTTATAAAAATTATATTATACTTGTGAAATATGTCACTTCCAGACATAAATGCGCAATCTACGGCACATTTCTTTTCATTATATAAGTTCCATAAACCACTTTTTGTAAACACTAGCTCCAGCGCAATTTAAGCTACTAGTCTCTACTCAAGAGCAATTTACGCCTTGAGTAGACATATTATTTAGCTATTTCAAACACTTGTAAAAATGTCTTCGATTATTAATTGATAAAGCAATTTATGCGTATCAGTTAAAAACTTATACAAAATATAGAATATTTTTTATATTATTGCGATTCGCTTAGCGACCGTTTCATATTAGATGTACGATGTTCACTCGATGATAAATTCTAAGCAAACAAAAGCAAGATTTCAGAAAAGTTCCATAAAATTTAATTACTGTCGAGTATTAATAAATATATTCAATACAGTCAACATTCTATAAAAGTTGTTATAGCTACTAATACACTCTAAAGACTAGAAAACAAAAACAGGCGCTGAAAAAAAA
The DNA here is from genome assembly GCA_016647725.1 of Nasonia giraulti. NCBI lineage: Eukaryota > Metazoa > Arthropoda > Insecta > Hymenoptera > Pteromalidae > Nasonia > Nasonia giraulti. Next base: position 330,794 of record QLYP01000093.1, on the reverse strand, counting down.
TGCTTCGATTACTTTTTTAGGAACGTATAAATCATTACTTTTATACTTTTGACGAGTTCAAAAAGAATTAAAGGTACAGTTTATTATTTTATAAATAATAAAACGTACAGTTTAACCTTTTACAAAGAATAAATCGCGCGGTATAATCTTTAAAATTATACCGCGAGACGGCAAGTGTGCATTAAAATAATATTTTTGAAAATTTCTAACCTTTTTTTTAATAACCACTAGTCAGCTGATCATATCTCACCTGATGAACTTTAATGCTTGATGCTTGACATATATAAAATTGATTTCACTACATACATCAGCGTATATTTATTCCCTGGTAGAAATGCTTACCAATGGTAAACTGTTGGCCAAAGTGACGGTTTTCAGCAGGTTCGTTGGCCAACCATAATCAACTGTTGGGTTATTTTCTACCAGCGTGGAGACCAAACTTATAGTTAAATAACACAATTTATTATTTTTTAAAGATTAAATCTCACAGTTCAATCTTTTGAAAAGAATACAGTTTTCCTCCTTCATTTCATAAGAATAAATGACGAGATTTATTCTTTACCAAAAGATTGAATCGAGTGATTTCATCTTTATCAAAGAATAAAATCTATTCCTATAATTGAAAGAATAGATCGTTGTTGTTATAATTGAAATAAGAATAATCATTCATAAACATTTATTGTTGAATGATATTATTTATTAAAAATGTAATTGTTCTGTTGCATCAAATCAAATCAAATTAATGCAGGACGGAATCTGCAGACAACATCTTGTGCATAAATACATACAGCATTCGTCATTACATATTCACAAACGCATAGCTTGAAAAAAATCATATCTGCGCAAAAAATTATTCGAAGCATCCCTTTTATCTGGACCAAATCTGCAGATAACATCTTGTGATATGCATGAATACATACATCATTCGTCAATTCATATTTACAAACACATAGCTTTAAAAAAAATCAAATATGCACAAATAATTCTTTTATGTTGTCTGGGTTTCCCCTTATGTTTGTTGACATGGTTTTTTCGTTTATTTTACTGACCCTTATTACCTCTCCTGGTTCTTCTGTAATGACTGATGGTCCTTGATTTTGTTCAGTGACAAAATTTGTGTCATTGTGTTCCTAATAGTAGTTTAGGGCTGTAGCTCCTAATGTGCCTTGTCTGTATTCATTTGGTGCCGCTCTTACTGGATCTATTCTGCCTTGTAGTTCTTTTCCTAAACCTTTGCCTGCTATGTACCCCATTCTCTCCATTATGGTTTGGGACATTGATTTGGTGTTTGCTTGATGACTTTGTTCTTGTTTTCTTCGTTTGCGTATTCAATATTTGCTATATACTGTTGTGGTGTTGCTGTTGGTGCGAATGCAATGACACATGGTCCATGTGTCATGAAGTTATTCATGGCGTCTTCTTTATATCCTCTGAATTTTATAAGTACTTTTAAATTGCCCATGTCTGTGATGTCCAGGATATCTATGTTGCTCTGGTCCATTTTCCTGTAACAAAAGGAATGAAGGATAGAAGGTATTGTTTCATGTTGTAATATAAGATATTGTTTTAGGGTCTAACATATTTGGTCATAGAATGTTTATTTGTTTTAGGGGTCATTTACTTTCTCTATGTATCATTGGGGGTTTATTGAGGTCCATTTTATTTTTATAATTTAAATGGAAAACAAGATTTTGGTTATAGGGGTTGGTTGGTGTGGATATTATATTGTGGTGTACGGTAGGATAATTTATGTTTATGGGAGATATCAGTCCTGCGTGAACGCTGGTCATCATTTATCTTCCATTCGTGTGTGTGTGAGTGGATTTAAGGTTGATTTATTAAAAGAAAATAAATTCAAGAGACGTAGCCGAACAGGTGCAATAGCAGCAAGAGAAGATAGCATTGTTGGCCTATTTTTTTTTTTTTTTGAGTGCTCTATTTAACGAGCGAAAGATTCATTAGTGGGTGCAAGTGGGTTTAAGTTTGATTTATTAAAAGGATATTGTTGCATTTTGCTCGAGGCTATACATGGAGTGGACTACATCCAAGTATGTGGAGATAAAACGCTTTGTGTTTACGTGAGTCGTGTGAGTTAGGTTTCAACTTTTTAAACCTTTGTTGATAGAATTAACGGGGATATTTAAGTTAATATGATCATTTGTGACTCACATATTGTCATCAATAATGTTCACCTTTCTATTGTGTTTGTATAATGCTTGTATTGTATTTATGTGTGTATGTGTGATTAGGTTGTTAGTTGGATTTGTTATAAAGGAATGACTGTTTTTGATTATGATAGGGTTTTTCTTTATTTATTCTTTAGGTTTATCATCTACATCCATTTTTTCCAGTACATTTTTAGGTATATTTTTATTTTCAACGCGTGTTATGAAATAAGAATTGGTTGGGTCCATTTTAAAAATTAAACGTTTTTCTTGATTCATGGTGGTGTCTCGTTCCGGTCCGACTTCTATTCTATCATTTGGTGTTGGTATCTTTGGTGATTCTGGTAATTTTGGTTCGACGATGTCGTTTAATATTGGCACTTGTTGTTGAATTAATTCCTCCTTAGTTTTTTTTCTCATTTTGGTTAGCATGGGAACATGTTGAGGTATCGTTGTTCCGGTTGAGGAAGCTGCCACAGGGTCCTGGCAATTGGTCCATTTTGCTTGTTTCTTACAAATTTGGTCATGTAATTCATACAAGTTCACGTCAATATTTCTTTTGCAGTATGGATGAAATTTCTCGTCTATTCTATTTTCGCTTTGGTTCCTTTTTCTAGGTTCGGTAAATGTTGCTTTGTAGGTAGGGTCACTGTTCTTTTTTGCTCTCTCTGCGTCGGATTCTTCAAAATATTGAACATAACCGTATGACAACCGTCCTTTTTTGTCTCGTATGGTCTCGTAATATACCATTTTTCCAAACTTCACAAAGTGTTGGAAAAAGACTTCGTCTTTTTCTTTGTCGATGCCTTGCCATGGTAGAATGCAAAATAATCTGTCTTTAATCATTTTCTTTGTTTGTTGCGTGTTATTTACGACTCGTACTTCGCTTTGGATCGAAGGATTTCTTTTTGCTGGGGTAGGGGTGTTTTCGTTGGGTAGCGACCTTCTTGTTTGTACTGTTGTTCTAGCCAGTCTTCTGAACTTGTTTTCTTTTATGAGTATGGTCTTTAAATCATTTGCTCTTATAGTCTCCATTACTGTATCGGAGGTTATAGTAATCTTTTTGCTCCCGGGATCCGTTCAGTGTTTTTCGGTGAAGATACACCGTGGTTTTCCAACTTGTTCAAATTCTCGTACAACGGCCCAGATTGGTACTTGCATGCCGCAGAATATTGATATACCCGTAGCTGCCGTGTTTTTGTCGTCATCTTGTTACTCTCTGCAAATATACATTTTTTTGTGTTTTAGGCTATGTATTGTTAAAACTTGGTCCGTGTATAGGGGTCTGTTAATAATCGCATTCTGCTTCATTTTTAAATTGGGTCTCTATTATGAGTGATTTGGATTTATTTGATTTATTGTTTTTTGTCTTAGAAGTACTAGGGGTTTCTGTTAAGTTTGTTTCAATTATGGGGTTATCGCAATTGGGTTCTTTGATTTGAGGTATTTTATATGTTTGTTTATTTAATTTTGGGCAGAATATCATCATTCCACACTTCATTTCCACTATTAATGCTATAATGCCTACAATTATAACCAGTTGGAATGTTAGACCGCTATATAGAAGTGTGTTTGTTTTGTATTCGCGTCTTTTGTGTTCTTTTAATTCTCTTAATTTTTCTATCATTTGTTTTAAGGATTTGGCTTGGTTAAAATCAGATATAGGTCCAATTATTTCAATGCTTTGGGGTGTATCACGGCTAGGGTTCTGGTCCTTTTCATTGAGAATGGGGTACATATCATGTATTTTTAGGTCAATTTCGGGTTTATATAAATATGTGGTCCGACTAAATTTGGTTTCTTGTCCGAATATCATGCTGTCTGTGGTTCTCCCGACGCACGTTGGTGAGAGTCGTATTATTCCGGCTTTCTCCAATTTTATTTTTGTCTCTTTGATTTGTGTACGAAATTCGCATTTGTTCTGGTTTAACAGCTGAATATAACCAGTATTGATTATTTTCTAAATATTTTATTTGGGTTTTTGCACTGGTTTCATATCTTATATCACAGGTTTTCAGCATTTCTGTGTTGGGGTTTAATAACATTGCTACTTCGCAGTCCTTTGATATAGATGTGCTTTCAAATGGACCAAGTGTTGGACAGATGAGGGCATAGTGTGTCTTTATGCATTTAATTGTGGGTTCCACATCAAACTTAACGTATCTTTCTTGATTGGAATTTATTGCAATGTATTTATGCGATGGTTGCACGAAAATTATTTCTGTTGTTTGGTCTGTAAATTTGATATGGCTCTCTATCCACCAGTGGTACATGTATTACGGCAATGGTCCTTCGATTTTCGTGAATCGCGTCAATTTCTGATATTTTGATTATTTCTTCTATTCTTAAATGGTCTGTGGGTATAGCAAAGTCCAGATTTTCGCTGGTTCTCTTTACGTCTGTCATAATTTGATGTAGCATGCTTGTTGTTATAAGTTTCGGATGGATCTTTCGTTCTTTCAGGTATCTGAGTACTTTTAAGACCTTCTCGTTGCTTTTTATTAAGTGATCCAGTGTTGATCCAGGCGTCTCACGTATACGGTTATTTCTATTAGATTTTTTAGTCCATCGTCTTCTTTTAACATTTTGTTTACTGTTTTGGTTAAGCTTGCTTCGAATCCTTGGAGCACTTTCTGGTGGTTTTTGGTTATATTATATAGTTCTTCAAATTGCGCTGAGACTATGTGCGCATTTTGGTCCATTATGTGCACGATTTTCGTTTGGTCCTGAAATGACGTATCTATGTTCTTGTTGATGTTATCTACGTCGTCAGTGGTGACTAGACCGAATAAACTCTTGCTTATTGAGCCTATTATTTCTAGGGGTGCTATTCTTTTCACTCGAATACTTCTGGTGTTTCTCACTGTTGGATACGATTAGTGTGTCATTGTTTTAATGGTTTCGTTTATTTGCTTTTGCACTTCTTTCAAGGTTTGGCCCTTCAACTTTATGAGATCTAGTCCTAATGCATGTTTGCATTTGGTCTCTTCGATTCGCGTCAAACAGCTATTGTAGACGGCCTTGTATGACTCCAATAGTGCATGTGTCTGCATGAATTCATCCACGTCGATGTAGATTTGAATCTTCCAGTTTGCTCTCTTTGTCCTCATGACGTCCACTCTCTCGAAGTAGATGCCGGGGTTCGGGTTCATTGATTTGATATTCATCCATTTGATATAGGGATTGACTTCGGGCCATTGTTATTATATTAAAAATTATGATCAAAATTTTATTTAATTTATTCATCCTGCATATTTAGATATGAGTTAGTGACAGTTCATGAAATTTAATTTTATAAATATATTATTTACAATTTATTTACCTTTATATGTGGTTAATTAATCAGAATTGGTATCAGAGTTATCCTCTACATGTTTTAATTTATCAATGTGTTTTCGAATTCTTCTGCCATTAGGATATTCTAAAATTACATTTTTCCTACCAATGAATTCAATGATTTTTAAGGGTTTGTTTCTATATGCGTCAAACTTACTGACTCGGGGTTCGTTGATTAACCTAGCATATCCGCCTACTTTGCCCTTAAACGCTCTAACGTTTTTGTCATATCTCGCTTTTGTTTTGACTTTGTTAGCTATTTGGGTTTCGCCTGCTAGAAACTTCATGTCCTCCAATCTTAGTACTAGATCTCGCATGTCAACATGATAGGTTCTTTTTCATCAGATGAAATCCTTAAGGGAAAACGCGCTACCCTCCCATAAACAGGTTCGAAAGGGGTAAAATTGGTTGCCGCGTGTATGCTAGTATTATATGTGAAGGTGGCAAATGGTGTCAGATGATCCCAATCATCATATTTCTCAGAATATATTCTGATGAATTCTATGAGCGGAGCGTGACTTCATTTTAGTGATCCATTTGTTTGAGGTCTATACCCTGAAGTTGTTAAATGGTTTATTTTAAATAACTTTAGTAGAGATTCAACTATCTTCGACAAGAGACTGGTTCCTCTGTCTGAAAGTATTGCTCTCGGCGCTCCAAATTGGCAAATGAGGTATTTCGCCAATGCATCAGCAATTGTGGTTGCATGTAGGTTTTTGATGGGTATTGCTATGAGGTACTTTGTTAGATTACACTGCATGGTTAGCAAATGGCAATTACCTCTCGGTGTCATTCTAAGTTTCCCTACGGTATCTATTGACACTTTGTCGAAAGCCTCTATTGGTGTGTCAGTGATGATCATTGGTTCTCTTGTCTTGAATCGTTCTATTTTCTGTTCCTGGCAATTCGCACATCGCCTAATGTAGTCTTGAACGCCGTTCCTCATTCCAGGCATGTAGTAAATGTTGTTCAAGGGACCAGAAATGATTTTCAAACTTCCACGGTCAATGTCAACTTTTTAATCTCTTTGGTTCTACGCAGTGATCAACAATGCTACAAAGCCGAATAAACTGGATGAGTGTTTCTTTTAGTGTACGTGCTTCTACTTTTACTTTGTTTTTTACAAGTGTTTACAAGTGAAACCAACTTTGACATGTTTCTAATCTTTTCACTCTTTTAAATGCTGTGAAGCTATTTTGTTTGCTTATCTCTTTTCTTCTTGAAGTGTTCTAGGAATACGTGCTTTTCAAATTTCAAATTTCTTAAATTGTCATTTCTCGCAGAAAGATATTCAAATATTATGCATATCTAACTATTTTAACTTGAGTGTTTGGTGTACAGATGTGTAAGGAAAGGGGCTCGCACGAGTACTTCAAAGTGCGTTTCAATATTCTCTTTTCACCACTTCAAACAATAAGTGTGACTTTACCAATTTGTTGTCAGTCGCACTCTTTCTTTCCTAATAATTTCTGATACCAATTTTGATTTTCTTTTTATAGAATGGGATGAATACTTCTGGTCCTGAACAGTCAACTTTCACTTTTGTTGTGAGAATCGAATTTCAGCACCAGAACACCTGCGTAATGAGGATGCTCTGTTTCGACCAGGTTGAAGTATGTATATTATAATTATATTGGGTTCACTTGTGTTTTCTTTCCCTTTACGTGAAAAGTAACGGACCGTTTCCTCTAAATTTAACACAGCTTTACCAACTTGCTGTCGGCTGCATTATGTAAATTTTATATATTCATGAAGTATTATTTTATATTAGAATGATAAATGTTTTAATTATTATTGTTTAGGGTCCGTTTACATATAATAATTTGTTCCTTTTAGCAAATTGTGAAAAATTTTTGTCGAAATTTTTAATAATTAGGATGTTTTTAGCTAAGATAATTTTATTTTCAGCAAATTTTTGGAGATTTGAAAATTTCTCTTTTTGAAATTTATATCCTCGATAATCCTTCTTTTCGATTCGAATATTTTCCTAACACGTTTTTCTTCTCGACAGGCTGAACGAACACAAACAAAGCAACAATTGATTTCGAACTTGAGAAAACCGAAGCTCGCAAGATGGCCGCCCCCTTAACTACCCATGCGCGTTGGACCGGCACAAAGGCTCTGATGACGCGACGCCAAGCTCCCAAGCGACGCTTTCGACTATGCTGCGCGCAGTTTGAAATTCGACACTTGTCACAATTAATTTAATTTTTAAACTTTCTTTTGGGACGCGGATACTGATTTTAACCGTTTATCTCATTCTTGTTAATGGACCAAATTCACTCGCGTAATATTTAGTTTTTAATCGAAATTTATTCTAATTCAATATATTAATTTTTAGATATTCCTGCAAAAATCAAGAGTTGGACAAGAGAGAATAAAACTTAGATCGTGTCGGCACAAGGATCTCGGTGGGACCTCCAATTTTGTTATGGGAGAATTTGGCTAATTCTCCCTCAAAAATATATTATTTATTTTTTTTTTAATGAGTCTGATGTACATGAACAGCTATACAGTTGTTAAGCAAATGCGTAGGGAATGAATGATTCGCACGACTTGCTTCCACGATCAACACTCTTACTCTCTCCTTTCTATCTCATTAATTATGTGATCCCAATTAAAATTTATCTCAATTTCTTACCTTGATCTTTTTGATATGTGAGAAACACAAATGGTCCGATCTTTTCCACGTAATATTTTGTGATTTTGAAGGATGGACTGAACAAAATACTCCAGTTTATTGAAACCAAAATTCCGTTGTATTTATTCCTTTTTTTATTTTCGACCAATAACAATCCTGTATTCGCTAAATTAAACCAATGAAATCCTCACTAAACCGAAAATAAATGACTTTTCTCTTGATTGATTTTAAAAGATGAATTTCTTTCTTTGTCTAATTGACTCTACAAAAATCTAAATTCTTGGATGAACTCTTAATGGTCCGCCGGCTTCGTCGCCCGATCACGGAGTGAGAGAATAGCGTGGTTCGAGAGCGCTCGGAAGAGGTTCCGGACCTCCCACGCTGCCGCCAGCATATTTCCCGTTAGCCGCATTACATTGTCGACGCTTGTTGCACTCATTAGACTTTACGGGGCCCAACAACTAGTTGCGCGCCGAAAGTGCAACGTAGATCCGCACGTGCGCTTCCAGCCGTTGGTGGGGAAGTTGTTTAGGTTAGCGAGATTCTTAGCAACTCGATACTTTTATGGCCTTGAGTCTCGCTGTACCTTTATACGTGTGGAACTTTCTCGATTCTACACTTGAAATTATTATTTACTAAAAATTCAAAGCTTAGTGATAGTGAGATTATTTAAATACATGTTTGCTTATAGAAATAAATTGCGCCACTTAGATCATCGCCAAAAAAATAATAGAACTTGATTTTGTTGTTACAAATATTCTTACCGAAGTCTTTCAGTTTATAAAATTTTTTATTTTTTTGTTAATTCTTCTTAAAATTTAAAAATTTCAAAAATTATCAAGAATTCTGATTTGCCAAAATAGAGTTACTTTATTCCCGCAAATGCAGAAAAAAAAATACGAGGGAATAAAAAACTACTTTAGTCCCGCTGTTCAAATAATAAATTGGCTATTATAGTTAAGCCATAAATAAAACTATTTCAACCCTTCTGCCTTTCACTCACACAGTTGAAGTAAGGGATGGTAACGGAAAACCATAAACAAAGTTGGGGCTGTTCATAAAGTCATTGCCATAATCGTCTTCAGCATCCATGAAAACCCTTGAAGCATTTTGTCGGTGATTTTCCATGTTTTCACCCTCCAACCCCCTAATTTCACCCCCTCAATGGGGGATGCTTGCATTTCCAATAATTTTTCCTCAATTGGTATGACCTACGGTTGAATTAAGAAAAAAAATCAGATCGATATCTCCATTTTTTGTGAAGATATTAGGTTTGGAAAAAGCGATATATCCGATATAAGGGAAAGTGTGCTATATTCGTCAATATTATATATATAATATACTGTCAGATATTTCCGCAATACACTTTTTTTGGTTCCCTATTACACAACGAACAAAATGAGCCCTTATAGAGTGTCATTTTGACCGCAATTTCGAGTGAATCAAGCCTTTTGATCACTTTTTCGGCGTTTGGGAATACTCTGAGTTGCCTTCAGCGTGTCACAACGATGTTCAGCTAGCGCGACGAGGATGACATCAGAGACCTCCTGGGCTACCTTCGGTGGCAAGTGTGCGACGAGGAGGTGCGTGCCGCTGCGCATGCGGTGCGAATCGAACGCTACTTTGGCTTGTGGAAACCGCAAACGTGGATTAAAATTCCAGTAAAAAAGAAGACTACATCTAGAGACTGACTCGAAGTCGAAAGCGCGAGCGGAGCGGCCGAGGTGTTTTGCTAGACGTTATGCGGGTTATCCTCGAGCACGTTTTGGACAGATGTCACGGATAGGCGTGACATAAATGCGGATTTATGACACGTAGTGCTATAAAATAACTTTAGTCTTTTGTATAAAAGTCATAGATTTATTGAATGAAAAACTCTCTATCTTAATGTACGTCGCCCGCCTTGTCACCCATCGTGGTGGCTCGAAGAGGGGCGCCTCGAGAAGATGGTGTCCAGATGGCCAACTGCGTTACTAGAAGTCTGCCCTGTGGATTAGCCGCTGCTTCCTCCGATGAATCTGGTGGTGGGCTGAGAGAGAGATTAGATTAGATTAGATTTATTTTACGTACAATGTGTTGTACGATGTCACGTATACAGAGTTACAGAAGTAAAGAGTAAACAAAATAGTTGATAGCAAAAATTGAAGCATTGTGAAATATGTGTAGTGAGAGAGTGAGGCGATGATGAAAATGGGAATTAGCGAAAAAGTGGTGTGTGTGTGTGCGTGTGCATGGACTGTGTACATTTTATGTGTTTTCTAGATGAAAGAAGTGGTCTTTAGCGAGTTACTTGAAAGTGGCAGTGGATGAAAAGTTTCACATTACTTATCTCACAATGATCAAATCTACTCGCATTTGCATTTCTTACAGCTTTTTTCTTTGTTTGTAGTCCGAGAATTACAAAACGAGGTTTCTCCAGTTGATTTGAAGTTTTCACTGCCCAGACGTGTCTATTCGTGCTTGGGAGAAGAGGATATTCAAATATCTCCCAAGAACGAAAACACATAGAGATGGGATTATCTTTACCAATGAAATTCAATAGCTGAATTTTTTGTTTATCAGATGCAATAACATATGGCATTAACCATTCTATCTTCGATATTTTTACTTCACATTCTTCATAAGTAGTTACACCAGATGTCGTAACACCTTCCTGGATTATTGCGTTCAAGTCACGTCTCGATCTTGTAAGAATGAGCTCATGCTTCATGTTAACTATAATTTTTTTATAGTCTTCTGCAAAACCCATAATCATACTCAGCGGAATCGCAACGTCAAAGTTTCCCTTTTCATCGACAAACGATTTTACGTTTTCTTCATTGCCAAGCCAGCCTGCATTTTCTAGCATGTTATTCTGATTCGAATTAAATGAAGTCCATCCTTTCATGGTAGTGGTCAAACCAACATTTTTACTTTTATCTATCTCCACAGCATTAATTTCATAACGAGTTTCATCAAACAGATGACAAATGCCATTGTTTACGAATTTAGTTTTAGATGCTGATGATCCATCTGTGAGGTTCAATTTTCCACATACATGGATAGAACTATGTGATGGCAGGAGACATAGATCTTGATGTTGGATAGAAATACGAATTTCATCACTATTATCGAAGCTTAATGATGAGTATGTTTGATGGGCGTGTACCTCGTAATGAGCAATAGACTCATCGAATACGACACCTGATTGAATGCTTAGAATTTCGTCCATTTTTCTGGAAGCAGTAAAGAATTATACACGTGAATTTTTTCCACGAACGTTTAGTCTTAGGCTTTTCAGAAACTGAATGCTCTTCCGTGTTAACGGTTTGAGTTTCTTCGGTCGACTGATGACTCGTTGACATGGTGACTGACTTATATATGTTCCAGAATTGTAAACGATGCCCATTATACTGATTTGATGTGAAGTCTAATAGTAATTTCCTCTCCTCGAAAATTCACTAAATTTCCATCCTGATCTACAATTTGAATTTGTAGATGATCTATGCACTTGACACTAAGTGGTAGATATATAACATGAGACGGAAATTCTAAGATTTTGTATCCTGGAGGCACTCTGGGAAAGAACTCATGGATTGTATGAACTTTTTTATTATTGATATAAGCACCTGCAGTAATATTGCTCTCAACTCTGAGTGCATTGATTCTCAATATTTTCACAGGTAAATCAGAGCTGTGTTGAATGTTCTCTTTAAGAATGCGAGGAGCAAAGCCAAGGAGACGGCCTATTGAATCGTGAGGTCTGAGATCTATCAGACGACTGCAGAGAATTTCACTTCTGAGAGTATTGTTGTTAGCTTTCAAAGAAAATTCAATTCCTTTGGATTTCAAAGTTTCTTGTAAAAATTGATTGATAGCATCAATCTCATAACTGCCAGTAAGGATTGTAATAATATCTTTTTTGCTCAAATGAAGTTTATTATTTGAAAAGTTGACATTGGGAATAGAGTTGAATGTTAAAAGTTCAACTAATCCCAAGACAAAATTCTTATGCTGTGGTAGTTCAATCGAAGGAAAATATTGTGCTTCTAAGACAGATGAGTTTCCTAAGAGACTCAGAGTGAAGCTATCTTCCATGACTGATCGGATGATAATGAATCCATTCGTCTGCGAGCACCTCTTTTATAGTCTCCCAACTAAGAAGTAGAGACAAAGATGGTCACATATGAATGAGTCAAAATTTTGATATCTTTAGTAATTGTATTACACTTCTTTCACGTTAAAATACATCATGAGATCCTTGGGAGGATTGAGATCACCAAAACTATCAAAATAAAGCACTTCAGAACCTTGCTTGCGATAACAAACCCAATGAGTACCTCTATTTTGATAGTCATCCAAGTTAACCACAGTAGATTCATTATACCATGGACCATTGGGAGGCAGATTATTTCTCATGAAAACACCTCGGAAATCTGAGATTTTCATCATACGAGCATATTTATTTAGATCGTAGTCAGTCAGTGGACGATTTGGCAAAGTTAAATCGAAGTTTTTTTTTCTATTCACTTGATTACCACGACCAATGTGAGGTGACATAAATAATCCCATCCCTGTTTTATAGGGCTTAAGATGGAGTCCTTTGCCCAAAGCAATAGCTTCCATGGTTTTATTATGTCTCTTACTTTCTTCATGATATTTTGCGCGGCTTTAGCATCATTAACAGCTTTAGCTATTCCAGCAGCACCTCCTGCTAGAGCACCGGTCGCACTCAGTCCTGCGAACAGTGGAATGAGAAAAGGAAGAATTCCACCAATTTTTGATGGAAGCGGTAGAACTCATGGAATGATAACTTTTTTCTTTCCGCCTACACTCTTAACAGTTTGACGTGCACCCTTCAAGGCTGATTGAATAACCTTGTGGGAAGATTTACTTGCGGTCATTGATTTTTTAGCCGCAGTTACTTATTAAATTTCAGTCCCATTCCAGTTTTTCCTTTTAATTTCATAGCACTATTAACAGCCAAAGCAAATGCTTTTTCAGCAAGACTAGCATCCTTGGCTCTGACACGATGTGAAGCTTTATCAGCAAGCTTCTTGTCAGCCGCTTTACGATTTCCGTTTTTATCAGAGTATGCTATGTCATGTTCTTTACATGCCTGATCAAGCAGATTAATTCCAGGATCTCCTCTTTTCATTCGCTTTTTCAATTTGGTTCCGGGACCGCAGTATTGATATCCAGGAAGATGCAGCTCAACAGGTAAGTTATTGATAACTTTATCAAGCAGTCCACTGCCTTTCGGCCCTTTCTGTGATTCGTGAATGATCATCTCTCTTCGAGTGTTGATTTACAACTGACAATCAAGGTATCAAGCGTTTATATTTCAAGAGCTCAATGTTGAATCTGACTCTGTTACGTGAACATGGATTTTACTGAGCAGAAGGTCAAACTCCCCGTCGCGAATTTCGATTTTGGAAAAGAGAAGAGAAAGAAGCGACATGGTGAATTACTACCAGATAGTATACGAGTAGTATTCTGCGGGCCATCAAACTGTGGAAAAACAAATAGTTTATTGGCTTTAATTACACATCCTAATGGTCTTAGGTTCGAGAATTTGTATGTATACTCAAAATCCTTGAATCAGCCAAAGTATCAATTTCTCAAGAATGTCTTGGAGCCGATTGAAGGTGTATCATATCTTCCGTTCAGTGAGCATGAATCTGTAGTATCTCCAGATGAAGCCCTTCCAAATTCAATTATGATATTTGACGATGTGGCATGTGAGAAGCAGGATAACGTCAGAGCATTTTTCTGCATGGGGAGACAAAATAGTAGACAGTTTCTATCTATGTCAATCGTATGCTCATATAGGGAAACATCTCATTAGAGATAATGTTAATTTGTTAGTGATTTATCGTCAAGACGATGTGAATCTGAAACATATCTATGAAGATCACGTAAATACCGATTTAACTTTCAGTGAATTTCGAAATTTATGTTAGTTATTTAAGATAGAGTGATGAATGAGGGTAGATACAGAATAGGATTTGACTGTTTTGCAATAAAAAAGGAATTATGAGTGTAAAACTTACAGTACAGTTGTAGACATCATATCGTCAGCATGTCAGACTTCAAGAAAGAGAGGAATATTCTCAGCGAGCTCTTGCGAGCTCGTGAGGCTATTAAAAGAAAATACGCTCTATTAAAACAGGAGAAATATGATTTTGAAAAAGTCATTGGTGATACTCTGAAACCAGTCGTCACACCACTTGAGAAACTTGTTGAACTGAAAAGTGAAAGCTTGCAACATCCCATTTTGGATACACGTAAGAGTAAAAAAATGAGAAAACGAATAAAATTTGATCGATCAAGTATGCTAAACGATCTAAATTATAATAATAGTTAAAGTTTATTCAACGATGATGATGATGATGATGATGATGATTTTGAGTCGATGGGTGTCACAATGATCAACTCTACATTCAAATCAGCGAGTGGAAAACAAAATGAATCATCTCAAGACTTCTTGTCATTGCTAGATAAAAGCCGCAAAACAATTCATAATATATACGGAGTGCGGAAAGTTGATAGAGGGTATATGATTGGTGATTCAGAAATTAAATTTGATGATAAATATGTCATACTCAAAGGTGAAAGTTATCCTAAAAGTAGTGGACTAATGGAGTTGCTATTTAAAAAATTTCCGGATGAACTTCTTTTGAGTTCAGCAGATCGTGAAAATTATCGCATGATCCTGGAAGCAACAAATGCTCACCGGAAAAAACATAGCAAAAATGAATCCATACAAAGTTCGAGGAGTAATAAATATAAGAATGTCTTAGCATCAATGTTCCGTAGCACTCCACGTAAAAAGAAAAACAGCAGCATCGGAGAAGGACTCATACCTAAATATAAAATAGCTAAGAAAAATTCTTCCATTGATCTCGTCTACTGGGATGATCCAAACGAGCTTACTGAGAGACTTCGATTATTGATTGCCGAACGATCAGCTGGAAATAATAATCACGTCAATGAAATCCAGTCGATTATTGAGGAATTACGCGAAGCTGGGAATATATATTGACATGCAACTTTCTTCTTTGCATTAGTACTACCATGAGTCTCGATGTGTTTGGAAGAAAACTTGAGGGCTCGCAAGTGAGTCGCGTTCCTCCAGGAATTGGTTTCAATTTTACACCGGACGGTGATTTTGATTTAGAAAATATGAGACTTTGCAACCTAGAACAGCCCAATCATCCAAACGATGCAATCACCTTGCACTCACTGAAAGTTATTCTACAAACTGAAATAAATTATATAGCTGCTAAAATTGCTGGAATTGGTGAAGTTATAGAAGAATTTAAGCAGCAAGTTGAAAAACAGCAATTAGAAGTGAATACAAAATTGCGTTATCTTTATAGTACAACTCTTCGCAATTACTCTGGCATTGATTATATCATTGAAGAAGTGAATAAACAATTAAAAGTTCGTATAGACGAATTTCCAGATGGATTTTCATCTACTGTAAACGATGATGGAACGTCAAAGAGTAGCTGAAGAGCTGCACAAGCCAGCACGTCGGCGATACAAGAGAAGAAAATATGACATACGTGGAATAGATGAGACTTGGCAAGCGAATCTTTTAGAAATGATACCATATTCTAAAGAAAACAGAGGTTTTCATTACTTACTCACTGTTATAGATATATTTTCAAAGTATGCATGGGCCGTCCCCGTCAAGTCAAAGAGTGGTCTTTAATAATGTAATGTAATGATGTCACTGCAGCTATGAAGTCGATATTGAAACCAGGACGAGTACCGAAGAATCTACAAACTGACCAAGGAAAAGAATTTTATACTCTTCACATAGTAATCTTCATGCAAGCATATGTGAAAGATTCAATAGAACATTAAAAAATGCAATGTGGATTGAATTCAGCAAACAAGGAAGCTACAAATGGTTGAATATTCTGCCTAACTTGCTCAAAGCATACAATTCGAGAAAACATCGGACAACAGGAATCGAGCCTAAAAATGTTAACCAGGCAAATGAGAGAGAGGTCAAGAGACTTTTTCCTAATGAAAAGTCACCAGCGAAAAAACCGAAATTCAAAGTAGGAGATAAAGTACGAATAAGTAAGATCAAGAATGTTTTTGAAAAAGGTTATACACCAAACTGGTCTACTGAAATTTTCACAATAACGCGAGTTATAAAAACAAATCCGATAACTTACCACCTCAAAGATTATTATGATAAACCAGTCTCCGGTGGCTTTTATGAAACGGAAATTCACAAAACATTGTTTCCTGAAATTTATCTTGTAGAAAAAGTTTTGAAGAAAAGTGGTAAACGCGTATTTGTTAAATGGTTAGGATTTAGTGACGAGCATAATAGTTGGATAAATAAAAATGAAAATCTATTTATTGAGTGCTACTTTCGAACTTGAAAGAACTTCCACCCTGATATTTTAAAAATAAACAGAGATTGTTTGCAGTGCCGCAGAGAGAGTTAAAGAACGCTTCATCTTTTATAATTGCCGATGAAATCTTCTCTGGCAAGCAGACTTGAAAGCTGCTATCAAGTTCGGCAACAATCTTCATACCGAATCTTGTCTTGACTTGTTTCAGTGCTGTCACCATGTACTGTTGATTTTTTTCCAAGTCTGTCGCCTTTTTCCTTGGCAAGAACTCTTGCTCAGCAATCTTATTGAGTGCAGATAGATCCATTCTGAAAAAGTGAAAGTAAGAATGTATGTTAGTGAAAAATATCTCATTGCTAAGAATTGAGGGAGAACTAAGAAATAGAACTTACTTATTATAGGGTTAGGTGAGTCCTGGTCTCTTTTCACAAGGTTGGTTGTTCTCGTTTGCTTCGATTGCTCGAATGTGCTCTCCGTCGTGCTGCGTCTGTTGATATAGCCCATTCCCCACCACAATTTCTGCCCCTTCCATAGACTCTTGTAATATATCCCTTCTCTGTTCCCATTCAGAATGTATAGCATCCAATGTTGGATCCCAGTCATGCATTAACTCCCCCATCACATCATATTCGATCCTGATTTGTTCACCTTCATTGCCATAAAGTGTCATCCCCACTCGTGCTTCACTATTTCCATTGGTTTCTTTTAATTCCCCCTCTCAATTTTCACACCTCCACTGTCATTGGATATTTCATACCCCTTCTCTGCTTCCATCTCCACCTCTCCTTTATCTTGTTCTGCTTCCCCCTCTACTTGAAATGCTGCTTGCGCCATCTGTTCCTCAATAATTCTATAATGACCCCAAGGCAAAGTGTCTGTACTATGTGGTAATAAGTATCTTTTATTATCGTGAGGACTTAAGGCTATTTTATTCTGTTTTTCAGTATGCACTATGTGCAATTTTGAACGAATGTTGCACTGCTCGCGTTTTACAATAATAAGATCCTCTAGGCATCTTCGATAATCCTCAAAAGTAATTGATTTCTTCACAACGCTGGATTTTATACCTTTGGCTTTTTTTATTGTCTCGCCTCCATCAACTAAAATACTATACATTTTACTTCGTAAACCTATGAGTTCAGTCATCATCTTGCCACAGCATTCGTCTTTCATCAATCCAAGAACTTTTTTATTAACTCGTAGAATTCCAAACTGATTATTTTCATCATAATCAGAAGTATCAAACCTGTGGATGTCTTCTTTCATAATTTTGTACATATCAATATATTCAACTTCGTATATTAAGCTATCAGTATCCGTATAGAGAAGTTTACATTTTTCTCCTACTCGCTGTTTCATGTATGAGTAGTGGAAATCGTAAACTAATGTCTTAGACAAATCAAGGATACAAAGACCGACATAGATTGGTTTCTTGATTGTGATACTTGTCCTTTTCAGCTGAATGGCTACCAAATTTTCATCAAAGATAGCGCAACTATGAAAATTCGGAAGAGCTATGCGTGCTTCTGCTCCATATCTTCCCGTGAATTTATTTACTAAACGTACGTCTACACGAGACCGCTCTCGTTCGATGCACTTACCCTAGACTGCGTTGATTAATAATTTATAGAAGAGTTTTTCGAACTCATTTTTGGCCTGCTTTCTCTTCTCTGTATTAAGTTCAACATATGGTTTGAGCCAGGCCTTCTGCTCAAAACTCAGAATCCTGTGCACCTTTTTCAATCGGAGTCCATTATCTAACGCCTGTTTAAGTGCTCGATAATGAATGACATACCTTGTTTTGTCATCCAGAGTAGTGAGAAGTTTCTTCTGCTTTGAGTCTGGTGGTGCACGGTGTTCTGCACAAAAAGGGAAATCTTGATGTTCATCATGTATCTCTTCAGGATATTCCAAATCCACTTCAGCAAAGTAACCCGTATCAGAATCTGGTGCTGCATTGAAAAAATATGGATTTGTCTCATATTTAATCCATTTAAATTTTCCAACCGATAAATGCTGCACCATTGCCCAGCCATAAAGGTTATTAATATCATAATATAAGAGTGTCTTTGTTTTCTCTTTCTCATCGTATGAAGAACCCATGTACGGATTGTTGGCTTTAGCATACCGATTAGAACACAATTTTTTTTTACAAAACTAAAAAAATCATGCATATACTATTTCATGTGCTTAAGCGGTCAGCAAGTATAATTTTTTTTTTTCGTCTGCTGTGCGGATATGAAATGACACTTCCCGGCCACTGACACGTAAAATTTATATTTAAAAATATATTTATCACTCACCCGTATTAGAATGCGTTGAAGGCTTTTCTGATTTTTTCATCTCATCACAAGGCTTTTTTATTTGACCTTCTGCTTTATCCTCCGCTTTCCTTTTTCTGCCACTGTCGTTACTGTTGCTGTTGCTGTTGCTGTTACTGTTACTGTTGCTGTTGCTCTTGCCGATGCTCATTTGCTCTAGTTTAGGCAAACTCGCACAGACCAACGATTTTTCCAGCCAAAATGTGCTACTCGATCCTCGTTTCTTCGACTTTACACTTGAACTCGAGTTTGAACTCGAGCTCGATGAGCTTGAACTCGAGCTTGAACTCGAACGTGAGCGAGAGCCCCTTCTCGGACTTGCACTTGAAACGGGATGGATAGGACTGCCAGTAGGATACAAATTTTGCATCGCAGCCATTGGAGGTATCGGTGGCACTGCAAAAAAGAATAAAATAAGACTATAAAAATATGACACGAAAAATAAGACTGCATGAAAAAAAATAAAAGAATCATATAACAATTATATACAATATCTCAATATTTAATTAAAAAAAAAAATCAACTTACATGAGTCTATGGCGTCTAGCGCCCATGCTGCGTGGTCCAACATCATCATTAGAGTTGGTGCGTTAGATATCAGCGTCCTTATGCGCTCCCGCATATTACGCAGACCACTTTGCCTTGGAAGAGCCATCCTGTCTGTTACTAATTTTCACTGGGTTAAGAAAAATTGGAGAATATTCTTGAACTGACGCTTTGCAGCAACACCCGTGGTATTTATTTAGAAAAGCACGGCTCTCCCTTTCCTTAACTTTTTGTGAAAATCATATGATTGGAGGAAAACTTTCCTCCTGAATTCTCAAAAACACATCCCTTGCAGTGCTTTTAGCCAATCCTAGGCGAGTCAGTAAAATTTTTTCCTCCCATATACTAAAAAAAAAAAAAAAAAAATACGCCTCCACACATTTGACCAATGTCAACAAGTGAGTTTTGGTCACCCTTCGATTTTGCCAGTATGCGCTTACGTTTTCGTATGTTTTCTTAAAATTGACAAAAAAGTATTCATTGGTGACAAATAGAAAAAAAGGACCATACCTGCCAAGGGGCCGGTGCGCGCAGTCAGTGGTCCTCCTATTATCATCGATCTATGTATACCGGTGCAATGATCTTCTGCGCGCAGTCAATGGGGAGGCTACTTCTTTTGTAATCTATACACATTCACCTGCACACTTTAGTCTGCGGAAATCTATAGTTTCGATTGTAAAAATGTGTGAGATTTTTGGTTTCCTATGAAAAGAGAGAAAATTCTCATCTTTGTAGTTATCTATGAGACGTGCCTCTAAACTTATTGATTATCTTGAAAGGATATATTGTCCAGCATTAGCTTCTATTGACCTATACACTTCTCTCACGCAAATGATGCACCTTACTGCGAGGATTCGAAATTTTATTTTTTTTTCCCATATAAATCCCAATCTTTTCACTTTCATGAGAAACGTGACTACACCTTTCTTGAAAAAAAAAAGTAGTGGGTTACATACATGTGAATTTCCACCACGCATTCTATCTTAGAATAATATAGCAGGATAGCTCCTCCTTTCCCTCTCTTCTCACACCAGAAAAAAAGAAAAACTGACCAATAGATTTTTCCGATCAGATGAAAAAAAAAGAGGTGGGAGTCGAACGCTTACGATTTCTCAATCAAATGGAGAGAGGGATGATCAAGAAAAGGGCCTACAGGAGTAGGGACAACTTATATGGGGCTTATACACTACGGATTCTAAATCAATTTGAGAGGGGGCATCAAGGGGAGAGGCTTAAAACATTTTGGAAAAATTGAAGAAGGGGCAACTCAGGGATAGGGCTTATACACACCTTGGATTCTAAATCACTTTGAGAGGGGGGCATCCCAAGGAGGGGGCTCGCATATGATTGGACAGAAGGGGTGATTCAGAAAACCCTCCATCTAAAATACACAGGTCGGATTTTAAATCACTTTTGGAGGAGAGGGGGGTGATCTAGAATCCGTGTGATCTGGTAAGCCTATAGCTTATCTACTATTATAATTTAGTAAAAGTACCTTGTTTGATATTTATTTGAGAAGTCGATTCTGTGATTCAGTAATCATATATCATTTAGTTAATAATTTACATTTTTATTTTTTATAATTATGAGGCATAGTGTTACGTTCAATGCAAGCAAGATTAAAGTTTTATTATTTTAGACTTTGTGTTTCTATGCGGTAGTTGTATATGTATGTTATACATATCTATACATATATGTGTGCGAGAATATTCAATAGTTTGCCTTTTTATAAATTTTATAATAATTAAAGAGACTACTAGTTTGTAGTTACGGCATACGTCTTTTATTTTATAGGTTGTTCATTAATCAGATTTATAGTTAATTGCAAACTTTGAATAAATAAATAAAATCAATCGGAAATAATTGAGTATTAAATAATGAATTTTGGGTTCATAAGGTACTGAGTGGTTGTAGCAGGATAGGTTGAAATAATATAGATCGTATATTTATGTTATAATATATTTGTGGCATGAAGCCTTCAATCACTTTATTTAAATCTCACACAACGAGTAGAATACTGTCGAAGCGAAGTAACACAACTCCCTATGTTATAATAAACAATATATTCGATGAAACGGTATTAAGCTGCAAATTTTATAGAATACACCGGAAATAACATTTAGTAAAACAGTAAAATTTAATTTGAATGATATGATTAAATAGGATAAATCTATGTAGTGAATTTGAGTGTATAGATAGATCAAAGTTCGCGTTGAGTTAAATTGTGATTTACAAAATTTGTTACGATTGAATGAATTACGCGTGAGATTTCAATAACATACAGTAACGAAGGAATTTATGTGTGATACGGGTTCGCTTGTTTGGCCTTGCCTATGACACAGGCGTGGGCCTGGCTTTCGAACAGGTCTTCTAGGTCAAACAAAGCAGCAACTATTGTCGACTTGTAGAGAAAATATTTCAATAAGAACCGGCGTTGAAAATGCATCGATCAAATAGAAGAACGTGGTGGAAAAGCGTTATAACCCAAAGTGAAATAGAATGAATGATGATGATGATGCGTGGCTTTGACGGTTATGTTACACACTGGCTAATATGCGGGTTAGTATTAGAAATAATCAGAAAGTGCGTCCATGAGAAAACCGACTGGGGGTCGACGTAGCCGACCCAGTCGGACAGCGCTCGGCTGTACTTTTACAACCGGTCGGAGGTAGAGTTAATGGATTAGTATTATGTGCTGAGTTTTCACCAGTATTTGGTGAAGACTCCCCGGATCAGTTCACAGGGAATATCCCCGGGTGCACAATGTTAATAAAATTTACTATAAAATGTATACATTAAAAAAAAGACGTTCGGCGAGGCTTCTTGCGCTTCAGCAAGTGTGCACGAACGGGGCCTTCCTTCGTATCACTCAAACACGTGGTGAATTGCATTGCTGGTCGCTTAGAATGATGCTACTGCTTTGAAGAATTGAGTCGGACCGCTCGCGCAGGAGAATTCGTGCCGCGAGCGAGCCGTAGAGACGCGAGCCTAGACAAGGACAGCATGATGCGCGTGAAACGAATTTACATAAACACGCGAGCTTAGCGCATCGATGCACGGACACATACGCGCTACTCAATAGAGAGAGCGAGCCGTCAGTGCTGTAACCTGCGAGTAGGCGCCTGCCGTAGAGGGCCAGGTACGTAGCCTGCTGCTCGAGCTCCCCACTCTGCTAGTATGTGTCTACTTGACCTTTACAAGTATTTAGTGGATGCAAGAGTATAATAAAACGTTCACCAATTTAAAATTTTAAGTATTATGTAAATATTAAATGTATATACGTATATATACATGGTGATGAAAGCAATATAAGTGACTTGCTGCTGTCAGCCACCGGCAGCGGAGCACAACTTTTGTGGATGACATGAGAAAGTAGTGGTGATATATTGTGATGATGCAAGTGCTTTTAATAAAAAGGAGTGATAAGAAAGTAAAAGAATTACAAGATTTACGAAGACAAAGGAAAGGGAAGGTTTAGTCAAAAAAGATGTAAAAGGAAGTGAGGAAAAAAACATAGAAGAGTAAGCCTTAAAAAAAATAAATGAGTTCAAGTATATGGTTCACGTAAGAGTAAATGTTTACGAAGTTTAGATTTAAAGTTAATACAAAAAGTTTGGAAAAGTTAGTTATTTAAAAAATTTTGTCTAGGCGCCTGTCTAGCACCTGCGGCGCCCTCGACTCCAACTCGTGCTCAAATCTCACCCTCGTTAGAAATAGACCGCCCCCCCCCTAGTTGCACAATATACTATTTGGTGTATGAGGCTTCGCTACCAGACTTTTTTCAATTGGGTATTTAGAATTTTTAAATACTCTGAATTTGTTCAAAATTTAATTTTCTACGAAATAGCTAGAGTACTTTTATGAAGAAAGCTTTTTGTAAAAAATGGCTCAGAAAGAATTGAAAATAAAATACATTTTTGGTCAAATCCATTAGGCGTTCGCCCTGTGTATCGTTTCTTCGAAACTCTTTATACGGGGCGAGTGCCTAAAAATGAATAAATTCGTCAATATGACTGATTACCCGGTGAGACCTACTATATCATCGATAAACACAACCTATCGTCAACAGAAGGTAACTAATGGACCGATTATACCGACAATTTCAAATTCGAATACTTCAAACCAACAGCGTCCAAAAACAGACTACTACACAACAAGGATAAGAACAGCGGATTATTAGAAGCCGTCAACAAAAACAACTACTGAAACTACATTCTCAACAGGCAACTCAGCAACAACTTTCTACTTCGCAAATAGAGATAAATGGTAACAAACTAAAGGCATTAGGAAAACATAAATAAATAAAAATGAATGCTTTCGATTTGTTAGACATTATAGAAAAAGACTCTGTCCACGATGAAATTTTAATGGGATATAGTTTGACACGTGACTCATCGACATAATTTTTTTTTGCGAGGTTATGACGTTTAGTTTCAGAGATATGAATTTAAAAAAAAATCACCTTTTTCATTTTATCTGCCGAACAAAGCGGTCAATCCCGAGCACCAAACGAGGAAAAGCAGATAATTTTATTCTCTTTCAAATGGATTATCGCTGAATTGTTTGTACAATGGGATGATGTAAAAAAAAACGCAAAATAGTATTTTTCAAAAATAAAAAAATGGCCATAAAAAATATAGTTGAGAAAATAACAAATAACTGTTTTTGCCGAATCCAGAATCCAAAAATATATATGCATGTCAAATTTTATTGATATTGACGGAGTAGTTCCAGAAATATTACGGTATACACACACACACACATCCATGCGGACATTTTCTAAAAACACTTGATTTGAACTTCTGACACACCAAAAAGTATTTTCTAGAAGTTTTGAAGAAACTCAAAATTTTACTATTACAAAGCTTCCTCTAGGAGGAAGCAAAACGGAAATCTAGGCAGATTGGTAGAAAATCTCAAATCTCAGTACAAAACCTATACCGAAATCTTAGACATAGTAATAATAGATGCTAAAACCAAATATGACTAAGACCTATAGTTCAAAATAATGCAAACAACCCCATAAAAACTATGGGAAATAATAAATACTAAAATAGGAAAAAAAAATTTAAAGATACCATAAATTATATAAGGGTTGATAATAGCAAGATAAGCGACAAAACTGACATAGCAAATAATAACTCTTTATTTCGGCCTCTTGGCCCAGAAATGGACGTTGGCTAGTTACATGGTGAAAAAAATTCACTCATACCTCCAATCAGATACATTATGCCTCATACATTGTACAATTCAGTCTATATCTTATTATCATCGCTTGTTTTTATTTACCTTTTTTTCTTTTATCGCTTCGTTCCACGTTACATGTGCATAAATTGAGCGAAATACATTAATAAATACTTAGATAATTATTGCAGTTTTATATTTTTTATATTTTACATATACATTTTACATTTCTGTTAACGCATCATACTATCACATAATTTTAAAATCTGTATTTTGGCTTTTCTGTTACCCCTAGATAAATTTTTTCTTATAAACCTTAATATTAAAAACACTCATGCTAGACATACAACCACACCGTAGCGTCCCCGTGAATTTAGACCGTTTTACATCTTTTACTCGCTTCAATATACCTTCAATAACCTGGTTTTTATCCGCTTTTTCTTTAATCACCTTTACAATATTATCGATCGCATTTACAATTTTTAGTTGTTTTTTTCGTCTAACCAGTATTTGTTCGTATTTTGTCAGGTACATTGGTAGCTTATCACATATAATTAGTTTGTATCTTACATTATATTTTGCATTATTTATTTTCTCATTTATAATTTGATTCTGTATATCTACTTTTCTTCTGTATAATTCTTTCTCTATATCTATATTTGTTTGTAATAATATATGTTTATAATATATTGTAAACTAAGACTGCTTCGTTGAAATACTTTTTCCTTTCTACACTATATAAATTCTCATGATTATCTTTTTGCATCTCCCTCCAGCAATATTTTAGTTAACCTATTTTCGTCCTGTTTCACTATTTTTTGCTCGAATCTGGCGGGTCTTGCTCCCCAGTGTAAAGTCAGTTTTTTCGTACACGTTTCTTTATATAATATATATCTTGGTGTCCAAATATGTAACTTTAATATCCATCTAATGTAGTCGGATTTTATTTTTTCTAACTCTTTTTTTCTTCCCACCCCCATATTTCAACACCGTATTCCATCACACTTCTCACTAAATAATTGAATAATCTTATTCTCCTTTCAAAACCCCCCCTACAGCATTTTTCTCCTAATCCCCGTGTGTTTTTTGCAGCACTTATTCCTTTTTTTCAGTTCCTCGGTGTGGTCTTTATTATTTCCTTCTTTGTTAAAAACGAACCCTAAGTATTTGAAATTCCTGACTTCTTGAATTACTTTATCGTCCCGACACCATTTTTCTTTTTTGCTATTTTTTCCTTTGTTAAATACTAACACTTGTTTTTTCCGTACTCAAAATAAGTTTCCCATTTCTTAAAAACCTTTTCAGCGTATCCCACATATCTATTAGACCTTCTCTATTTTCTCATTGTCAGAAACTCGAAGATTTTTATTTAATGTCAAGCGTATACAGTTTGGCCATAAATAATTGCGTTTAATTGAATTTCCAATAACGTCTATACGACTATCATGACGAACAACTGGTAAAGTTTGTCTAAAATCTCCTGATACAGGCAATGTGTTGCCTATATAAATATATAGTATACTGAACTTGTGTATAAAACATTTTCTAAAGATTCAAAGTAAAATCCCAGCATTTATACCAAAACTACAGGTGTACAAAGTATCATCATGGAATTTGAGCCGAAAAAACCATTCGTTCACTTAGAATCCTACGGACAGTGAACAAATTCACAAAACATTGCACCGAGTGCCACAATGGGCCAGCAGGAATAGATGAGGTTTTAGCACGGTAAAGTTAAAGGTATTTATACTGAATATCACTAAAAAAATTTCAAATGATTTACTTTAATTTTGTCATTTATACTCATAATTCTTTTTTTCAGGATTTAAAGGTGTCGTATCCCCTTAATTTGTTTAGTACTGTTATAGCATTTCCATTTGGTAGATGATAAGCTTGAGCATATTTTGAAAATATATCAATAATAGTTAGAAATTTTTCCTTTCCAACATGAAAAACGTCCATATGTATGTGTTGTAATGGTCTATTAGCGACAATAGGTCCATACTTCCCTGTTTCATCAAGCTTTCTCTCATATTTGTGTTCTAAGCACATTTCGCATTGGTTAATATAGTTTTGTATAAGTCTATCCATGCTTAGCGTTTACAACTCTTTTTTAAAATGAGCTATTGTTTCCTGAATTCCGTTAGGGGTTCTATTATGATACTCCTCAAGTTTTTAAGAAAATTATTTTTGTCCATCACGGGTGTACAAGTATTTGTTTTAATTAACTTCAGATTTTCATTGAAATGTTTTAGCAGCACTCTGTAAGCGATCATTTCCAAATCCTTATTTATGAAGTAAATTCCGTATTGTTTATTTAGCTTTATATTTTTATTTAGAAATTTTAACAATTGTATTTCGGCTTCATCCTTATTAATCTTTACTATGTACTGAATCTTGAACTTATCTTTATTTATTATATACCGTAATCCCTTCCTGATTTTATTATAAAACGGTAATTAAATGCATGAACCATTGAGAGTGAGTCATTATCTAACTCCTGATTATTAATTTCTATTCTACTTAGGGCGTCACATTATTTTCACATCCTTTTTTGTATTTAATTTCATAGTCATGTAATGTCCCATATTCATACATACTTTGGCATTTACGTATATGTATAACGCCTGTACGACTGCACTCTTGCACTCATACAGACGACGTATACTAAGATTACTAAGCCGATTGCGACAGTACGAAACCGATCGTCGAATATCAGAGCGAGTGCTTTGACCTACGCGCGAATAACTGACTTACTTTTGTACATCATCCTTGCACGTCAGATTTTTATTGGTCGATCGTTGCCGCGTTTCATTTAGTTTCACAACTCCTTGAATCGTTAACGAGGCTTTAAAAAGCCAAGTAACGATCCACGGAGCGCCTTTTGTACAAGTAACCTGCTGTCGTATACCCGGTCAGCGAGTACGAATGATATCCCCCTGTACGCATCGCCTATTGAGTACGTAGAAAACACTCAAACCCTGTATGCAAGATATAGTAAAACTCCTTGTTTTCTGGTTTAAGAGTCTGCATCGTGCAATAGGCGAAGGGCCCGTCGATAGCAGACCAGCGTTAGTGGGAAACCATAGAGCAACTTAGATTAACAATACATGAATTAGTCACGAGTGATCGTTTAGAATTAAGACTTAGCATCTGCCGTGCCACGAAGGAGTTTTCAACATCCAGGTCACGACAGAGAAAAAATATATATATTGTAGGTTAAGTTAATTTATACAAGGAATCAAGCGTATTTACAAATAAGCCACCGCACGACTATAACAACAATACTGTCATAAACATCTTATAAGTAACTGTAACATCTGCCGAATTCTGGGTTGTCTCCAATAAAACAAAACCAAACTTTCTCCTTTTATTCGATTATCAATAGTTGTAGGTTGTCCTACAACTATTGAGAATAGAATAAAAAGAGAAAGTAAACTTGCTATCTAAACCATAAGCCACACAAGGTAAGACCAAGCCACATAGTCGCGGACATTTCCTTGTCCACGATTCTACAACGTGACAATACACCGTACCAGATTCTCTAGTCGCGGACAAGAGTCCGCGAGTCCCAATTCGTACTGCGGACACTCCAATAGCGTCCGTACGAAACCAACCTGTCCACTTCAGCAGACAGCGCGGACAGACGATCGTCCGCATAAACCTGTGACGCACTAACATCCACTACTCCGCGTTACAACTCTAGTAACAATAAAAGCTCATGACCTTATGCTAGTTTCTGAATAAATAAATAATTATTTGTACTTGCACAGTCCCTCCTTATACTAAGCACGGTCTTTACAGTCATATTCTACTAAATTTATTCTCCATCGAATTTAACGCGGATTCGGTGTTTGTAAAGACTAGAGCCAAGTAAGCGGTTTATGATCTGTTTTACATAAAACTTTTTAAAAAAAGCTTGCAAATGAAAAACCGAGTCTATGGCGCCGTAGTATTAAGTTTAATGAAACGTTCTACCGACAGAAAAATTCGATTGGACTTTCTGTTTTTCTAGAATTTTGGAAATACAAAATACCCGTGACGGATTTGCGAAGCTTTTGCGCCGACATCCCCTTAACTCTTTTAATTTACTGAATGCTTCTATGTATTGTCTGACCTCTATGTTTATTTTTTCCTCCTTCTTAAGTACCTTCGTTAGTGGTTTCGATATTTTGGCATAATTTTTTATAAATTTCCTATAAAATCGTGTTAATCCTAAAAATTCTTTAATTTCTTTTTGTGTCATTTCAAGTTTAATTTATTTAAATTCTTTCAATTCTAATTGAATTGTTTACAACTGTCACATAAGTCCTAACATCTAAGAATATTCCTACCGTTTTATTTTTTTTCTTTAGTGCACCAATATTGCAATATTTTAATGTAAAGATGGAATATATATATATATATATATATATATATATATACATATTAGGGTGTATCGAATTTTTGTACGCACTTTGGTGACTTGTAATAGTGCGGAAATTTTAGTAGTTATATCAAATAGAACGTCTGTAAAATTTAGGCCTATAAAGTCAATTGCTTCCACTTTGTCCAAAGTCAAAAAGTCCAAAATTACCACATTTAGGTTTGAAAAAATTTTTTTTCGATTCTTCAAACAAATTTAAGAAAAAAATGTTCTAATACATTTTTTTGTAAAATGCATTCCTTTTTGTTGATAAATTATTGAAGTTTTAGAAATTAAGGTTGAAAATATTGAATTCAACACTTAAATGATTTTTCAACAAGAAGGAATACATTTTACAAGAAAATGTATAAGAACAATTTTCTCTCAAATTTGTATGAAGAATCGAACAAATTTTTTCAAACGTAAATGTGGTAATTTTGAAAAATTTATCATTTTTGGCGACCTTAGAGCGGAAGCAATTTACCTTATGCACCCAAATTCTAGGGACGCAAATTGTGTACAAAAAATTCGATATATATATATATATATAGCACTTTCCGGATTTTTCAGGGAATTTTTCTGGATTTTGGTCTTCCTAGAATTTTAACGCTAATATTATACTTATGATTATAAACAAGGTTTCTTGGTAGTTAAACTTGGTGTAATTAAAAGGTAGAACCATATATCATTTACCATAACTATAATGGGTTAACCTCAGGATCATCCTGACACCTGTACATCATCTACAGGAAGTGACAATTTTGTTCAGTACATTTGTTGTATACTTAGTCGTTGTATCATAGACCATGTCTTGCCAGCCGGGAGGTGATTTTGATATCCGGACATCGTCTGCTGTAGTTAAAAATTTTCTTTGGTACATTTGTTGTATACGTATAGTGCATTGAATCATAAACCATGTCTGGCCATTCGGGAGGTGATTTTGAGACATCAGTTGTAGCCTTAGAGCATTGTATGGTAGACCATTTTACAGGTAAAGATAAAACTTTGCACTTTATGGATTTTTCAGGGAATTTTTCTAGATTTATAATTTTAGTCTTCCTGGAATTCTAACGCAGATCATATACTTATGACATTGTCTGCTGTAGTTAATATTTGTTTTGGTACATTTGTTGTATACTTATAGTGCATCTTATAAATTATTATATTATATTAACCCTGTTTCGCTATTCGATATAATAAGTTACGGGCCAATTTGACCCAGTTTTCATCGTGTAAATACACGAAGAGAATTGGTTATTGTTTAACCTAAAAAACTGGACAAGTAAACATTTTACTAGTGATTTTCGTCTTAGGTATAAAAAATACCATTTTTATTAAGACAAAATATATTTAATAATGAAAAACAATAAATGCTATTAAAAAAGGAAATATATTGAAAATAAAATATATATACACTTATATTTAATTAACACTAAACCATAATATTAAATAACAAATATTATTATTAGTATAATAACGTACGCAATTTACCCTGCCGGCTGCCATGCTACCACGCGCCCCACGAAACATGGCTTATATTACCACATTAATATACTTTTTCATTTAATATTTCTTAACTTATAAATTTAAAATCAAAATAAATTTTTATATTAGTTTACAATGTAACGTTGTGGATTTTCGGGGAATATCCGGCGTGAGATTACGCCATTCACACGTTAATACTGGCACCAATATCGCCCGACCGTATTTATCAAACGGGCGCCAGGTCGAACGAATTTAACTTTAGACGAAATTCACTAACACGTTGCCGGCTATTGGAAACTTCTTATCTCTGGGAAGATTCGGCTGTGGATAAAGTCGGGAGAAAAATTATGACACTTTATTTTAATACACTGAAATCACAATTCTTTAATTTTTAACTGACTATGTGGTTCACAGCGAAACGTCGGAAATGGAAAAAATGTAGTCTAGCTTTTTGTTTGAAGAGTGCAATTGAAGTAATGTAGCGTATGAATGAGGGTAATGAGTTCCAGAGATATGAGGCGCTTATATAGAATGCAAACTTACATTCGTGCAATACAGATAGCAGGCTGGGCTGCGCTAAATCATCTTAAGCTAAATGTTCTCAAAACCAAAGCGATTGTCCTGGGTTCCCCCTACTACATAAATGCTTTATCATCTGTAGCTAATACCTCTATGAATATAGGGGGAGCCCGGGTCAGCTACGAATCATCTGTGCGCAGTCTAGGGGTGGTGCTTGATTCTAAGTTAACCTGGAAAGAGCATGTCACACAATTGTGTAAGCGTGCTCACTCTCTAATGTATAGACTTTACTTCTTCAGAAAGAGCACCACTCATAATCTGCGCAAACATCTCGTGCAATCGCTTCTTTTTCCAATAATAGACTATTGCTCGCTAGTATACTGTGACCTAACGCAAGAACTGGACAATAAACTGCAGAGATTAGTGAACACGGGAATCCGTTACATCTATGATATAAGAAGGGACGAGCACATCACTCCTTACAGACGCGAGTTGCAGTGGCTTACCACCGCCGGACGTAGGAAGTACTTCATGGCTTGCTTTCTAAGAAAACTTTTCAACACAGCGGTACCATCATACATCACTGACTATTTTGACTCCCACGTCGCACTTCGTCCAAGGAGGTTCGGGATAATAGAATTACGTATATTATCAGACAGAACTTTATATTCTAACTAAATTCTTACAATTTCTACTAAAGATTTGCATAACTTATTGAGACAACCCGTGAACGTAGACAACCTTAACAAGCAGATATCCGCACACAAAAGATACCCCGCGTGACTCGCGCGCGTCTCAAGGCTCAAGAAGCAACCAGATAACACACTTGTTTAAACGTTTAGTCCCTCACTCACTCACACACACTTATGTCGCACGCGAATTCCGCAAACGCCGAACGACCTA
Organism: Nasonia giraulti; assembly: GCA_016647725.1. Taxonomy (NCBI): domain Eukaryota; kingdom Metazoa; phylum Arthropoda; class Insecta; order Hymenoptera; family Pteromalidae; genus Nasonia; species Nasonia giraulti. The sequence continues at coordinate 298,929 of QLYP01000093.1, read as the reverse complement.
TTCTAAGATTGCCCGACCACCTTACGCCTTGTGCGTCCAGGTGTCAGCGCCAAGTATTATCCTACGCTTTCACAAAATCCTTCACAAACTCTACACTTTAATTATTACGTAATGAGATAAGCCGTACAATAAGACAACCCTTTATTCGACGGGACACAAGATAAAGAGAAAGACAGCGATCCGGAGATAGCCACCGCACTCGCGAGATAACCATTTCGTTCGCGAAACCGAATCGTGAAACTGCCGTTCATCCGCGAGACGGATTCGACCGGAGAAAAGAGAAATGATTTACTGGTCAACGCATCGCCACCCGACGGCCCGCTCGCTTGCAACACTATCGGTTCGCGCGCCGTTCCGTGTCGCGCGGTCGGGCATGCGCGCAGATAGCTGCGAAATTCATAATTTCGTAGCACACAGGCAGCCTTTCACTGTCAGACAACCAAGATAACTCTTGACCGTTAAACCCATAGTGAATCCCAATGCCTAGTCGTCAGGGCCCTTGACTCGGGTGGCATCTGTCACCACAAAAGCGAGACGCTGTAGTTTTTGTTCCTGACGTTTGTGCGGGCGAGCTGCCATCATGCTAGTCCTGCTGCTTCAGACGCTCATGTAGGTAAACCCCATGAAGGGATTCGCCACCTGCATCGCTGTCTTACGGTGCGCGGGGCCGACTTAAACGCCCTGTCAAGGTGAAAGGTCGCTGCTGCGCCAACGTTGCTCATCGTCTCCTCGCGCTCTCACTCTGCTTTGACCCTCAATACTACTATACATGGGTTGGTTCGTCCTACACGAGCTGTTTACGGCGCAGCTTATGTTCCTGCAGTTTGGCAACGTTGATTAAAAGAAATCTTACAAGGTCTAAAAAACGTTAAAAACTTTTTTGACGACATCATTGTATGGGCTGAAACTTTCGAAGAATTCTTGATTATTCTGAAAACGTGTTTGATCCATCTTCTTGGAAATGATCTTCGTCTCAATCAACGTAAATATGTTTTTGCTATAAATTCTGTAAAATTTTTGTGCGATAAACGTGATGCACCTAAACCTTCTACACCTCAAGCATTACAAATTGTTTATTGGTAAAGCTACGTACTACAATTTATTCATTCCTGATTTAGCTACAAAAGCTCGACCACTTCGAGACATGTTTCTTACATAATCTTTTCAATGGTCGCCAACTGCTGATAAAGCATACGAGGAGCTCAAAAATATTCTTATTTCTCCTCAAGTCTTGATGCCGTACGACCCATCCTTACCTCTCATACTCGCCACCGATGCAAGCAAAGTAGGACTCGGAACTGTTTTATTACATAAACTTAGCAACGAAATCGAAAGGTCAATTGCTTATGCATGCCGTACATTAATTGCTACTAAACAAAGCTATCCTCAAATCGACAAGGAAGCAATAGCTATTGTATGGGCTTGTCAAACATTTTTCAATTATTTTTACGCTTGTCATTTTACACTGTTTACAGATCACAAGACATTGACACAGATTTTTCATCCTGAAAAATCATTTCCTATTCTTTGTATCAGTCGAATGGCTAATTATGCTGATTACTTAGCTTATTTCAACTACGATATTAAGTTCAAGCCAACTAAAGCTAATGCAAATGCAGATTATTGTTCACGTGTTCCACTTTCTTCAACGGTTCACGCTATTCATGAAATCGCTCTTAGAAAAAGAGAAGAAATTACAGCATTCTTTCGACACATTTATTATCAACCAGATCAATTAGTTTCCTGTACTAGCTGAGCAGATTTCGAAGAAAACTCGTAAAGATTCTAACCTAGGTAAAATTTTGCAGCTGGTCAAGATCTATCTCGTCATGGATACAAAGCGCCTGAGTCTTCTCATGGTCTATCTTCAAATTGCTTAATTTTTGAACATCGAGTTGTGATCTCGTCTCCATTGTCTCTTCGTCAAGCAATTTTAAACGGCATTCGTTCGGCGCATTTGGGCATTGTCAAAATGAAAGGTTAGATACGATCTTTTGTTTACTGGCCAGGAATTGATGCAGATATCGAACTTATTGTTAAATCCTATGCTGAGTGTGCCAAGCATGCTCATGCTCCTACTAAATTCAACACAAATCATTGGGAATATCCTAAAGGCCCATAGGAAGGTATCCATATAGACTACGCTGGACCAGTAGCTGGTAAGCTGCTTCTAGTTAACACTGATGCTTATACTAAATGGCTTGAAGTCAAGGTCACAAGTTCCAGTACTAGCACTGCTACAATCGATATTCTCGATCAGTTATTCGCTACTTATGGTGTACCTAGCATTGTTGTTTCAGATAGTGGCTGTCAATTTATTTCTGATGAGTTTGAAATATTTCTCAAGATAAGTGAAGTGAAATATTACAAACTTACTGCTCCTTATCACCTTTCGACAAATGGTCAAGCAGAAAAATGTGTGAGTACAACAAAAAGAGCCTTACTTAAAATGGATACAACACAAGGTTCCTTGCAATGGAACTTGCATGAGTTCTTGAGACAATATAGAAAAGCTCCTCATTCAACTACTGGTCAACCACCGGCTTTATTATTTTTAAAGCGAAACATTCGCAAACGTTGAGATTTCTATGACTACAATGGAAGCTCAATCCTCAATATCTCACGCATCTCTTCCACCTACTGTAAATGATTTATTCCAAAATCTATCTATTTCCGTTTCAAACTCAAGATCAACATACTGTACGTTTACCTCAAGAACCGTCATTTTTCATTTCAAACACACCGCCGATTCGACGATCATCTCGGATACGCAAATCACGAACTATTAACTTTCCACCATGATGATTTAAAAAATCTTTATAAAGGAGGAAGGAAATGTAGTTTATTTTAATTAACGTTCTTTTTAAGTTCTATTGTTTTTCATGACACTTCATATTATTGATTGTAAATAATAACTGTCATTCTAAATAAACCTATCTTTGAGTAAACATCTTTGCAGTTTACTCTATACATACACAATAGTTTCATTTCACGTTTGGTGTTGTAATCCTTGTTTATTATGGCTGTGCAAATGAGCGACTTACCATTCACTCTATATGCATGAAAACGGGTCTTTACAGGCACTTATCAAAAAAAGTATAGAGTGTAACAAGGGGGGGGGGGGAGGAGGGCAATTTCTACCTCGGGTGAGATTTGAGCACTCGTCTCCATCTCGGGCGCCTGCGGCGCCCTTGACTCTAACTCGTGCTCAAATCTCACCCTTGTTAGAAATAGCCTGCCCCCCCCCCCCCAAGTTGCACAATATACTATTCCGCACGTATAAAGTATTCTCTCCTGACTACATTCGCGGAATGTCGTACTTGTGCGCTGCTGTAATCGATCAAGTGTATACACACCGAATTCAAAAAGATATTTAATTTTCACTCGGGAATTTACTCGGGCATACATTTTTTATGTAATTAGGATGTCTCGAGTGACTTGGACTATGATTCCGAAGTAGAAAAAGAAGAGCTGGAGCAATTCTATGTCATCAAATATCCGTGTCACGGAATTCTCGGCTTTAGCATATACGTCAACAAACTGTGCCTCATTTGTGTTCGGCCGGGTCCGGTCCATGTAAAAGTTTGTAGATCTCCTCATGGTGTTTTGGTAAGTAGTCTATTTTTGTTACATTTCTTTTTTATTTGTTTTCAAATTTCTTTTAATCATTTTTAAATCCTTTTTTGTATAGCTTTCGTACCGTTCTACTGTCGAGCTAAGAGCTCGAGATAGAGCCTTGGGAGAGCTGCCATGAGGAGTGTGAAATTTACCGGAGGCTGGAGAGATGTGCCCCGAGTGCCGCAACTCTAGGTAGTCTTCTCCCGCATTGGTTCAGTTGGTAGGACAGAAGGTAAGTGGTCTTCTCTTCCTTGTTTATTAAGGGGACGGATACACCTTAAATTGTCAAAAAATGAAAAATCCAATTTTTTGTTTATGTTTTTCCTAAATTGTTTAAAAAATTAATTAAACTGAAGTGTGCAGAGTGGTGTGTGAGATAAGGCAATTGTAGGGAACGAAGTCGAGGGGTAGGAGGAAAGGAGAAGACGGGAGAAAGTAGAGAAAGGGTCCAGAAGAGCAAAGGATAAAAAATTCGGGAAGAAGTGCGTATGAGTATAGAGATAGAAGAGCAGAAAAGTGAGCGTCAGTGAGGAGAGGTTAGGAAGGAGAATGAGAGAGATAGAGAGAGTGGAAAAGGAACGATGAACCTGACGAGCACTGAGGTTCAGGAAATAATTCACAGAACGGAACACGGGATCAGAATAAGGGAACAGGGATTTAGAACGCCGCAACCAAGTATATTGAAATCGTTAGAAGAGGCGGAAATTTCAAATATGTGGGTACACCGAGAGGAGGAAAAAGGGGAGGAGGTAGAGGAGGAGTAAGAATTGGGAATACTCTGAAACGGGGAAGACTAGACAGTCTGAAATCAAAAGAAGACACAGGGTTAAAAAGAAAAGATAGAAAGTCCGGAGGATTACGTCGAGAAGATTAAGAAAGAAAGAACAGGAGAAGACTTAGAAAAAAGAAACGCGAAAAGATCACCCCAAGAAAAAGAAAAAATGGGAGAAGAGATAGTCGGGACATTAAAGAATACAATGGATATGATTGTATCCTACAAAAGGTAGAGGAGTTATGAGTAAGAAAATGGATAAGGAAAAAGAAGAGAGGGAGAAATTGATAGAGAACTGGGAACAAAGATACATAGGATTAGAGGAAAAGATGAACAGAAAAGTAGAGGAAAGGCTAAAACGGATAGAGGAAAAATTGAAGGAAGAAGTAGAAGAAAGGAAAAGGCATAGAATAGAATGTAAGGAGGCGAGACAAAGGGAGGAAGAAGAAAGGGAGATGGAGAAGAAAAGAAAGGAAAGAGCGAGAAAAAAGGGGAGTAGAGGAACTTAAAAGATAATTAATTGGAATATAGCGGGAATAAAGGGAGTAGATTAGAGAACCTGGGGCTATCTAACAGGGTTTTATACAGGGTGACCCAATTTAAACGGGCACCGCTCATAACTCGTCAGGGACAGCCACAATCGAAAAAATGGTGGAGACCAAAGTTGTAAGATATCGAAGGGGCAACCCGATGGTGACCTTGGATTTGACCTTGAACGCGTTTTTCAAGGTCATTTGAAGGTCAACTTTGGATTTTTAAATAGGAACCCCATTCTTTTATTGCGGGAATAGAAAGAGCAGTAAATTTTACGTTCAGAATGGTATGTTCGGTTGCGGCACTGAAGGTCATCTCAATGTCCTGCAGCCAGAATGAAACCCCGCCTACGTAATTCCTCTAGCAACGCCAAATTAAAAAAAAGTGGTAGAGACCATAGTTGTAGGACCTGAAAATCCACCCTGCTACGTCCTCGTCGTGGATCCTGGACATCAAGTTTTATAATGATGACAAAACTCAGGAAATGGTACGCTAAATGATTAAAATCTTTTCTTCTATTTTAAATTTACTACTTCGTTTAAAGTGCAACATTTTACACGCTTTCAGGATCCGGAGTCGAAAAAGTGGGTGCTGTTTGAAAAAAAATAATTTGACCTTGAAATGACCTTGTAGGACTGGCTCAAATTCGAGGTCACAATTCTCCCCCCCCCCCTATACAACAACTTTGGTCTCTACCACTTTTTTTTAATTTGGCGTTGCTAGAGGAATTACGTAGGCGGGGTTTCATTCTGGCTGCAGGACATTGAGATGACCTTCAGTGCCGCAACCGAACATACCATTCTGAACGTAAAATTTACCGCTCTTTCCATTCCCGCAATAAAAGAATGGGGTTCCTATTTAAAAAACCAAAGTTGACCTTCAAATGACCTTGAAAAACGCATTCAAAGTCAAATCCAAGGTCACCATTGGGTTGCCCCTTCGATATCCTACAACTTTGGTCTCTACCATTTTTTCGATTGTGGCTGTCCCTGACGAGTTATGAGCGGTGCCCGTTTAAATTGGGTCACCCTGTATAATCTGTCTGCAGGAAACATGGGTGGAAGATAAGGAAGGAAATTTCTGGGAAAAGAAATTAGGAGGTTACGCATTCAAATTTAGAAACGCAAAAAAAAGTTGGAGAAAGAGGGAGAGTGAAAGGGGGAATATTGATGGTGGTAAGACTAGGAAAGAAAGTAGAGAGTATAGAGTGGATAGAAGAAAAGACAAACGAATTCATAGAAGCAAGAATATTAGGAAGGGGAGATACATGGTGTATAGGTACGGCTTACATGAGAGAGGAAAAGCAAGAAAACTTTAAGAAGATAGAAGGGACGCTATAGGTGAGAAACTGATATGGTGCGAAGACATGAACGCAAGAGCGGGATATGAAGGAGGAGGAGTTGACGAGAAAGAAAACGAAGAGAAAAGGGAATCGAAAGATGAAAAGAAAAACAGAGAAGGGGAAGAACTACGTAAAAAGATAAGAGAGATAGGACTAAGTATATTGAATGGAAATACCGCAGGTGACGAAACAGGAGAATACACGTACATAGGAGGGGCAGGATGCTCAGTGATAGCTTATGTGATTGCAAATGAGGAAGGAAAAAGAGGGATGAGTGAAATAAATATTCTTTACAGGTTGAAATCAGACCACAATGCAATAGAAATAGAACTGGATAAAACGATCTGGAGAAACGAAGAAGAGAAGAAAAACACATGAAGAGTTATATGGTCAGAAAGGACAATAGGTCAATTCCGAGAAGAACTAAGTAAAGGGGAAGAGAAAACAGAATAGACAGAACTGAAAAGAAAACTAGAAAAAACAATCAGAAAGAAAAATGGAAGCGGTAGAAAAAGAAAGAAAAACACGTGGTGGGATGAAAAATGCAGACTCAAGAAAGCAGATGTCCTTACAAGTTAGGCAAGGCGATTAAGAAGGGAGCAGAAAGGTAAGAATACGTCAGAGCGAAAAGAGAGTGGGTAATCTTAGTAGAAAATAAAAAGGAGGCGGAAATAGAAAAAAGAATAAAAGAAGCGAGAGAAGACACAACTGGGAGAAAATTCTGGGAAGTGGTAAAATGCAGGAGAAGAAAAAGTAGAACAAGATGCAGCAGTATGATTAAGAAAGAGGAATTAACTCACTTCAAAGAGCAACTGGGAGAAGAGGCAGAGAACGAGGCGGGAGCAAGTATCCAAGGGGAGAAGGAGGAAGGAGAAAGAGCGAAAGAAGAAGAAAATATAACCGAATACAAGGTGAGAAAGGCAATTAGTAAAATGAAAAAGGGAAAAGCGCCAGGAGCAGACGGTCTACAAAATGAGGTACGGATACGGGGGGTAGATCAGGTAATAGGGGACTAAAATATTGAATAACATATGGAAAGGGGGAAAAGTACCAGAAGAATGGAAAACGGGAGTGATAACCCCGCTTTTCAAGAAAGGGAAGAAGGAGGAAGCAAAGAACTAGAGAGGGATAACTCTCATGGACACGGGGTACAAATTATACGCAGAAATAATAAGGGAAAAGGTGGAAAGGGAATTAGAGGAAAGAGAGTTACTTGACGACACACAAATGAGTTTCAGAAAAGGGAGAGGTACGGCAAACGCTATTTTTATTTTGAGCAAGCCAATAGAAAACGAATTAGATAAGAAAGGAGGTAAAAATAAGGCGGTAAAGTATACGCGTTTTTCGGAGATATGAGAGCCGCTTTTAACAAGGTAAACAGAAGAGAGGTGTGGGAAATGATGGATAAACTAGGGCTAGGAGTCAGAATAAGGAATAGAGTAAAAGAATTGTACAGAAGGACAAGGACCGAAATCATGCGAATACCTAGGATACACGCTCAAGGAAAATGGGAAGGAAGAGGTACAAATTAAGAAATTAAAAGAAAAGGCAAACACGGTAATGAGCTCTATGTGGAGATTAGCGGAAGAACTCTTCAGAGATAATTGGGAACTAAAGATGAGGTTATTCGACACGATGTTGAAAAGTGTAATTATATATGGTGCAGAGGTATGGGGATGGAAATGCAAGGAAGAATTGGAGAAGATACGAAGAAAATATATGAAATGGGTAATGAAATTGGACAGAACCACGCCGGATCATGTACTATACCTAGAGACAAAGAGGCAAAGGCTCGAAACAAGGACGAGGAGAAGAGCAATAAAATATGAGGTGAAGGTAAGGCTAAAGAAGGCACCTTGCGGAGGGAATGCTGGAGAACAGTAGAAAAAGAAGAGGAAAAAGAGAGGAGAAGAGGAAAGAGGCGCAGTTCTAGAGAAGAGAAGATAAACAAAAGAGGCTGGGCACTGTCAGAATACCACAGGAGACTGAGAGCAGGGAAGCAGGTATGGTCGGAGCTAGAAAGAATAGAGAATGACATACAATGGCAGAAATGGGAAAGTGAAATGAGAGAGTCTAGACAGACGAGAGACGTAAAAGAACTAATAAAACCACAGGGCGAGACACCAGAATATCTGAGGAGAAAAGGAAATACAGGGAAAAAAGGACTGACTATGACGGCAAGATTCAGAATGGGCAACGAAGCAAGAGGCTACAAATACTGGTTGAAGGAGGAAGAAAGAATATGCATGTTATGTAGAGAAGAGGAAAAGACTTCCGATTATATGTTTACGAGATGCAACAAAACAGGTAACAGAGATTAGATTAGATTAAATAAGTTTTATTTCTGTACATTGTGTTGTATAATTCAAAGCAACAGTATAAAAAAAAGTAAAACAAGTTATAATTTGTGTGTGTGAGATATATATATATATATATATATATATATAGAGTAAATGTGAAATGATATATATAGAGTGGAGGAGTGTAAGTGTTTGTGAGATGATTATGAGTTTTCAAGTGCAAAAAATATTCTTTAGCTAATTGTTTGAAGTGTGACATGGATTTAGTGTTACGAAGGCGTGATGGTAGCGAGTTCCAGAGGTATGAGGCGCTTATATGGAATGAACCGTTAAGCGTCTCCGTCTTGAAAGTCGGGATGTCCAGAGGCGTCACCTCCACCCTCGCAGGCCTGTGCGCGATGTGAAAGTCAAAAAAGGCCAAGATGTAAGAAGGCACAGCTGTGTTAAACAGTTTTCGTAGAAAACAGGCTGCAAAGTACTTTCTACGTCCGGCAGTTGTAAGCCATTGTAGTTTACGCCTGCAAGGGGAGATGTGCTCGTCCCTCCTTACACCATAGATGTATCGAATTCCCGTGTTGAGAGAGAGAGAGAGAGAGAGAGAGAGAGAGAGAGAGAGAGAGAGAGAGAGAGAGAGAGAGAGAGAG